>JAWWEU010000001.1:54061413-54109243 GCA_035583155.1 Acropternis orthonyx | reverse complement strand
AAATCACCCATTGTGAAACTCCCCACCCTGGGGGAGGTACTGGGCACTCCCACCTTAGCCTAAGCATATATAAACTGCGGGTTTTGAGGACTGGGGCTGTCTCGTTGGATCTAGAGGAGGACCAGAGCCTCAGCAGGACCGTGACTGCTACTCACGACCAGACCAGGACCAACATACTTACCAACTGGTTTCCTCTTTCCTTTTACTTTGTACTCAGGGTGGCCAGGTGGTGCTCAGCACAGGGGCTGACAAACACCCTCCTGTTCGTGCCCCAGGGTGCTGGGTTACACGCCTGTTTTCTGTGGGTCAAACGGGCTATTTCCTCTGTAACCTTGTACTTATTGTGGTCTTTTTATTAAATTGTAATTCTGACTTGTGATCTTTTTGTGAGTTGGGTTCATTTCTCCTGCCAGTTTACCTTAAACCAGCACACTCCCCTCTCCTTCCTTCTTATTCTCTCCTTTTCCTCCCCTCACATTGATAAATCCATGCCTTCTTGATTGCTTTGCTTTCTTCAGTAAAGAACTTCTTTTTTCTTTCTCTTCCCCCTCCCACTACTGATACTTTTAAATGCCTTTGGTTATATTTTTAGAACAATTTATATCCAGAAACCATGGGAAACATGGGGCCCCTTCTGATTATGCCATTACCCCGATCCTGTATACAGTACAGTGTAATCCTGTTTTCTCCTCACTTAGAGCAGAACACGAACCCATTGAAATCTTTACCACATGCAAATACGCTATGTTGAGGAGGGAAGGGATTGCCTGCTTGCTCTCTGTAAACTTTTGTTGAGGTTTGATGAAGAGCAAGTGCCCAGCTGTTTGGTCACTATGATGTTCTTCTGCTCCCTCCCTGTAAGGTGCTCAAAGGACCTGGGGCTGTACCTGCTCAAATTTGGCTCATTATAAACTCTGCAAGTTCAGAAACTCTTTTCAATCACAATGCAACTATTGTAGGGTAAGATGTTATACCCAGGCTAGCAATAACTTCTATATTTCTGTTTCAATGAAAGACCCTCAGCATCAAGAATAAAAGCAATGCCAGGCAGGCAGACTATACCGCAGTAGTTAGTTTCTGATACAAGGGTTAACTTGCACTCCTTGTCTCAGTCAAATAAATTCAGTTTCACAGAAGCTGCATGTCTTGTTTTCCTTCTTATGCAGCTTCATATTTGTCATTGCAATGAGTACCTGTAGCAGAAGTGCCAGTGAATAACACAAAACTTTTTTCCTTTTTTTGCTTTTTGCAGTCTTTCTCATGTAATCAAGAGATGAAAATTGTGAGCAATCTTATCAGACTCTATTTTCATAAAACTCTCAGCAGTTTCAATGCTTTTAAGTGACTGCTTCATTCAGACTTCTGGAGATTCACCCTTCTTTGCTAATCACTGTTTCCAGAATTTGATCTGTATGCCTTGCCACAGACTGAGATACCCTTTTTATACCACGCTGCTTGTGATGAGGCAGTGACATGCAATACATTCCATCCAGCATCTCCTTTAATGACTGCCAAATTTCATAGTGCATTGATTTCAGGTATCAGGTCTTGGGCAAACATTTGGAAGGCAACACTGAGTTTATAGCTAGATATATGCTTAAACTTGCAATGGCTCAGTGATTTTCTCTGCAGGTTCCAAGGTGTGATGTTATGTAATAACTGGAGATAAAATGTCCTTGTGGGTTGTCTTTCTGTGCTGAAGTAATTCCTTATGGGTTGCTTGGGTGGCTCCTTCAGAAACATGACATGGCTGTCTCAAGTAATACACTTGTGGAGAAACAGTCCTTCTTAGATCATTAGGTTGTCCCAACAGTGCTCTTCTCAAAACAAATGGGGTGGTGGTAGTAGTATATGAGGGCTTGGCTGCATTACCTTCTCAGATGCGTATATTGAGTTGCTGAGCTTGTCTGTAGGTTTTATACACACATATTATTATTACGAAGAAATTCTTTGCTGTGAGGGTGGTGAAACACTGAAATAGGTTGACCAGAGAAGCTGTGGATGTCCCATCCCTGGAAGGGTTCAAGGCCAGGTTGGATGGGGCTCTGAGTGACCTGGTCTTGTGCAAGGTGTGTCTGTCAAGGGAAGATGGAACTAGATGATCCTTAATGTCCCTTCCAAGTCAAACCATTCTAGGATTCTATCATTTAATGGCTAAACCTCTTCAAGAAAAAGAAAGGTTCTGATAGTACCATTTTAGGTATTTCATGTGGGATTCATCTCACCAGCTTCAGCCATCAAAGAGTTTGATTCTTAACATTCCAAAACAGGAGTACAATGTAAGTAGGATCATCTCTTTGTGTGTCACTCTCTGGCAGACTCCAGAGGGAAACTAAAAAAAGCAGCTGAGACCACCCTTTGGAAGTGGAAAGGGGATACTGTCATGTCCTTCAGGGCACGGACATAGTAAACTCTCAATTTATTGTGGTTTAACAATTTATTCATCATCTACCAAGTAATTGACTGTGCACATGATCCCAGCCCACCCAAGTTAAGTGCTCACTTTACTCTAATCATTGTCTAGAGACACTCCTTGGACTGTGATAATTTAATTGCTTGTCAGTGTCTATTCAGACCTTGTTTTCTCAAAGTGCATAGTCATATTCACCAACTTTGTTCCAGAAAGCCAACTAAATATTGGCTAACACTTTACACATTGACTGAGACACGCAAACTTAGAAAAATGAGAGAAGTACTAGGTCTACATTTTTTCTTATTCCATGCAAACCTTCCAAGTAAGGAACAATGCAAATGTTCAAAAGTAGTAACATTTAAATGTCCTTTTGGTGTAAAGCTGGAAGAAAGGCACTAAAACTATCAAAAAGAAAATTAAAAATCATAACAGTCACATGATATTTTTATTTGCCTTCAGACAGGAGCTGTGTGGCTCAGGGAAGGGATACACTGACCTTTCACTTCTGTGCTCTTCAGCTTCAGTGCTGCTGCAGGCCCTAAGTGAAAATGAGTCTATTGGTCTCATCCAAACCTCGGCGCATGTTAGCCCACATTACAAAACACCAGAGAATTTGGCATGATCAGCAGTTTTTGCTCAAGAGAGGCCCAGGCCTGCAATAGCAGAGGTGTTAGAGATCAGAATTTGGGAAGGCTGGTTGAGTTATGTGGGAAAGCAAAATACTTGGTCTCTTGCTTTCATTGGGACTGTATTCACTTGTGCAAAATAAACATAGTATGAACAATACAAAAAAATATTTATATCACACCAAATGATACTTATAAATAGGGCAAACAGCTCATTACCACCATTCACCCAAAGGTCACAGACTGCTTTTTAAGCAGAAATTTAGCTGCACTGGTGAAGCAGTGTAACATCGTTCTTATTTTACAGATGGAAAAACTGAGGCACACAGACACCTTCCCATCCAAGACCGCACAGGAAATCTGTGGCAAGACCAGCACAGGCTCCTGATCACAGGAATCTGCATGTGTTGGGGTTTGGGGAGGACAACTGAGCTCACTTGCACTCAGTTGCCTGTGGCAGGAGCTGAGGAACACACAAGCAAAAGGTCAGTGTATCCATTCTCCAAGCCACAAAGCTCCAGTCTGAAAAGAAATATAAATGCAGTGAGATTTTTCTGAGTTTTTTTTTTTTTTAATTTTAATTGTTTCTTGGCCCCAGGAGTCATTTTTACACCACAAATATTTATATATTACATACTGTTACTCACATACATTCGCACTGTCTCTAATTTGGAAAGTTTAATAATAAGAAAACCTGTAGACCACTGGAATATCAGGCTGATGCTGTCCCCTAGCACCATGTGATGGAAAACTGTTCTAGCTAAAATTGGTGAATGTCCTCTTACATCTCTTTTTCCAGGTTATTGGTTTTTTTCTGAACTGATATCCACATTACTTCCCCCTTACATCCTCTGAGCTGTAAACTAAATTAGACATTATTCTGGGTCCCAGACTTTTGACTATAATACAGTTGTTTGGAGTAAAACCAACCCTCCGGAAGAAACCAACCTTGGTAAAGCAGCACTTGGGTGCTGTGACACAAGTGGCTCACACAGGACTTAACATGGAGGAAAACCATTCACTCCACAGCTGGGAATCTCCCTGAGCTTTCTTCAAGCCTGTTGATATCACCGTATGTCCCCAGACTGTCACTCCTACAAATTGTTCTCCCTCTTCAATCCCAGGTGCCTGACCAAATGCTTTGGACTGCTTTTGGTGAAACCAGTCCCCTCCTTCATATCCTTCAGTCTTTGCAGGCTCTCTCCTAACTTGCTGCTTGCTCTCTGAAGAAACACTGAGTTGTGAGTCATTAGATCCCATATGAACTTCTCAGTGGATTCCTTAATTAAAAAGAATGACTCCAAGGCTTGTCACCCAGTTACCCTGCATTACAATGAGCCCTATTAAATGGGATCATTGGCTGAGGACACAGCCATGATCACTAAGCCCCAGCCTGGTGTTCAAAGCAGCACAGAGCTGCAGGACTGCTCAGGACTTACACGTAACTTGACAGTCTTTGTCAAGGGGACCACTCACTGTAGGGCAGAAAGATGAGCTTTTTGCTAGAAATTGTACTGGACACCATATTTCAATGGTGTCCCTCACGTAAGCTTTCTGCCTTTGAGGAATGAGGTGGGAAGCAAAAGGAAGTCACCAGGGATTTTGTGCAGCAAATCTCAGGTTGGCTGCAGAGCAGCACATCCAGCTAACAGTATCACTGGCTTGCAGTGATACTTCTGGACCAGCAGAAAGTATTACGGGGAGGCCTCCAGGAAGAAAGCAAATAAAAGTCACTCTGTGATATTTTCTTTGAGCTGAAACATCTTGCTAGCTTTTAAAGCCAAAATGCAGTGGTAGTGTTAATGCTGCTCCGGTTAAATATCCCACCTTCTTCAGATAAACCTGGGGGACTGAAACTCAGCCTAAAATGAGAAAAGTTTCCCAAAGGTGAGTTCATAGATTACAAAATGTGGAGATGGAAAGAATCTATTCAATCTCCTATTCCATCTCTCTGCCAGTTCAAAATTACTCCCCATGATGTTTTTAACATAACTGCTTTTCTCATTGGGAAAAAAAAAAAAAAAGTGGTGGAGAAAGACCTTAAAATGTTTTATGAGGTTTTCTATCAAAAACTGTTTGATTCCTTGACTAATTCTAGTGTTTGTGTTGCTTTGTGTAGATGACTTCAGCGTGTTCCACGATGAAGACTGAACCAATGTTTTCTGGAGGGACTCTCCCACCATCTGCAATATCTAGCAATTGAGAAAATCCTCCCAATATTTGGGTTACATCAAAAGCAATGGCCCACACAAGTAAATTTCCTTACTATACAGTCTTGTTATTGGAGATTATTTAATCAAAGGTGTTGTAAAGCCAGAGGTTGTTGGTTTTTGTTGGTTCTTTTTTCCCAAAGAAAGCACTTCAGCCACTTCCAGAATAGGTCTGGGTTTTGACAGCAGTGTCTACCCACAGATACAAGGTATGAATTGCTGTGAAGATTTTAGGAGACATGCTATGCCTGACTCACCAGTAGTTATTTAAAAAGGTAAAACAAAAATGATTAGCAGATCCTTTTGGAAAGTGGCTGTGGTAGTTTTCCTGCATGTGCATGTGTGTGTTGCTGTGTCTCCTGGCAGCACTGTGCCCACTCTCACTGGTGTGGAATGGCAGGGGCCAAACGAAGCTTAGGGCTCAGACATCTTAATGCTAACAGCCTTCCAAGAAACAATGCAAAGAAATGGAAAAAAAGCTGGAAAATGGGATTTCCTGGAAAAAAATAAATAACCCAAGCAAGAAAAGTCTTTGGGTTAAAGACTATTATTGTAGCACTAAGCATGTTTTCTTCATCAGATTTTATGTGGAAAGCTTTCAGCATTTCCAGAACTGCCATTAAAATGAGGACAATCCAATACTACTCTGTTTTGTGTAGCCTCACGCTGTTAACAAGTGTTGAGCCCATTACCGTGACTGAACAGAAAACTTTCCTTTAGGATGTCATGGGACAGTAAAAGTGGCACAGTCTTGCTGATGAGCCTACAGTTTTGCACTAGTTGTAAGGCTCCTCTTCGCTGGTGTAATTTTTTCACTCCTCAGGAGAGGTAGGTGCTATACTTGTACAACTAGTGAAGGCAGAGTTGCACTTGTACTATCACCAAAGTAACCCTGTAATTAAAAAAAAAAACCTATCCCTTGACAAAGCTGTAGATTTTCAGTGCTTTTGGGAGTTCAACAAACATTGTATTTGAAAAATAGCCTTCCCGCAGCATTCGAGTTGCTGCACTTTCAACCTCAGCAGCCAGCGTGGAAGTGGGTGGAAATTTAATAATAACAAAGTAGCGACGGGTAACTTAATTATTTTGATCTTCTGGAAAAGTTGAGGGGAAAATGCACAGAGAAGTTTCTTCCTTTTACTTATTTTCCTTTCTTTCTCTCTCTCCTTTCCCTGCCTCCATCTTCTCTTCCCCCTCCCCGTCCCATGCCCCAGCTGCCCAGCCCCGCCTCCCACCAGACGCCCAGCCCTCCGCAGCCTCCAAGCCTGCATCACTTTTTCCCCTTTTTAATTCCTCCCACCTTTTCACCCCCCCGCCACCCCGTCTCCTCTCCGCGCCCAGTTTCTCACCGTCTCCGCCGTCTCCCGCCACCCACGGCGGGGCCATTCCCGGATCCCAGACTCAGCTCTCGCTCCCGGTCCATCTCCCTGTCCGCGCATCCCGGTCCCTGTCCGCACATCCCGGCGCAGCCTCCGCTGCCGTCGGCGACTCGACAGCGCCACCCGCTGGGCGGCCGCCGTCAGGGCGCCCCGAGCATCCCCCGCGCCCCGCCGGGAGCGGCTTGGGGACACGGGGACACCTAAAGGCGCTCGGGGCTCCCTCCGCGGCAGGGCCGGGGTGAGGGTGCCCGATAGACGCCGATGCGCCATTAGTCCGCCGCCCCGGGGGCTGCGCCCTGCTCCGCAGCCCGGCGCCGGCGGGACTCCCGGAGGACACGCCGGGCTCCCTCACCAGCTCTTTTTGGTTTTCTTCTGGGGGAAAAACAAGGTTGCACTAGACGGCGAAGTTTCACACCTCCACATACAGTGCTGTAAGCTGGCAGCAAGGTGAAAAGTTAGTCATACTGAGTCCCAGTAATCCTGTCTCGTCCCAGGCTGGGACACACGCAGATTCTGGGACCCTTCCTGGGTTGTCCGTTCCCACCCAGAGGCTGAGCCCAGGCATGGCCTTGTCTTGCCCATGGGAGGGATCACCAGAGGGACTGACAGCTGAGGTACGCTGTGTCTGGGCCCACCGGATAGGCAGCGGCTCTCAGCTGTCACCCTTGCGAGCCACAACTCCTCCTCTGCAGAGCAGCCATGCGGAGCCGCGTGTGGCACTAAATATCACAAGGATGCTCCTTCAGGGAACACTGTCCGTCCTTTGGACAGAATCTGGAATTAAAACTTTTCACACTATGCCTGTGCAAAAGGGACCATATTGAAGGATTGGCAGAAAACTGTACCCTGATGATTTTTGCTTTCCATTGCGTGTTTGATGCCACTGCCATAACAGTGCTCCTTGCACTCTAAGCTAAGAGAGAAACCAGAACACTCTGTGGTACAATAGAATTATAAAATCAGTTTTCCTAGTGAAGTTTTGGGTGCTTTGCATGACATTTTCAAAGCACGTGCAATATTGCCCATAACTAAACAGAAGTTTAGCAATCTCTGAATTGTCCGGAGCAGCTCAAAGTGACAATCACTTCTAAGCAATGGGATATTCAGCCTAAAATTGTTAAAAATACTCAATTTCTAGCTGTGGTGGTCCATCAGATATTGCATGTTTAGCCTGGCATTTGAAGTTGGCTTCAAATTTGAGTATTTGAAGTTGGCTGTTACAGAAACACACAAACAAGCAGCTGTGGTGGTTTGAAGCTGGTCAGGAATTCAGAAGGCTAAAGCAATCTCAGAATAGTGACTCACAAGCGCAGGTGTGCTCCTCAAAGGTGAATGACAGGTGAAATGTATTACAGAAAAAGGTCACCTAGATGGTAGGGCCGGTCAGAGCAAAAACTAACACCTTCTGGAAAAAAGTGTTCCAGACTTCTTTTCTGATTCAAATCTCAAACTATTTCAAGCACACAAAATAAAATGCAGGGCAGTTAGCATGAGAATTATTTAGGAAAAATTATCTACTGAAAAATCATTAACCTTTTTCTTAATTTATTTTTTTCAGTCTTCAAATTTCATCTTAGATTTCAGAAACACAATTCAAATAGTTTACACATGCAATGAAAAGGGTGTGTGTTTTCTTGCATTACTATGTAAGTTTTTATCTTCCTGGACTCCTTTGCCTCATTTGTTAGCCTGAGCCTCATGTGCAGCGTATAACAGGAAAATACTTTTATCAGATAGAATTGTTGATACATTCATGCTCAGGGTTTCCTTGCTGGTTCAATTTCTTATTCTCACTAAATCCTTGATGTAGCAAGTGTATCTTGTTTTTGAAATTTTGTGTGCTGGTGGGAAACATCCTGATCCTTTAGCTGCTACTGTAGGAAGACCCAGTTGAAACAACAGAGTATGTGTTCAAGCAAGAACATGAGTAAGAATTTGAGTCATCCAAGACCAAAAGGACTGGTAAGGAGGAGGAAGCTGTTTCATCAAATGCCTGGTAGCAGGAGATGTAAAGACATAACCTAGACAAACAGGCTGATTTTGTGGATCATATGCACAGCAGTAGTGCTAATTTTGGTGGTGTTATTTGGAAAGCACAACGGAAAATATGCATACAGAGAGCTCTGAATCAAAGATCACAGAATCACAGAATATGCCGAGTTGGAAGGGATCCACACGGATCAAGTCCAACCCTTAGCCCTGCACAGGACCATTCCCAAGAGTCACACCATGTGCCTGAGAGTATTGTCCAAAATTCTTCTTGAAGTCTCTCAGGGTTGGTGCTATGACCACTTCCCTGGGGAACCTGTTCCAGTGCCCAACCACCCTCTGGGTGAAGAACCTCCTTTGAATATCCAACCTAAACGTCCCCTGCCACAACTTCAGGCTGTTCCCTTGGGTCTTGTCACTGGTCACCACAGAGAAGAGATCAGTGCCTGCCCCTCCTCTGCCCCACTACAAGGAAGTTGTAACTGCAATGAGATCTCCCCTCAGTCTCCTCCTCTCCAGGCTGAACGGACCAAGTGCACTCAGCCACTCCTCACACGGCTTCCCCTCAAGGCCCTTCACCATCTTCATTGCCCTCCTTTGGGCACTCTCTAATAATAGCTTAGATGCTCCAGTGCAGCATGTTGGGGTTGATATATGAAATCACAGAGGTGCAAGCAGTGTTTATTCTCCTTCTGAGCCACAAGTGGAGTATCTTAGCATTAAAAACTGGGCTAGTTTTTTCAGTTGTGGCAGCAGTGTGTGTGGTGCATGAGCTGGTGACATAGTCACCATTGAGAGATGGCAGCTACTTCTGGGCAGTGAGTTCCCTTGCACCATCTTGGCTTAATGTGTCAAAGGCAGGAAGGCAGAATTTAGGCTATTCTCTCTGATGATCTGCTGCACAGGAAATACGATACACTACAGAGAGCAGCTTGCACCCTGTCTTGAGGGCTGCTCACCCTGGTGGGCAACTTGCCAGCCTGCCAAGGCCATGAGGCTGGATGAGCTGTGAATCCCCAAGCCAGGGCATGGTGGATGCTCATATCTTCTACCATGCTTCATCTCGATTAAAGCATGATGAAATGGGACCTTGAGCTGCAAACATGCCAAGGGGTAACTTGATATAAATGTGCAGCTGCACAGATCTCCTGAAAGGGGGTGAGTTGCAGATTTTGAAATTAGGGTGAGCTAATTGTATGTGCACAGGCAGTTGCCACAGCTCAGCTGATGGGTGGTAACTTATTAAACCACAGTAATGTGAGCACTTTAAGTCATGAAACCATACCCAAAGTGTTTGCAGACTCAGGGCCTGAGAACCCATTGCCCTCCCTTTCCGTTGAACCGTCATCTCGAGGACAAGGAGAGGAATTGAAAACCTGTGCTATATAGTCTGATGCAAGATGAAGTTTCCCAGGGGATTCTTAAATTTATATCCAGAATTTAAAAGAATTTAACAATGTTTTCCTTTTAAATGACCTTGAATGAAAATATTCGTTTTAAGTGGGAATGTTTAGGAAAGAAAGACTTCTGGAAATTTTCAGCATAAACACTAATTCTTGTAAAAAAAACACAAGAAGAGTGTATTCAGAAGGCCTAAATTTGCTTCAAGTCTCTGTGCTTTGTGACTCTTACCTGCTAGGGATCTTTGCAGGCCTAGAGCCATCCAGAAGGAAACCTGTCCAATGTGATGGAACTGTGGCTAGACTTGCTAGTTTCTTTGAAGCTTGAAAAGAAAATAACCTGCCTAATGCTTTTACTCCTCTGTAATTGGTCATTCATTTTCTGTACATATACATGTAACTGAGAAAAGAGAGTTGAAATCAGCTGGGTGTTTGGTTTTTCTCTTTTCAGAATCTTCCCGATGTCACCAACCCTGTTAGCAACACTGATGAGGTGAGCATTCATCTGGGCAGCACAACTCAGATTCTGTCCCTGGTGATGTCAACCAGATCTTGCTATCGATCTTCAGACCAGGATTTCAGCACACTGAGCTGCATACAAGTGAGGTGTATAGAGAGTCTTTGGGGAAGCTTTTCTTTTAAAAGACTTTTTAATGAAACTCGAGGTAAAACCATTTGTGCTCCAAGCTAATGAATGGCTGAAGGAACTGGAACACAGACCTTGTAATACGGTGTTTTTCTGTGAAAGCAGATTGAGTGAACTAATAGAAACAACTGCAGAAAGCCAGGGAGTGAGCTGCCTAAATGGTGGGAAATAACAAACAGCCCCTTGAAGCCAGGGCAACAGGGGTCTGAGCTCCAGAGGGGTGGCTGTCACACCAAAGTGTGTGGGAGTGGTGGCACCACTTTGTGCTCTGTAAAGCCGGGGGATCTCAGGGCTGCAGCTGCAGCTGCCTTCTCCCAGGTTTCCTCCCCTGGCCTCTCTGCTGCCCACGTGTCTCTTCTCAGAGAGGATAACATTAGAAAAATAGCCAAAAGACTCATTTCATAGGACTTTTTCAGGTTTCTATCCCTTCACTGTGAGGGGTGCTACCAATGACAGTAGATGCACTCTCACTTGTACCTGTGTAGGAATGCATGTAACACCTTCTGTGCATTCCCTGTTTATTTGCTGTGTGCTGTTATGTTCAGTGTTGCCCTGGAGATCACAATATTTCAGGAAACACCACCATGTTCTGCTTCCAGTAGAGCCCTTTTCCCTCTTCCCTTGAGTCACACTTAAAAGAAAAAGAGCAATCAGATATGTGGATCTGGCCTGACCTTCATGGTTTTTGTTCCCATTTCCAAATGAATCCTAAGCTAAGACATCCCATACAAAAAGTCAGCTTAGGGCAGTTTTCTGTATTCACTTTAAGAACCAGTGAATAAGTGTTTTGAGGTAGCCTTAATTATAGCTGTGAGAATGACATTAGTGTAACATTTAAAGTGTGAACATAAAATATGGCAAATCAATCAGACTATGGAACCACACTTGGAAAGTATTCAGCTGATGATGTTCATGATCACACATTAAAAATTTAAAAAAAAAAAAAAACTAGACTAAAACCAACCAACCAACCAAAAAAAAAAAAAAAAAACAAACACAAGGAAATTCACTCTTCCAGCCAATGGAAAGAGATATTTTTCTATCTCATAGTCTTCAAAATCCCCTCACCTACTACTCAAATCACAGTTAAAAGGAGCTTAATTTATTCCTTTGGAAAAAAAAAAAGAAAAAAAAAAAAAGATTTTACAAGCCGTTATTCCTGCTCAGCAATCACACAAACATTAAATCTTACTGCAAAAAGAGGGGGGGAATGCCTTCTCAGCATTACAGCTGCAGCTGTTTGACAGAAGTAAGTGAGTTCATAAACCATCCTGATTTGGCAGTGGAAGAGCGGAGTTTTATGCTGTCTGCTGCACAGGCACAGTGGCTGAGAAAGCTCTGCAAAGCAATCTTCACAAATGTTTCACCTCAGTTTATAAATACCTTTGCTTCACCATGTTAATGCCTGTTTTGCTTTGCTTTCCATTCACCTCCACTGGATCATCTACCAAGGCCTTTTATTTCTTTAAAGTGACTCATCCCACTGGACCCACATATTTTTCTTCCTTTTGTTTTTTTTTTTCCTTTTCTCAACAGAAGATGCTGCACTTTTGCTTTTCCATTGGTTAGTTGGCTTATTGTGGTAAAATTCAGTAAAGATCTAGTAACCTGTCTTTATTTGCAGCATAATCAGGCTGTATAACTTCTCATGAAAGAGTCTATACTTAAGCACACTGTTTTCTCTGTCTCTCTCAAGTGTTCACTCCATAAAGAATTACTTGAAAGCACATTTTCCTGAGCTGTGATGAAAATAAAGAGAATTCTGATGGTTGTCTCTCAGCCTTTACATTTCTGTATTCATTTTGAAACTTAATATTTAAGAATGAATTCTTGTTCCTTCAGAGCAACCCCTGGAGACATTCCCAGCTCCCATTAACATGACTTTGGTATGAGTTTGATAAGAGAAGATTATTCACTACTTTGCAGGAACACCATTTCCATTGGGAAATCTTCACTGATGTGAAGTCAGCAGGAGCTCTTGCTATAGTGAAATCTCCAGGATTCACCTTTCAAAATATCTGTTATTTTTATAGGACCATTACAACTCATAGGTCTTGCTCATACCTTGGGCAAGCAGCCTGCTGTTTCACATTGGCAGGGGATTTTGCAGGATTTCTCTCAGAGCAGATCGGACTGGAATAGAAGAATCTGAGGGAAAACTGCCAATGAACAAATGAGTCTCAATGTCACTCTTCAAACACTGGTGAACTTCATGTAAGTCTTTCACAAATTGTCCCTCTCTTTGTAAAGCCCTATGACTACAGATGTTTCTAAACTCAATGCTATCCTGAAAGAACAAGCAAAAAGAAGTGAGTGAAAAATAATGCTGCCCAAGCATTCTAGGCATGATTTTCTAAGCAGAAACTTTGTAATCATGAATTATCATCTCTGGTTTAGTGTGAAACATCTTCAGGCTTGAGATAAATGTTGTGTAACCATTAAATATTGCTGCAAGCTTGGCCGGAAGACTTAGGTAGCAGTTGCACCTGCTCAATATTAAAGGGCATCTTCTTCCCCAGGTCTCAACAATCAATGTTTTTTTTAAATTCTATTTCTACAAGACAGACCTTTTGTATCTGTCCTCATGCAATTTAATTCCTTCTACCGTCTCAGGCAAGGGTAGGGTCTCAAAGAAATGTTATTTCTGAAAGCCTCTGGAGAGCTCCCAATGGCTCCTGAGGGGACTTTATGATAGCAGTCCCTAGCTGAAGCATCACTTCCATGCAGTGTCCCTCATCTATGACCTGACTGCATCACCAATGAGATGTGTGACAGCTCTGCTGGTTGCACACCAGTAAAAATTACGAGGGTTTCCCAGTCCCACAGAGGTGGCATGGCCTCCAGAATGAGAGGTGCTGTGCTAATACCTGCCTGTGGTAGGGAAATGCTCTGCATAGGACAAATGAATTCCTTAATACAGTCAAACTAACACTGCATGTTGCAGCTCATAGAACCCCTTGTCTGTTGTGTTCAGAAATAATGAATGGGCATTTGGAGGTGAGGAAGGCAAGACATCTTTTTCTGGCAGGAGAATCAGCCTCCGTGATCCTAAAATGTATGTGCAAGTGAGGTTTCAGTCACAGCCTATGCCTTTGTGAGTTCTCATGCACAAGGAACCCTCTAGAAGCTGTAGGAGATGGGGGAACCTTCTCCCATAGCATGTGGTACACACCAAATTTTGGCACCTCTTACCTCCTTCACTTGATGCATTTACTCTTTTAGTTAGTAGCACCCTATGCTTTTAGCTGAGAGGAATTTGAGTTTTAATGTTATTCTTAAAAGCATCAAGGTTCAGACTTACTGTGGGTTTCACCTTTATTATTAAAAGCAACAAATAAACCAGTTTTAAAAACTCCATTTCACCTGAACAATCCCAGGTTCATAATGGCAACAGCAAAGAGAATTTGCAGTTGAAGGATTCAAGGGCAGGTTAATATCAAAACCAGTGCTGACTGACTGCCCCAGCCAGCAAATAGGAGGCATTTGTTATGGAAACTCTGAAACTAGACATCCAAAACCATTCTTGGGCCCTTTGGTATTGTATGATAGCAGCTGTAGGTCTGCTGTAGGCAAAGTGAACTCACTCCTCTGGTACGTCCCTATGTCGAAAAGCCAGGGAGTCCTGAGTCAGGAGGTTAGCTGAAAAGCAGCGTTTTTCACATATATTTCCAAAGTTTCCTTTTCCAGAAAGATTTTGATGTTTTCTTTGAAGGTCACCTTTCAAATCAGTTCTGTAAAGTTGCCTTAGATATAAAATCCTTACTCAAATATATTAAAAGGTCAAATAAATTACACTAAGTAAACAAACTGGCTTTGCTAGCTTTTGCAGGTGTCCAGCACATGGGAGTATAAGGATACATGACAGAGAACAAAAACTTGACCTATTTATCTCCTTTCAGTAAAAGTGGGCAGTGACTAACTGAAGAAAAACTTTCAGACTAAAAATTCTTTCCATTTTAGCTTCAGAATATAGGGCCCTTGTGAGCTGAACTGATAGAGAGCAACAGCTCCTGTGGTACTTTGCCATTAAAGAGAGGGTAACAGGAATATTTGCAGTAATTTGATTTTAAGTGTTTTCAATTGCAGGACAGAAGCAGATCCTCCCTGCAGCTTTCATTTGTCAAGATCCATATGTTTAGACAGATGAGTTAATAAAGAACCTCCCCCAGAATAAAAACAACATGGCCTACTAGTTTCAAGGCTAATTTATTGCTTTAAGTTTTCCACTGTTCTGGGTCTGGGTCTGTTTCATGCAGTTGTCACTCAGTGGTAGGCCGAAGTTTCAGGATGTTTCTGATGGCCCAGCTTTTGTTTTTGAACCTTAACATAAAATTGATATTATCCACCAAGTTGCTTTGCATTTATGAAGAGGTCACTTCTATAAAGGCTTCCTTAGAGAAGACACAAACTGCTTTCTTCCATCCTTTATTTTATTCAGAGATGCCAACCTGACCCATCAAACAGATCCCTACGGCTGGCTGTTACAGACAGCTGCCTTTTTCTTCAGCACACTCAAATTTTAGACCCAGGCCTCCTGCCAACCCTCAACATTTTTTCTTAATCTCCATGCATCCTGGTAGACAAAATTTCCACTGAAGGCAGAGTGGCAGTGGTGGTGCCCTGGTCCAGGTGTTGGATGTGTTCCATGACTGGCAGGCCAACATCTGCAAGTCAGGGCTGCAGTGCCAGAGCTCCTAATGTCCATTCCTGGTAACTCAGCGCTTCCACCCCCACTGACCTATTTTAGTTTTTCCAGTATAAATTCTCAGGATAGCTCAACTTCTGAAGGAATAAAATGGTCATTTTAGAAAGTGATTCCTGCGGCGTTCCTTGAGTACATAAAAGTCTAAGCTGAAACTTTTTCCCAGACACTCTGCATGAGGTCAGTGGAGAGCAATAGGAATCACGGAATCACAGAGTATGGTGAGTTGGAAGGGACCCACAAAAATCATTGAGTCCAACTCCTGACCCTGCACAGGACCCTCCATAAGAGTCACACCATGTGCCCCAGAGTATTGTCCAAATGCTTCTGACCCGGCTTAGATGGCTGTTATGGAATGAACTGAATCTGGAGTGCCTCTTTTTCCCTGATGACCCTAAAGGGAACTTGGCTTAAGCAGCTCAGCCTTTGGGAAACATCCATGGGACAGATAAGCCCCATCTCCAGTCTGTACTCATCTCTCACCAGCTGTTTTCTAAAACAGTTGCATTTGGAAGATATCTCCTAAGACATGGACTGCTGAGAATGGTGGACTTGTTAATAATTTCTTGTAAAGTTACTATTCCTATGGACAAAAGAAATCCCCTGAGCCCCTGGAGTTTTCTCTCATTCTGCAGTTTGCCACTGCAAAGCCTCTTCCTAACTCAGCAGGTGCAGATTCACATGGAGTGCAGCACTGTCATATTAATAAAATGGAATCACCTAAGCATATTTCCTCTGAGCTTCCAGAAAGATCTTGGAAGCAATTCCTCACTTGAAAAACTTCAAATTGTGCATTTGTCAGTATTCAAAATAATAGCCACACAAATGAGCATTGATGCCTGCAGCTTGCAAATAACTTTATGAAGGGTGAGGCAATTTTTTCCAGGATTACTCTTCATATTAATTACTTTGAAGAAATGAACACTCAAAGCTATCAGGTCCATAAACAACTTCATAACATCAGTGGCTGCAAAATGAAAAATGTGCATGTTGGCACATTTATTCAATCTGTGGTGGCAAGACAGGACTCTGCTGCTGTTTTATGTGAATTTTAATAAAAGCAATTTATCTCGTTTCCGCCACCCCTAAGCCATTATTTATGAATCAGTCATCAGATCTCCCACAGAAGGAAGAATGAGTTAGTTTGGTACTGAGAACCAGCCTCTGATTTGTGGCAGGAAATCAGCAACCTGAAAACAAGCTTATTAACTGCTATTAGAAATGTCATCTAGAAACTTCCACCCTTTTCATATTCCTCACCCAAACCGGGCAAAACCCCTGGGTGAGAAAACCTGGACTTATGCTATGCTGAGCAGCTGGAAGAGGTGCCTGGCTGCACCAGCCCTCACTGATCTTCTACTGAAGAGCAGGACATCTCCAGGTCTTTGGTTCACCTGTGGCCAAAGTCAGCAATGCCTGATGATGTGCTGTTTTTTCGCCAGCAGTGGACTTGAAGTTTCTGTTCTGTTTCCCAGGAATGGGTCTCAATATATCAGGAAAACAAAGCCTGCATGTGGCACCACTGTAGGAAGGCTTAGCAGAGGTAACACACTGCCCCCTTGCCTGCCTGCCTGCCTGCCAGAAGTCTGGCAGGGCTGCCTTCATGCCATCACTTGAATCTCAGTGATGTGACTTACTCTCAGGACAAATTAAGTGCCATTAGGCTGCACTCTACTGTTTCACCTGGGTGGGAGATCCACAGCAAGAGAACTACAGCTGGATGTGTGGGTCTGTTGATGCTGCTCTTTTTGCATAAGTGCCAAGCTTGCTGCCCTGACCTCCTTCCTCTGAGCCAGGCAGAGCAGTGGCACCATTGCACAGGGGCAAGAGAAACTTGCACAGTCAGAAGGTTTTTTATTATCCCACCCTGCCAATCTGGCACCTCTTAAGCACACTATTTTCTTTTCCCCCTTAAAGAAAATACCAGGACTGTTTTGCAAATGGGATGGCTATTTTAACTTCTTAGCATGATTTATATTCCATTCCCCTCTGGCTGCCATTGAGATTGGCCCAGTCCAATATGCTACACATTTCTGATTTAGTACCATCCTCACAACCCCTTGGTAACTTCAGCACAGGAGACAGGATGTTATCAAAAAGCTGGAGTAAAGCATAGCTGCACCTGAGCACAGCCAGGGCAAGCTGCATGCTGCTATTTTGGGAAGCTTTCATGCCTTGTATTTTTCCTTTTCAAAAGCACTCATATTGCTGCTTAAAATACAGAATCTCTGTCAAAAAAAAATAAAAAAAGGCTTTTCTGTTCGAGGTGGCAGTGTGTAATTACAGGAGAGAGAAAACATGGACATTAATACAGGGGGCCTTTGTGGAGGCAGAAAGCATGAGGAGTTTGCTTGTGGGTGTGATGCCATAATCAACTGGTTATGTAGTGGGGTGATGTGGTCACCTGGGGCCGGAGATGGGGGAAAGAGGCCCCTTGCCCTTCCTCATCTCCCATCTCCCCTTTGGCTAAGCAGTCTCTACAGCTGTACTCCAAAGTCATTAACAACACACTTGCTGTCAATAGCAAAGCATTTGCTGCAAATCTTGTGAAGGTGTCATTTTTCAAGAGAAATTAACACCCCCCTTTTAAGTGATGAGGACTAGCACTGCCTAATGGGCACCGGTGTGCTGCAGAAATTACTGTTCCCAGTACCTACAGAGGATGAGCTATTTCACAGTGTCCTTCCCATTCCTTGAATCTATTTTTTCTTCAAGCCTATGTCTGTCTGTTTTGGGACTATTATAGAGTGGTTTTTCTTAACCAGTTCAGCTGGTCAACCAATACTGATATCATAAACCAAATAAGGGAAAACAAGGAATGACTTCAAAACAAAGGGAGAACAGGAAAGTTAGGACTGTCAAGAAGGAACTGAAAGTGACATAACCATAGCAATAGATGAGAAGTGTAAAATACTGACTGCTAGCATGAAGGAGTGTCTCTGAGACATAAATCCAGAGCTTTCCTTTAAAAACAGTGAGTGGAGGGACATGCTATCAAAGGGCTGCCATTTTGAAGGGACTTTAGCCAATTCATTGGCTTAGGGCTTAATTTTAAGGGCTTGTTCATTGGAATTTATGAACAGGTTGTAATATAAATTGATCCCTTGGAATCCAATTTACTTCAAAGTCAAATCTGCAGCAGTGAACCTACTTGCAATTGAAGGCATTGGTTACCTGTGACACATGATCTGAGGAAACAGTGTAGAATTTATGTAC
Organism: Acropternis orthonyx; assembly: GCA_035583155.1. NCBI lineage: Eukaryota > Metazoa > Chordata > Aves > Passeriformes > Rhinocryptidae > Acropternis > Acropternis orthonyx. Next base: position 54,090,662 of record JAWWEU010000001.1, on the reverse strand, counting down.
CCTCATTGTAGAAGTAAAGGGACGGAAAATCTCAGAGCTCAACAGGTCATGATAATGGGTTTTCAGTGAAAAAAAAGACCTAACTTAGCTTCAAGTAGAATAGGAAAATCAGAACACAAAGGAAACTGTATTCCCAGTGGTAACTAAACACATGCTTTCATACAAGTAGATATTAAAGTGGTTCTGGGAAAGAAGAGGAAGAAAATAAAACTTTCAATGAGATGGCTATATTTCATCAAGCTAGCAAAACCCAAATGTCATTAGCCTTGTTTATTTTAAATTACAAGCAATAAAGAAGTTTTACTGGAAAACTGGAATTGCAGAACTCCAACCTGTCACTCTTCTTTCATTCAAGAATAATGTCTAAGTATTTCATTTAATTTTTTAACACGATCTTTTTAGTTTCCAAGATCATCTCATCCACCTCAGGATGTATTTATTTCTAGTGGACCCTCAGATGGATGTTCCTGGAGACTGAGAATATTTGTATCCAAATGTTTAAAAGTTGCTTCAGATTCTTGGTGACTGAACTTGTGAGTGAGTTGTATCTCGACTTGAGATAGCTTGGATTTCATTTTTAACAAATAATGAACAATCGAAAAGCTGAATTCAGTGCACATGAAAACATTGTCTTGCAATGTGTCAATATCATCACCAAGATACTGAGAAATCAGAAGACATAGCGAAATTTCATTCACAAGTATTTATCCACCAGATGAGATTTTAAAGTGGTTACTTCTTTGCTGCTTCAGTATACCCCAGTTTCCCACATTGTACTGGTCTGTGCTGGGAAGGCTGGCACGGAAGAAAAAGGGCAGATTCTAGTTTTAGCTCACCTAGCGCAGCAATTGGTGTCTACTACTACTGGGGATTCTGTGGCATGCACCTTTGGTACTAAAAATTGGATAAAAACTGCCATCTTGTTCTACATGGTATACCGAAGACCCATGATAAGGTAAAGACCTTCTGGACAATGCCAAAGTAAATTGATTGGGAACAAGACACAGGAGATGTATTTGATTTGAACAAATAAACCCATGAATAGCAAGCCCACAGTTAGGGTTTTTTTAGCCTTCTTCCTGTGGTAATATGCATAACAATTGTATTATTGGAAAACTGAGGATTTTTTTCAGGTGTATATTCATTTGGCCTCATATGCTGGATACATAGTGTGTCACTTTGGAACAATTGTGAGTTCTATTGGTCAGTCAGATCTCAGAGGTTACTGGTCATCTATGCATCTTATGTTGAGTTTTCAGCTCTTTGAGAACTGGAGAATAGCTTCATAGTTTAAGACTTTATGTGCATGTCTAGAAATTTAGCCAGATGAAGCTGCTTCTGAAAAAGCTCTAAATAATCTTTCCAGGCTACTCAGCATGTCAATAAGTCTTCATTCTGCCAAAAAGTGTTTTTATCCCCAGAACCCCTGTGATGAAATTACACTGAACTGTCAGTAGCTTTCTGTTTTGCAGACTTTAGGCTTAAATTACTTAACTGAAAATTAATGTAAATTAAACTCTTCCGGTGCACATGGCAAAACCCAGTGTATGCAACTATGGTGCAGTCCACTGCCCTTCTGCCAGAAACCCAAGATCAGTGTACATCTGTTTGTCTCTTACTTTTGGATACTGCTGTAGGAGAGGGAACAGGAGATGTTCTACCTGTAAAAGACAGGAAGTTTCTTCTGCTAGTTGGAACATCTTGCTGCACAGAGCCATCTCTTGAAGTGTCTCACAGCTAGCCAGCCTTGGCTGGGCCAGCCCACCTGGCCTTGGCTTACCTGCACTGAGAGATAGGTCTCCATTATCTCCTCCTTCCTTAAGGCTTTTCCTCAGGACTTTTCTCTCTTCCTCCATCTCCTGAGCCCCACCATGCTCAGACACCTCCAACTCCTTTTCTTTGTTGTGTCAAGCTGGGCCAAACTTGCTGGCACTGGAGGTTTGGGTGTGGGAAGGCTGTGAGGGGCTGTGGGGAAGCTGAGGGGCTGCAGCAGCCCAGAGGATATGGAGAGCCCCTGCCTGGTGCCCAACAGACAAGCAGAGCACCAAAACTGACCATCAGCCTTCCCACCACCCTTCCTGCTCTAGACATGGGTGAGGCTTTTTTAACCCAGTTTGGCCCCTTCTCTTCTTCTCTTCTTGTCTCTGCCCTGTGGTGGGTGGCCACCTGCCCCACGTGCCCCACCTGCCTCTCCAAGCACCCCCGGACTGCCTTCAGCAGGTTGAAACCTGTGGGTCCCTGGAGGAACAGGCAGGTGAGTTACGAGCTTGAGTCTGCTGAGCCTTTTGCACAAGCTGGTGTAAATCCTCCTGTAGTCCCTGCTGGGAGTGGGCTTGCCACAGCTGGCCCAGTCAAGGGGGTGGGGTGCACGTGGAGTCAGCCCTCCGGAGGCTGCATTATTAAGCTCGGTGTTGAAGGATTTTGCAATGTGTTTCAAAGTGTAATTTAAAAGGAGACCAGGGGCCAGGAGCAAAGCCTTTCATTCCAGACCCCTCCCAGTTTTGGGGTTGCTCGGGAGGAATCTGGTTGATTCTCCTGCATCCTGCACCAGGTGCCTCCCAGTGACATCCCCATGGAGGAGTAGAGACCCCTGGAAATACCCAGATGTGTCCAGCCATCAGAGTTTCCACCAAAAAGCTGAGGCTGCTGATAAGTCATAACTTCTCAGCCTACCCTCAGTTTTATTACTATTATTACTATTATTCATGACCCCAAAATGCATCAAATGCATCCAAAGTTGTCAAGCTGAGAGTACCACATTAGGAGCATGGAAAAAAAGAAATCTCAAGTAGGAAAACAGTGGGTTGGAAACGGGAAGGCTGAATGAGCCCCACCTGAAATAACTCAAAAAAAAAAAAAAGGCATTTTTGGCTTTAGCAAGTCAGCCAGAAGGATCCTATATGTTTTTGTATATAGTTCCCAGAGGACTTAAAACTGTAAGATTTGATGCTAAACCTATTTCTGTGCTGTGAAACCAGGGACAGCTGTACAAATATTTGCTGTTTTTAATTAAACCTAACATTGCTACTTCCTTCATTTAAGTTAGGTCAAAGGATTGGCAATTTTATGCTTTGATAGATGAAGAAAAACAGTTGTGGGTGTTGTGTTTTAGAAATATGTTATAAAATAAGAAGTCTGAGGGAAAAGGCCTTAGAGGCTATAATAGCTCTACCCTTGTGCTTTCTTCTCAGAGATGTTTTCCTTGTGAAATATTTTGCCTTATCCATATAGCAACTGTTTCTACCATAACTCTGCTCATTATTTTTCTGCGAAAAAATTTTATCTAAACTTTCCATATGCTCCCGAGTTAAACTTTAGGTAACATTCTCTCAGCTTTGTGTTCTTCATAAATGTAGATAGATCTGCTTTGATAGGGGGAAATGAGGAGGGACATGTCAGGTTCCACTCTCTTTATACTCCTGCTGTGTTGCTTCAGCCACTTAGCAGAACATCACACAGCAATTCCCGCTGGAGAAGTGCTGGTCTTTCTCCTGCTCTTTGGAGAAGGGCTTCACTGTCACTGTCTCTTCCAAACTCAGAACCAGATGATAAACCATCAGTTCAGAGACCCATTTTTCAGTTACACAGCAAAGACCAAAGAGCACTGAGCTGGAACTCGCAGGAGGAGGTTCTCATTTCAGCTCCATGGCTGGTCTGCTGCTTGTCCTAGGGCAAGTCCCTCAGTCTTCCTCCATGGCAAATGAGGGTAATGGTGTTGACTCCCATGGTGATGTGTTTTAGAACCTGTACAGTAAAAACGTCAGGTGTTAGAATTTATTGGGCTTTTAGAGGAGGGAAAAGATGACTTAGAATGAAACAGAAATTTCCCCCAAATTGTCTTTTTGTCAAAAATTGTGGTTGAATGAACATGCACTGTCTGTTGGAGAACATCCATTTTCATAACCTTTTTTGTTTAAAACAACAGGGAAAATGTTTAGAAAATCAGAATAATGCATTTAAATACCTAGGTATATATTGTAAAGCTTTATTTTATGTTAATGCAATTTTTTTTATCTTGTTTTTAAGCCAAGGTATGGACAAAAGGCATCAAAGTGGCCTAAAAGTAAGTGTCTTGCTTCTGTTGATCCATATTTTTTGTTTTGTATTGCTTTAGATTTTGAGTTACAAAAATTTTTGATATTTCACTTTTTCATCCCAGTAAAAAACCTCAGATTTTTGGTGGAAAATTAAAAGCACCATTTCTTTCCCTCAGCTATGTATAATGAAAAGAAATGAGAGTTGTTCCTTCTGCCTAGTTTTTATTTCTGCTTTAAAATCACGTGTCTCGCTGTGCTAAATGAAATTAGTATTACAGGATTTAAAGATATTCAGTATGTTCTCAGTAAAGCTCATTGTTGCTATTACCAATGTTAGCACTATATTACTACTACCAGCAGTTTTACTGTTGCTATTGTTGTGATGCTGAGCATTAGTATTGGTTTTAGAAGAAAAAAGCATTAAAACCTCATTCATCAGTTTGATAGATATCTGTCAGCAAATAGATATCTGTTCCTTCCTATATCAGACTCGCCTGGCATCAGTGCTGGGCCTGTGCCAGGCACTCAAACCAAACTGCAAATGTAGTAAAAGAGTGGAGAATGGGTACAGGAACTTGGAGAAAGACACACAGATTTGCAGTTTATCAGCTTGACCACTTTCTAAGTGCTGGAACTATGGTCTTCCTATGGGGTCTGAGGTTTTGGGCTGGATTAACATTTTATAAAACTTTTTGTAATACAGAAACATAAAAATCTTCAAACCATCCAGGCAAACCTTCCAGCTGTAAAAAATGGGAAGTAGAAGTACATCTCTATTTCCAACACCTGCCTCCCTATCTGCTCACTGTATATCTATGTACCATGTGGAGTTCTGCAGATACTGACCCATCAGTCAAGTAGAGAGTAAACCAAGAAGAGATATTTCATGACTTAATGCTAAAAAAAAATCATATGCTGTGACATCTACCTTTATTTCTCCTCTCACCTCATCATTAAAATCTTGGCAGAATGGGTCTGTTAAGTGTTTTTAGCAGGCTTCTTGCTGTATTCATAAACCCAGAGATACTCTTTCTGACTGCTGCTATCCCATCTGCTTTTGTCGATAATGTTTAAAGGGGTAGGAATGGACATGGGAGCTCTTGCCCCCTCCCCAGGATGTATAAGGAAATGTCAAATTTGTCCCCACCGTACTTGGTGCTATAACTGAATGTATTTCTGCAGTCAATTAATTTTTCTCAATGACTTAACCATCCTTTTAGAAAAATAAGATGAATAGCTGCTTATTTTAATCTGGCAGCACTTTGAGCAAATACAGCATTTTTTCTGTCTCATGTAGCTCAAGGCTAAAAACCCAAAGAGCAAGAAAACTCCTCTTCCCCCACCTTGTCCTTCCAAAATGAAAGTCAGGGTTTTGTGGGATTCAGCACAATGCATAGGATTTATGTTGCACCTGTTGAATTCTCATAAGAAATATCAATTAAAACATTGTGACTTTGGAAGGAACATAGGAAGTCTGTGGGGAGACTCAAACTCCAGGTCTTTTCTGCACCTGCAGCAGTCTGCCGTCCCGGCTCGGTGCCTCTCGGGTAAGGAGGGACTGCCGGGCTGGTGCCATGTGCCACTCTGTCTCCATTGGTGTATGGAGAGAAGCCCATTTCCCCCATCTGTGCCGTGCTCACTGTTTCTTGTTTGAGTTGGCACACACTGAAAGTATCAAGACAAGGAGGCCTTGCAGACATAATGTTGGAGCATTCAGTGGTGTGGATTTAGGACGCTCTCAGTGCCCTTGAGTGTCTGGACTGTGTGTGGGGAGAAGGGGAGACTGAGATTTTGTAGCGGTTAGCTCCGAAGCCCAAGCCAACCTGATACTAACTTTTAAAAAGCTCAAGTGGCTTGAATCCATAAGCCTTTGTCCCTAGGAATGTTTGCTGCCATTGCTGCTTGCACATTACATTGTGCTGTTTGCATGATGGGATGGCCCCAGTAGAGCAGGACCTTAGCGAGCACCTATTTAGGAGAGACTACATTTCCTGGAAACACATTGCATGTCTTCCCAGAATGCACTGCTTTAATTTGAACTTGATTAGGTTGTCCTGACTGTTTCTTTTTCTTTTTTTTTCCTTTTTCTTTTTTCTTTTTTTCCTTTTTTCTTTTTTCTTTTTTTCCTTTTTTCTTTTTCTTTTTCTTTTTCTTTTTCTTTTTCTTTTTTTTTTCTTTTTCTTTCATGAATGTTACCAAGGAGAGCTCTGGACTGTTGTGGAAATAGAATAACACTTACAGATATAAGCCCTTCAGCCTTAAGGTAAAATCCAGTCAGGAACTGATGAGAAATAAGAAGAAACTTCTTTCTGGGGAGAATGCAATTGCACTGTGTTCTTTCATCATACACTCTGCTTCTTGGGAGAGTGCTAGTGCTTGCTATGGGCAGAGGATGGATGTACAGTCTGATCCACTACACACACTGAATGAGCTGGGCTTACAACACACATTGCTACAGTAAGTAGTTTTTAGGGCAAATTCCACCATAGTGGAGGAAGGGTGTCCACTCTCATCCTTACAGGTGTGACCTCACTATGAGCTGAGAAGCTCTTTGGGGAAGTATTGTATGCCATGTCCTCAAGCTTTGCTAGAAGAGGATTCAGTGCATCATTAGGGAAAGAACCTGCAGCAGGGAACCTCATTTTGCAGTCCTGCCATTCTGGGAAAAGCAGGTGCTGGGCTTCTGGTTGTTTTGGCCTCGGATGAAAAATAAAATGGATATAGACTATACAGTATAATGGGAACAAGGATTTGGAGCCTGCTGATATACTGTTTCCCTTTACCCTACCTGACAGCCACATTTGCCCTCTACTTGTACTAATTTCTAGACTGGCAAAGAATTTCCATCAGTGAGGCAGCAGGAGGGGGAAGTACCCTGGAATATTGTAGAGGGCATGCTCCTTGGAGCAGTCACAGGGGCAAAGTAAAGTGGGACATTCCTATTTGCCATGGGCAAATATACCTGGGTTCTGCTGCTGTTCAATGGGGAGGTGGGCAGCAGTAATAAGCATTTCACTTATCCCGGCACTTATCTCTGACCTTTCTCAACTAGAGGCATTGTTTTTGTTCCTCTGACAGTTGTTTTTTTGGTGTAGAAACCCATAGTAGATCCCTCTCCAATTGTTTGTCCACTCTCCCTTTAAACCTATGCAGCCACAATGTCTTTTCAACAAAGCACATGCCCACTGGCTGCTTAAGGAATCATTTCCCTGTGTTTGTTTTCAACTGAGCTCCCTTATAGCACATCAGTCTTGTAGTGAAAGGGACAAGTGAACAGTCAATCCTTTTCAGTGGCAGCCAGAATTTTGCAGACCTCTTTTCCCTATTGCTCTTTCCAGCTTCTTCCCATTCTCCTGCTAAGAGTTATGTCCCCACACAGGGCCAGCTGGGATTGCCTCTTCTCCTGAAAGCACGGAGTCAGCCCAGTTCACTCACAAAACCATGAACAACTGAATTAGCGTGGGTAGCTTAGCACTGGCGTTGGTGCAGACAACCCACATGGCTGGTTCTGCTGGCTCAGCTCTGGGGTTAGGACTCTGCAGCCAAGGGCCAGGCACAGAAGTTGGGCACTGCAGCCTCTTCCACCAGTGTGGCTTTCCCTGTGGCGAACTCTTCACCAGACTTGGGTTTATGTTTCTATGATACAAATGCAAAAATATTTTCACTCTCATATGTGTCATTCTGGAGAGACATTTTGTCCTGAGAACTGACCTTTTTATGTAACACCAACTAAATACACATTGCACCTAAGTGGAGATACTCTGTTAGAAATAAATGTGCTTATAAACATTTGGAAGTGTAAAGGTGATATTTATAAATTGACCAGAACACCCACTAGATGCTGTATAAGCCAGTGAAAATAACAGCTGCTAAGTTTTATCAGCTTTGGAGCACCACAGAAGCAGCGCACAGACTGGTTCATCTGTGATGTGTCAGTCCTGAGAACAGCTGACTAACGCACTGCTGTCGCTAAAGAGAGGCTAATCATATAGAGACTATAAGTAGATGATAAAATGAGTAGCAGCTTTATGGCTTTTCAAATGCTTTCTCCTAATATTCACATCTGTACTGTATTTGTGAGGGTAAGTAATGAAAATTCCTGCAAGTGAAAATAACTTTATTCTTTAGAGTATACACAGGGTGTTGTCTTCCCTCTAGCCCAGTGGTAAACATGTTGATGTTGGAGTAAAGAAAGGGTTGGTGTTTTTCCTGGATGAGTGAAGTACAGCTTTATCATTCTGCATTAACTGTTTCAGATGTGGATGCACTTTTTTTTTTAACTATTAACTAATGGTTCATAAATCACAGAAGCTTTCTTTTTACAAAATTATGAAACTAGTAAGAATTCCGCATAAAATCTGGGAAGTAAAATCTGACAGGAGTTGAAGTAAATGCAAGTACCTAAAGTAACAGTTTTGTTCTCAGACAGTTTCTGTCATAGAATGTCATTATTTTCTAAATTATCTATGTCTCTGAAAGAGATACAATTTACATTTTCCTTAGGGGCGACATCAGGTAAACTAATGGAAGCTGTAATTCAGTGGACACTGAAAATCAACCTAAAGGGGCATTGGTGCTGAAAGACACTTCTCCCAATCTGGCCTCACATTCCCACTTCTGCATCACCTCCTCCGTCGTAGTTGTGCAAAGAACTGGAGTGAGAAGCTGATCTGGGTTTAAACTCACCCAGCAAAAACACTTCAGATGGATTCCCTCCCTGGGAAAGCTAATTTTGCTGATATGGAGGCTGCTGTGCTCACATAAATAGGAATACTATGAGGCATGAACAAGTGATGGGAGATCAGAGATTACTTTCCTTGGCAATACTTTTGCCAGTTTACAATATTAATCAGACTGTTTCCACAACTAACAGTAGCAATATTAATATTAACCAGCAATAAGTGGGACTAGTTATTTATTTATTAAAAACCACAAAGAAATCTACTATTGTGCCTTTAGAAGCTTATGAGAATGATTTACATTTTTCTGGAAGTCTAAATACACATTATTTGGTATGGAAGGGAGTTGCTACAGGCTTAGTCTCACCTGTGCTAGCTACAGTTCACTTGCAGATGTGTTGAAGGATGTTTCATGTGTTAAGAGCAAGTGACTCATAATTGGACCTTCTGGGAAACATTATGGGCAACCTAAATTCAGCAAGGAGTCCAGAGGGAGGAAATTGAGCTTAAAAGAGTTGAGAGACTTCGACTTGTGCTGAACACAGGATATCAGGTGGCAGGAGGAGGAACTGACTCTGACCAGACAGACCTGGAAAGGAGCCTGGCTTGGTAAGGACAGACCTGCAAGGCTCCTAGTGAGGTTGTGAGCTGGCTAGGAAGGTGGGAGGGAGTCACTGAATAATTTTGAACTTTGCATTACTGAAGCTGGCTTTTAAGGAGGAAAGAAACATTCTTGGGAAAACAGGAAGAGAAAGAAGTTGAAAAGGAGCCAAAAATTAGGTTGGGTGACCATCAGGAATCATAAATCTTTGCACAGTTTTTACCCACTCTAACAAAATCCCAATCATGAAAAAGACCCAAACTTACATGTTTGAAATCTGCATAGCAACACGTGAGCAGTTTATATGGGTGAATGCTCATCTGAGCAGCTGAACAAGAGGCTGGCTGTTGGTTAAGACTTAGTGAATGCAGAGAGCTGTTTGTGTTCACAGAGGCAGAATGGCATACAATTATCCTACTATTATGGAAAATGGATAAGACACATTGTTCATCTAACAAAAGGGGCTGAGTCAGGACTTCAGAGTGGTGTGTGCATGAAACAAAAACACTAATAAAATCTGCCGTCAGTATTGTACACTTGCTTGCCATTCATGCACATGGGCTGGGTAAGTGGCCTACTGAGTACATGTTTAGCAGTAGATTCCTCAAGTGTACCACTCTAAATAGAGCCATGTGTATCTGCCCTTTTCTCAATGAAAAAAGAAGCAATCTCACATGGTGACAGTGTTCCATTGTCAAACTACACAGAACTCACTATAAATGATGTTTCTAGATGGATGGCTCTTTTCTAGATGGCTGAGTTCAGATATATGAATCACAATCACAAAAAGTACTTTTCTTCACTCATTGTGGAGTTTTCAAAGTGCAAAACTTATGTCTGAGAAGCTGAATGTAGCTTGTAGTCACTAATATTGATCTGTAAGTACATTTCCATCTCCTCTAAATTAGTTATTTCTATCCATCTTCCACATTTATGATGGCATCTCCCACTAGATTGGACCAAAGAGGTATTGTTTTGCCATAGATGTTCCCACAATACATGAATTCATCCGACTTTGCTGTTTGAAACAGGCATACGAGGGACCAATTCATTTAGCACAATTTATTCCAGATCTTTGCGGAAATATACAATGCTCTTGAGCCCGTACAGATGTGTAGCCAATAGGGAGCTGTTGGGCTACACAAGATTTTTATATGTTTTTCAACTAAATCAGAAATCCAAATGCAAAAGTCAGTATTCAGATGTCTACATGGATTTGTGACTCTCCTGGCTTAGTTCTAAGGTTATAAACCAACCAAGGGATTAAATCATATGTACATTTTTTTCTTTATTTGACAGACCTAAGATAAATAACATCACTCATTTACAGAATCAGGGAACATTTAAATGGGAAATGTTTCTTCAAATCATTGAGGCAAAATCTTGGATTTTTTTGAAAAGGGTTTTAGGCTGCTTCTGATAACACTCACTGTCACCATTTTTCACAAGAAGATATCTCTTCTGATGGCTCTGATGGTTTCCCATGTGTATTTTTCAGAGCCTCGTTCATTCTAGCTTAAAAATACCCAGAAATGGGACATATGCTGGCAATACCAAGGCATATACTGACACAAACCAAAGTTATTTAATAAAACTGTAATATAACTAAATTTTATTCACTCCTTTCAGAAAGCCATTATGTGAAAGAAATGGAAGTCAGTAGGAAGACAGTAGAAAAGTGATGCTGTTAGCAGTGAATGCATAAATGCTGTGATTTCTTGAACCCACAGAAGTGGGTTCAAGGAATATTATAGCTCCAGATGTACACATCAAGTTCCTGAATCCTGTCATGCTCATCCCTCTGACCTTAGCACCATCCTCATCATCAACTCACCAAGAGCTAATCAGGTGCTCAGCCAAACTCATGTGAGTTTGGTCACACTTCCTGCCAAACCCTCATGCCAGAAAGGGGGACCTGGACTCGCAGCAGGCACATCCTGGGGAAGCAGCAGCCTTAGCAGAGAGAAGGTGAACACAAGCCTGAACTTCTGGCCCTGGGGAACACAGTCCAGTGGGACCCTGGTGGGTAACTAACTGCCACTATTTGCAGCTGCAGTTAAGGCTGAGGGAAATGCTAAATTGCTGTGTGTCCTTCCACCCCTCCTTCTGCTGCTGGAGAGCTGCTCTGAGCTGGGACAGCACTCAGTGGGCAGTATAAACTCTCTTCATGCCTGTGTACAAGCAGCACAGCTTAAATTCAGCAGTGATGTGGAACATTTAGCCAAGTGTGACTTAGAGACTGTCCTTGCCTGCAGATATTAATTGCAGGCAGCAGACACAGCTACGCAATGCCACCTCTGAGCCACCTCTCCTGTGGTGCTAGGGAAAGGACAACCAGGCATGAGCTCCAGTACTGCTACTTACTGGTTTATTTTCTCCTTGGCTTTGTTTTGGACCTCTCCAAACAGCTCTGTTCAAGATAATGCCCAAGCATAGATTTAGTCCAACCTGTGTCAGCTTTGCTTCTCTCTATATTACACTGTTCCCTAAATGTTATTCCAGCAGACTTTTAATCGTCAAATTTCCCAAATATGCTTTTATGTCACAGTCCAGGGCATGAAACATGAACCTCACAATCTTTCTGTAAAAACATCACTGGTGGGCTGCAGCCTTAGCCTGCACCTTTTTAGGAACTTTAAGCTGAAAGCTGAATAATGCTGATGCCTGAGGGCAAAGTGTACCACATGAGGACTGCAGGAAATCTTGAGCCAAGGTGGTATGGATGCAGTTTGCTCGGGAGAAGGCTTGTTCCATGCAGTGTAGACTAAAGCCAGGTGGTGCTTGCTAAATGGACACTATTAATCCAGTTAGACCTTCTGCCAGGGTCCAGACTCTCAGAAATTGGAAAAAAATGAGATCTGTTCCAACTTTCAGATGATGCCTAGGTGCTTTTCAAGCACTCCAGGCTTTTCTTGGGGTTCTGATTGATGCCACTCCAGGAGCATTTCACAGACCCTCCAGCGGGGGCAGTGCTGGTGCCTACCATATGGGGTATGGAGGTCGATCAGACTATGCCAGCGAAGCTTCAGAAAAGACAGACCCTGAACTCCAGGGTCTCACGGTTGCCTAATCAGAGAAGGAAGGCTGTACCTTTTATAAAAGGCTGGATGAATCCACAGTGAAGATGTGATGCAAAAATAGGCTGACTCTGGGAGAATAATCATATATGTGCAATTAGTTTTTCAGTAAAGGAAGAAGTGATGACAGCCTGTTCACTTCCATCCAAATCCCTCTGTCATCTAGTCCTGGGAGAGGACCAGGGTCTCTACATGGGGCATACTATATTTTTAATCCAATTATATTATGGCTCAGTCCCTTTCCTACAGCTCAAGCTAAAGCATTGATAAAATTAGACAGCAACTCAGTTTAACAGCCATAGCCATAAACTTGATGGTTTGCATAATTTAATTGGGAGCTTCCTTGGAGATTTGCTGGAGGTATTGAAGTTCACGTTTTGTTTTTGGTTTTTCTTCCAAAGGTAAAAATGAAGACTACTGCAAAGGCTATAAATACAAAGCTAATTTTTCTAGAAAGAGGGGTCTGTCCAATGCATAGTTTTATTTTGCAAATATTGTCATGGACTGCTATTAAGTTAATTTTGGCTTTGCATCTTAGGTAATTTTGCAGGATTGGTCTTAGATCCATGAAAGTGCATATAAACCACCTCCTAAATCTAACCATACCCATTTTCCATCAAATGTCTCACAATCAAATGTGCAATTTCTATAAACAGATTGAAGAATATGAATTGAAAATGGAAAAAAATAATTAAAATAATTAAAATTAAAAAAACCACAAACAAACCCCCCCCACACACAAAAAAACAACAAACACAAAACCAAAAACACAAACCACCCCAAACTGCCAAACTGATAGCAGAAGTCAGGGATGTGCTTGCAAGGAAGGGTGAGGATGATATGGCTGTCCCGCCGATATTCTCACCAGCCAGAGGAACAGCATGACATGGGAGCATTTGTGTAGCTACATTGCAGGACCCCACCCAGATCAGAGCTATATGTGACCCTGAAAGTACCTCACAATATAGTCCTTGTAATGGGAAAAAAACCCACCTCACTTACTGACAACTTCCTGGTGTTTGCTGTAGGTGATTTGCTTTTAAATGTCATTATAAATTAACATCCCATTTACTATTATATGAAAATTAACCCAAATTTAATTTTCTTTTTGCTGCTCTGTTAATTTAATGTAATATGTTCTGGACAGGTAAGCATTTAAAAAACATAATTACAATTAAATTCCCACTGTTATGTCCCTGACCAAAGAGCACTGAGTTCCTTAGTATGGAAATTTAGACAAAACACAACATCGCATTATTATTCTATGATTCTATTAAGGCAAGATGCTTAAAAAGAAACTGATTCTATTAGATGTGTTAATATGATTGTAAAACACATATGCGTGTTTTGGTCCTGTTCATATAGGAAAGATGTAATCATTTGCTTGAATAGTTGAAGTGGTTAATTTTCCTGTACGGAACTTCATTCATGCATGTTTGAAATTGCAATGGGCTATTGGACATTTCACAATGAATACTCTGTATCTTCACTCACCTGAATGCCCCACGGTCAAACTGAAAGTTTGTTGGAAGTCATAGAAAGTCCAGAGGTGTAATTTTCTACTTTCCATCACAAGCCAACAATAATTAAAAAAAACCAAAAAAACCAAAAAAACCCAAACAAAAAACAACAACAACAACAACAACAACAACAACAAAAAAAACAAAACAAAAAAAAACCAAACAAAACTTTTGGTTCCATCAAACTTCATTTGAACCATTTCTAATTTTACTTACCTATAGATTCATACCATGTGGTGGGTTATTTGGATTTTATGTCACGGATGGTTATACTTAATGGAAGAACATTTGTAAAACAAGACATGTCCACTGGATACAATGCATACTCTATCTCTTCTCAAGTAAAAAAAAACTTGCAGAAATCCTCTCCCTAGCCCTTCCCAAAGATCTGGGACTCTGTCCAGGTACCTGTCTACTTTTGCTCTGTATTTTCCACCCAGAGCTCATGAAATATATGTAAAGCTAATTCTGTAGGTAGTATTTGTGGCAGAGCTATAACTAGTTGCACAGGGCTCCCAAACCAGACCAAGCAGTTAGCTCAACAGGTAAATGGGAAACCAACAGAACAGCCAGATGGATGTCAGATTTCTCTGACTTCAACTTTGACTTCCACAGAATATACATTGATGAATGAGTTTCAGTTTTGAGCCTCAAAAAGGTGGTGAGGCAGAAATGGTCTTGGTCAGCGGCAGTCACTGAGGAGGATGGGGTGCTGTAAAGTATCCAAAGACACCCACAGAGGACTGCCATAAGAGGCACAGGGCTATGGCAGACCAGCGCCTGTCTAGGGCATCAGCTGGAAAACAGGTGAGATACAGCAACACATCTCAGTCACCATAGCATGGCTACATTTAAGCAACAATATGGACTCTTTAATATTTTCTTACTGTGACTTTTAATTAATTTTTTCAAGTGATTTTAAATAACTTTAAACTGGCTATATAAATTGCCTCAAATGCAATATTTAATTAGATTTTTTTTTTTAAAACAAAAGCAGTATTCTCCAGTGTTGGTTTTTGCAGGGAATACTGTTTCTTGTCTGAAAGGTCAGCCTAAGCAGAAAGTTCTCAACAAACTTTATGTTGAAAAAGTGGTGGGTTTTCTTCAGTTTCTGAGACTCTGAAAAATACAGGCTGGAGATACCGTGGCTTTTCACAGCATTTCTTACTGACTCATTTGTCTCACTGTTTATGTAAATAGGGGACTGCTAAGAAGTCTTTTCTGGACTTTCCCATCTCAGATGTCTGGAACACTTTTTAACCCTTCAATCTGAAATCAGAGTGAAGGGATCTTTTCTTCACTCTTTTCACTTCTTTTCACTTCTTTTCACCATGCCAAAAGCTGTCTTGAATTGTTCCACTTTTGTAAAACTCCTTGAAATTTGTTTATATAAGAACAAACCATAAAAATCAAAGTGAAATGACCAAATCCTGTGCTGCACTTACTCTCCATTGATGAGGTACTCAGGGAAAGCCTGAATGGCGACACGTGAATAAGGGCAGAAGAGAGATTAAATTATACTCTAGGGCAGTTGAGGCATGATGGAAGGCAATGCAGATTCCTAACATACTCCCCCATGGATCCCATATGTAATGGTAGAAAGACAATTTATTCAGAACACAAAATAAAGACTGAACTTCCTATCCACTTTGCATGGCAAACTTATGAGGTAACTGACAGTTGTTTCTGTAGAAGCCATACTTAGAAAATTTGTGCAATGTCAGAAAAAACATGTTCACCTTCTCTTTATCATTGGTTTCCTGATGGCTACTGCACTAGTCCTGACCAGTATGTCATGCTTGCTAGGTCATAGCTGGGAAAGACACTGTAAGAGAACAGGTCCCCTGGTTCTATGGCCTCCATCCTAGGAAGGATATGAACCTGTTGGAGAGCGGGAGAGGAGGGCCACAAAGATGACCAAAAGGCTGAAGCACCTCTCTTACAAAGACAGGTTGAGAGAGATGGGGATATTCAGCATGGAGAAGTCTCTGGGGAGACCTTATAGTGGCCTTCGGGTACCTAAAGGTGGTTACAACAGAGCTGGAGAGGGACTTGGTACAAGGACATGGTGTGATAGAACAAGGGGGAATGGCCTTAAACTGAAAGAGGGTGGTTTGAATTAGATATTAAGAAGAAATTCTTTACTGTGAGAGTGGTGAGGCACTGAAACAGGTTGCCCAGAGAAGCCATGGATATCCTATCCCTGGAGTGTTCAAGGCCAGGTTGGATGGGGCATTGAACAATCTGGTCTAGTCAAAGGTGTCCCTGCCTAGGGCTGGAGGGTTGGAACTAGATGATCTTTAAGGTCCCTTCCAATCCAAACTATTCTATGATTCTGTGATTCTATATCCTGCTGGGAGAAAAGCATATAGGCTTGAGAATGCACTCCACAGCTCTAAGTCTTGAAGGCCACCAGAGTCCTTTTCTCTAATGCCCTTTGGCACTGTCATTGCCAAGCAAGTTATAATCTTATTTTAGGGATTTTTTTAAACTAAATTGAAATTACTAGGATCTCCTTATTGCAAGCACTGCCTTCTGACCACAGTCACTGAGGCCTTTCCCCATTTACCAGTGCATGAATACAAAGAATTTATAGATGTTGAAAGCATATAAACCCCAGTGACTTAGGATCTCTCCAGACAAGACAAATAGTCTAAATGTTCCAAAATTAAAACTTCTATTTTAAAATGCCAGGGGCAGACCCACAATTTATGGAAGCAGAAATGCCTGTACAGGCATCTGTGGGACTTCATGCCAGAGAAGGGACCGGGTCTAAAATTTGAGTGGCTTTAAAGAGAACCTTAACAAAACAGATTTCAGCTTATGCTTCTGGACATGAAAAAACACATACATTTAACTTCAAATATTCCTTTTGCTAAAATTTAATTTATTATCATATCAGAAACAACAGGTAACATTTTGTGAGGTCAGTTTTTTAGTTGCATTCATTCTGTTTATTCCAAAGAAACTGGAAGGTCATCTTTGTAGGAGGCACTCTACTGGAAAGCATAAATGTGCCACAGCAGGACTCATGAGGTTAAAATAGGCCATCCTCTGATTCTCCTCTATGAAATGACAGCTCAGTCATACCATTTACATAGTTTCCAGGGTGTCTAGGCATTTTTAAGTAGCGTCACAACTCTGTCTCTCACTCAAGAGAATTTACAGCACAAAAGTAAGTTGCACTAGCCAAATTGCTACCTTCCCATTCCACATGGAAGCTGTCCTGTTGGGGAGACTAAAGACCTTGCCGAGTCCAAGAGCCTCCCTTGCAGCAACCATGAAGAGTGCTTGGAAGACACAGCACTTCCCAGCCACACTTGACTGACCTTAACTCACTGTCTACTCTCATCCCAAGGCCATGGGGATTATAAGGGACCTCAGACTTTCGATGGGGAAAAGACGGGGATAGTAAAAGGTTGTATGACTTTCCTGCCCTCCTGGTTCATCCTCACCATATCATCACAATATCTTACCAGCACAGGACTGACCCTTCTCTGGCGCCTCCCTTCTCCTGTGCAGAGCTGCTCTGTGCAGTGATAAGAAGCTTCCCTACTCCTTACTGTCTTATAAACAGAGGATGTTTGGCTTTATGAATGTGACTTTGCCTGATTTTTGAGATACTGACACAATGTGTATTTGCAAAGGCTGTTCCTTTCTCTGGCCATCCAAGTACAGTGTTCCAGAGAGTATTTATGTTTGGATATATGAGATCAAAGACTTAGGCGAACAAAGGCTTCAACAGAAAAATAACAAATAGAAGACACTTGCAAGAGCTGAACACAGTTGAAAGCACAATGAATATAAGGATAAATACAGGTTCCTCTGCAGCTGTATGCTTGAAGGAAGAGATCAGCAACAGATGCAACAGTCAGCACAAAGGCAGCATGCTACAAAGTGTATACAGAATCATGTTTGTCAGGGAGTGCCTGAAGTAGGATATGAACTGGGTACTGTGAAAATCTATCCATGAATGATCTCAGCCAGCACTCAGAAAGAGCAATGAAAGTTCCTTCTGAGGTCTGGAAGGACCTAGAACAAGCCCTAAAGACCAGAAATTATGTTTTCCCAACCTGTCAGTGCACACAGTTAGCCGCTGTGTTTTGCCAGTCTGCTGGCCCAGCACCGCCGTTCCCTTCTGGTTTCAGGGAACTGTTACTTTTCAACCTGTCCTTGGCTGAGAGGCAAGAGAGTTCAAAGGATGACTTTTCTGCAAGACAAGAGGGCACATGGAGTTACTGAGAGATGAGGTATGAATGGATTTGCAACTAACATTTGCATGCTGTCTCTTCCCCATGGTAGCTTACCTCTGTCTCAGCAGAATCTAGTTGCAAAGCTGCAATGCAATTAAATCACCTATGGCAAAAATCTCTTCCAAATCCCTACACTGATTACACTGTCACTCATCTACCTCTCACTTAGACTACTGCTTCAGTCTTTCTGGGGAAAAAAAAAAAAAAAAAACCTCACATTTTGCTTCTTGACAAACCTTCCAATTCATTTGCCCAGAAAACTTTCATTTAGCTCTAAATTAATATTTTGGATGTACATGCTCCCTAAACCTGTTCTCTGAAATCTCTACTGACATACCTGATAAATTCCAGAGAATAGCATAATTTGACATTAAATTAGAAAGATATGTAGATAAATGCACCTTTAAGTTTGTAAAGAACAGGGACGGGCAATGCTACCAGAACTCATACTGCAAATGGCAGTAACTATATCCACAAAGCAAAAGGGTGAAAATAAAGGAACAAGATACACAGATATGCTGAGGAGTGATTGCCTAAACTAGTGCAGAGCACAGCAAATTAGGCATCTTGAAGTAAGATACACAGACAAATTAATAAGAACACAAAACTGAGGAACTGACATAGTGCAGGATTTGTATATTTTTCCAGTGCAGGAACCCGTGCAGGTCACGTACCTAGGGGTTATGTGCTTTACAGGAATCTGTCAGTTCAATGCCTTGATGCTGATGGTTCTTATCTACACACTGCCCAAACACGTGGTGGGTTCTGGTTTGCAGTGCATAAAAGCAGTAATGCTGACAGCAGCATTTTATTAGTGACCCATTGTGCTCGCATTATCCCACTGAAAAATCCTAAAAGTATATTATATCATTTTTTGAGGGGGAAACTGTAATAGATCATCCTTTTTATGTATGTTTACTATCTTTTATGTATGCTCACTATCTTTTCTCATTGTTTCTCTCAGGTCTGTTTTGTTAAATGAAAAACAGCAACATTATACAATGGAAGAGATATCATTAAATACTTATTAGGAAATACTTATTATTAAATACTCATTATTGAATACTCAAAAAAATTACAATAATTTTACAGTTAAGTGTTAGTTAGACAGCATAGAAACAGAGAAGAATATGTGAGAGAAGCTTAAATTCTGATGCTTTAGGTGAGTAAGGCAGGCTTACTGCATAGACCAGGCTCATATAGGATGGCTTCCTCATTATTTAATTTGAAATGTTAGAGATATGGGCTATGTATCTCCACAGTAAAGATGGTAAATAACATATGGTTTTTCAAAAGAGTGTTCAAAATTTTCTTCCAGAAACCTCCTTCTTCGCCACTCAAAAAAGGATCTGGATCCTATAGGTGTCCATATGCAGGTGAGCATGTGTGTAAGCTGCTGTTGCAGTCAGCTGAAATCTATTTACTACTGTCAGTGGAGTTCATTCAGGTGCCTAAATAAAGGCGTCTAATTGAGATTCCCTAGTTCCATAAAGAAGCATATGTGCAGGCTGGCAGACAGTTATGACAGAACTCAAGGGCAAATCAGAACCCTGCTGCAGCAGCAGCGGCATGCTACAGGGATACCATCTACTGTCTGACTCTTGACTGTGTTTCAGCAACTCAGTGAAGCCCAGTGACTTCTGGTTTTGGCTTTACTGTGATCTTAATAATTGCACTTTTTAACATACAGTGCCTTTATTGAGTCACCTGGGCCTGATCCTAATATGTAGGACAACTCTGAAGAAGATGTACGTAACACTTTTGAAGGGTAATGATAGTCTACAATGCATAGCAATGTAAAAGAATCACAATGTTCTTTCAGACAAATGGCTGCTCTAGCACTGTTGGCAGTCCTGCTTCGAGAGGGAGGTCAGACTGGATGGCCAGGCAATCTCTAGACATCTCTTCCAACTGACTTTTCTATGATGCCATGGGCCTGGCTTATTCAATCCTACACAACAGAACATCTTTATAATCTCTTCATGAGATCTGCTCCATTTTTGAGTGGAACCAGAAGCCAGTATTTACATTTTTTATGGCTTTTGTTTGTGAGTTGGTTCAACAATTCCTCACATCATGGGCTCTATGTTTGTAAAGGGTCCAGCACGCCCTCTGTGCCATACAAAAAACAATGTCTCAAGAGACTGCAACTGTTCTCCAACTGTATCTAATCATATGGCTGCCTTATAACAAGAAGTATCTCACTGACTTAAGGAAAAGCTAAGCGTGAACTTAAAGCTGATCATATATTCAAGTGGTTTTCAGAACACAGGTAATAAAGAAAATAGCAAGTATGGATTTCAGTCAGACTAAGACTGTTGTACCATAAGCAGCAAAGCCTTCCTCATTGTGAGAATTAGTTGCATTTATATAACCTTATGACAAGTTTGAGGTGTTAGGAAGTGTGAAGATGTGCTGCTACTAATGGAAGGAGGCAAGGCTGAACTGGAGCACAAGGTCTCACCCCACTTGTTGCCTTAGCTCCAAATAGCTCTTCCCAGAGCAAACCCGAGAGAGAAGAGCCATAAGCAGGGTAAATGAGAGCACTGGTTGTTTCTAATCCTCTGTTATTTTGTAGCCTAAGAGGTCAACACTGGTGAGACAAGCCGAGAGCAGCTTGGGCTAAGAGATTTCACAGAGGCTGTACCCAGAAACTGCAGGCAGCACTGGAAAGGGAGAAGGGAAGTGTGGATAATACCAGTGTTAAGTGTGCTAGAAAGAAAGCACCCCAGGGTTGTCCAGCTTTAGGGGACTCTGTTGCAGCATTATGGTGAATACTCGCACAATCAGAACAGCTGCATCAGCAGTAAGGTAACAAACAGGCCCAGAATAGGACAGGTTTATGTCATTTATTCTTTTCACCTGAGAAATTAATTTCAGAAGAGAGTTAAATAACTGGATGTAATTGAACAGACATCCAGCTTAATACTTGTGTTTGTAGTATTTGATAACTATTTTTTTTTTTTGAGAACATGGTGTTGGATTCTCAGTTGACTCATTCATTGTGCAAATACCCACTAGATTTCCAACCACTGAGATTTATTTCTTCTCATTAAAAGTCCACATTATTATTTATATGGTCAAGAACATAAGTAATGTTGGAAAAAAATAAGTATTAAAGTCTAAGAAAAAGTATTCAAGTCAATAATAACAGAAGAAAAGAAAAATATGTAGTACATATTAAAAATGAAAACAATTGTTATAAATATAATGGCCTTAAATGTTTGCTTTTATTTGACAGATGTTTTTAACAAAATGTCTGTGTTGGAAGTTTGAGCACACTTATGATTTTAATTTGTGTAATATTCCCTTTTAGTATTGATGTCTATTTACAGCATCTGTGAAGGGTCTGTAACCTGAATGTGACAGGGAAGAACTAACAGACTGCTATTGGAATCTTTCCACTGGGTCCATGTAACAGGCTATTAACAAAAATCTTAAATAGCTATTCTAATCATCAACAGCAATCTTACGCAAATTATATCAGACCCAAAGGACCCGATTAACTTTAAAATGCCTTACAGACCTGAAACATAAATTTTGCTCCTCCTCCCTTCCTTCGTAGAGTCAAGATCAGATCATATCACAGGCACTGTTTTTAGCTAGGCACACAAAATCAGTACACAAGGCAGGCTGCAGACACACAGGCGGAGTTCCACTTTCATGACAAGGAAAGCACACTTCTGAGTATTAAAATTAAATGTGATCCTCTTCCCACCCCCACCCCCCCTCCCCTTGTTACCCTTCAATAAATCTCCAAGTGGAATTCCCACCCTGTAACAACTTTTTCAAGCAGCTAGAATTTGGACAACATCCTGGCATGGGAAGGCATTTATACGTTGTTGAAGCGATACCACTGATAGAGGCAGATACAGGATTTCTGCTCCAGGAAAGCCAAGTCTTACTTACCAAGACGGTTTTGTAGTATAGGAAAGTGTAAATGAGAGAATAAGACTCTTTTTTTTTTTTTGTTATTAATTGCTTAATATTTGCATCAAAATTCCAAATGTTAACTGTTATTGTTATGTCCCAGAGGTCTTTTCCACAGAGTTCTTGCTTGTTCACGCCTTCTAAGTCAGGAGCCAAGATTCCCCCACCTTTTGCCACTTAGGCCCTCTCTTTCCCTCCCCTCCCACACATACCCTTTGTTTGACCCCATCTATACTACAATAACTATTTAATTAACAACAGTTGTTAAATTTGTTTATGGCCTGACCTTGTAACACAGTTTGGCTGGCCGGTTAAGATGGAGCCAAACTTTTATATCTAAGTTACAAAAAAACCCTAGGTAGACACCTAAGCTAAAAAGTTTTTTTTAAAAAAAAAAAAAAACAAACTGAAAAAAAAAATTAAAAAGAAAATTATAAAAAAAAATTCTATTCCCATTTTGGCTGTCTGAGATGCATTATAACCAAGTCCTCGACAACTGAGCCAAACAGCCATTGCTAGTTTTCTGTTTTTCATGCAGTAGAGGAGAAGGGGGTCAGTCCTTTGAAAGTTTTTATTTAAGGCAATGCATTTTATTTAAGGTAAAAAGCTTTCTTCATCTCTACCCCTCTTTTGCTTGGCATTTGGAAGTTGAGTCTGGCTTCTGGCAAGACGTGCCAGAGTCTCTGACAAACCTGGGTCTCTGTGGGTACAGCTACTTCCTTCTGAGCCACTGATAGAGTCCCATGGGTAGGAAATCCTTGGTGTTCCCTGCAATTTTTTTCTTTCTTTCTTCCTCTCTTTTTGACATACTTCACTTCTCTATTTATTTCTGTATCTTTTTATCCTCCTTATTTCTTGAGGGTTTATTTCCAATTGCTTTTCCCTTTTTCTGCTTTCTGTCCCTCAGAATTTCCACATTAAATCACTTATGAGTAGAGTATAGAAGTCTTAGTTTAACAAAAGAAAGGTGTTATCTTTTGTTTACTGCTCTGCTTCTAAGTGCATTGAATGTGGAAATCCTGCAAGGCAGAACCACAATATCATCCCTAAGGATACTGCCCTATATGTGTTCTATATAATTCACAAATTATATATTGCACTATTAAAAGCAAGGGGGTTTCCATAAAATTTAGGTTTCCTTCTCTTTCAGAAACATTCAGATAACAGTATTAGTACTTTAGTATTTTTAGTACCTCAGTGGAAATGCCTCTCCCTGAATCTAGGATGGTTCCCAAAGCATTCTGCTGCTCAAGCAAAACTGACTTGTAAAATTTTATTTCACCTCTGTGAAGAAAAAATGTGACTGCAGATGAGTCCAGAGCCAGACCATACAAGACTGAGTGCATTTGCACATTGGAGAAGAGAAGAAGAAAGGCCTCACTGCATGTGGATGGAAGAAGACAAAGGAACTCACTCACTCACCCTCTGAGGGCAGGTTGGTTGTTGGTAGCAAGAACTGCTATTCCTTTTGCCAGTGTCACTGCTCACAGAAGAAGATACAGTGCTCCTGTGGGCGCTGTCTCTGAGACAAAGCTGGCCCAGGTGATTAAAGATTCATTAGCACCTTTCATGAATGCATATCCTGGCCAAATTGGCAATTAATTTAAAAAATTATAAAAATATATTTTTAAAAAGTGAGAATGGGTGGACAAACAGACAGACATTCCATACTGTGAATTTCAGGGTCTTCAGACATTCACTGAAGAAAACTAGGTATTCTTACTCCCAAGCAGCTCACTTCCTCTGTTGTGTAACTGCACTCAAAACAGGCTTCCTGTGAGACTTCATCCTCTTCCAGTCACATTTGTGGTTGAGCAAGCACAGCAGAAGTGCTATCAGAGTGTCTCCTCACTCCAGCTTCACTCCAAGAGGGCAAAAAGGCACAAAACTTAATTTCATAGTGTGTTCTCTGTTATCCAGTTGTGAAAAAGATTTCAGCTTGAAATGAGTCAGATTTTTCAATACAGGCTCGGCTGGTTTCTTCTTTTGTTCAAACTGACTTATTTCAAGTTCCATTACTATATTTTTGAACTAACACCTGCTGTCTTGGTGTAATGAACTGTACATGTTCCAAAACAATTAAAGGGGATTAAGTCATAAAAGAGTGGATCTTTGCTCAACCTGAGTGTTAAGGAAGAATTAAAAACATATTTTGGAGAAAGGTTAGGGAATCACATCAGTCACCAGTCTGGCTACTTTCAGAAGATACATGTACATTAGTAAATGCGAATTTAACTGGTAATGCATGGCTTTTCTGCAGAAGTTTGTGCTCAAAAAGTTTTAGTCTTCTGTTAAACTAACTCATGTACATAGCAGAACCACTTTGCTTACCTGAAATGAAATCTTGGACTGAACTCTTCCATATATCTTGAATTAAATTGTTCCAGGTAGACACAAGATTTGGACTGGTATTCAACTACTCAAAAAAAAGTTTTAATGAAACTAAATGAAAATTTCTTGTATTACTTGCAGTATATTTCTAGATTATCTAGAACAATATTGCAGTAGATAAATCACTGTATTAAATACACGTTTCCTCATCGCTATTACTTTTAGCATAATTTCCCATACTTCCCACAATGGGGCAATCTCTATCCTTCTCTCCTGACCTCCATGGCCAGCCTCAATCAAATTAGAAAGAATAAGGCTCAAACTGGAATCCTATCTTAGGTTCTTAATTTGACCAAGCATTTGAGGAAACTGGAGAATAAGCCCTCCTAGAGCAAATTTTCCCTCTACAGTCAGTGGAGACAGGTGAATAACTTTGGATGTCTCTGAAGGCAGACTTCATCTGCAAAAATTAGATGTCTAGTCTCAGAAAGGCAGTGATGATCTATTGTTGCTTTTGGTAGGGTACCTGGCTTTCTTGAATTTAAGGTCAAGTTATGTCCCTCAGTTAGGCAGCCTTGATTCCATCTTAGGCATCTATAAAACAATGAAGGTCTTCTGGAGAACAGAAGTCCTCAGACAACTTGCCCTAAGACAGAGACCCAGAGAGCTCAGGTATTGCAGAGCCTGGCTGGCTGCGGCCAGGGGACCAACAGCACACCCCAGCTCTGGGTAAGCTGTGCATATAATGAGTTTCAGCTGGCTCAAATGGGGCAGGGGACCTGGACAGGGGAGCTGGGGTTATGAGGGAGGCTGAAGAGCAAAGAGAGAAATCCATAAGGAACAATTTGTTCCTTTTAGAATTTGTTTGCATTCATTAGTTCTGCTGCTCACAAAACAACTTATTCAAGGATGTCAATTAGTTTTGTTTAATTTTGTAAATGCCAAATGCATTCCAAATTCAACTGCTGGAGTAATGGGTAAGCCTGTCCTTACTGTACCAACTGCTTTTCCAGAACATCAAATGCAAATCCTGTGTAGTTGGAATATATCTTTTGTGGGTGGATTTGCTGATATTGCAGTCCAAATGCCTAGCTCTTACAGCAACAACCATTGCACTGACTCTTGCTTACATTTTTAATCTTTCTTTGGCCCTTGGCCATATTCTAAATATATGAAACATGCTTGTATTGTTCCATCCAGCAGAGAGAGATGATAAAAAGTCTGTTTCAGACTATGGGCAAGTCAGTCTTCAGCCAGCCACTTCTAAAGATATGGAACAAGGACAGCAGTCTCTAAGTTTAATACAACCCCTTCACATTTTAAATCAATTTACAATCTTTCTTTGTAATCAGTTTGGTTACTTCCCAAATCCAGTACAGGGGATGTTTTATTGCCAATTCTTCATTTCTGGTATGATGTTCTTGATAAGGGTTATGTCAAAGACAACAATTCTTGATCTGTACAGAACCTTTGAAACACCATCTCACACAGGACCTTTGTTTCAATAAAGCTATGGATGGTACTTAAACCTTAACAAGTCATTTTTCTAATTATCTACTTTGAAGGTCACAAAATACTATTAATGATGTTCCAAGTAACAAGGACCCTTTGCCTTCTAGAATTCCCCTTGAGAACATACTTGGCTGAAATAAAATTTTATGTATATTAACAATATAATCCTTTTGCAGTGCTCACAAAATAAGACTTACTTGCATTAGTGAAGACACAACACTTCATAAGCCAATACATAATTCAGCTAAGGATACTGATATTCAGTCTGAATTAGAAGTAACCTTAGAGTATAGCTAGTTTCATGATTAATACATGCAGCAATCTCAGGATTCACCAAATACCTAATTACCAGTAAGATTCATTTTGCACATGAATTCAGGAGACTTTTAAAAGATAAAGGAAAAACTATTGTGAAATGAAAAGTTTTTTATAGTATAGGAGCTGAAACCATTAACTCAGAAGCAATTGAAAATCTTAAATTCTTCATTATAAAAAACATCTTAGGTATATCTTCTTATTTCCACAGAAAAAATCCATTTTCCCACATCATAACTTTTACTGTCAGAAAAAGCAAAACATGGTGAAGGATTCCTGCATGCCTGGATGTCCATTTGGAGCCATGGCAATTGTTTTGTCCAGACTGTCAGTTCTGGACACATGGACATCATAGGCACACCACTGCCTGCACTCATCTGCAGTTGTTGCACAGTCTATTTGCACACATGGGGCCAGTTCTGCGCACAGTTCTCACCTAAAAAATCCACTGCGCAGGCTGGAAGGACACACCCACATGGGGAGAGCCCTTCCCAGATCTTCGTTCACGAAGTCTGGCCATTATATTTGCACACACTACAGATGTAGATGTACAGTACATCTTATACATCCAGAAATGTCAAGATCACAGTGCGTGAACTGGCCATCTTTATGCAATCTTCACCCACAATTCCTAGAAATAGATGAGTCTTGTAATATTTATTTGTATATTGACCTGTTGTGCCTGCTTGCAGTGGACCTATTTGGCAAAAATTCTCCCTGGGCACATTGTGAGCCATACTGAGGCTGTGTCTATACTAGTAAATAAATCAAGCCACAGTGCCTTCCATGGACCCCAGGGAAGAAGCATGATGTTAACGCTGTAATCTTTCCCCAAAACAAGATGGCCCTGTGTGGTGGGTTGACCCTGGCTGGGTGCCAGGTGCCCACCAAAGCCATTCTGTCACTCTCCTCCTCAGCTGGGCAGGGAAGAGAAAATACAAGGAAAGGCTTATGTGTTGAGATAAGGATGGGTAGAGACCATTCAGCAGCTACCATCATGGGCAAAACAAACTTAGCTTTGGGAAATTAATTTATTGCCAATGAAATCAGAGCAGAGTAATGAGAAATAAACGCAAAACTTAAATCACCTTCCCCTCACCCCTCTGTTCTTCTAGGGCTCAACTTCACTCCCGATTTCTCTACCTCTTCCCTGCCAGTGGCGGGGGAGGATGGTGAATAGGGACTGTGGTCATTCATCACATGTTGTCTTCACACATCTTCAGTAGGATGACTCACACTTTCCCTGCTCCAGCATGGTGTCCCTCCCACAGGAGACAGTTCTCCACAAACTTCTCCAACATGAGTCCTTTCCACAGGCTACAGTTCTTCATGAACTGCTCCTATATGGGTCCCTTCCATGGGGTGCACTCCTTCAGGAACAGACTACTCCAGTGTGGGTCCCCATGGGGCCACAAGTCCTGCCAGGAGCCTGCTCCAGAGTGGGCTTCCCACAGGGTCACAGCCTCCTTTCAGCATATCCAGCTGCTCTGAGTAAGGTCCTTCAGTGGTTGCAGGGGAATACGTTCTTCACCATGAGTCTCCACAGGCTGCAGGGCCAAAGATACCTCACCATGGTCTGCACCACAGGCTGCAGGGGAATCTCTACTCCAGTGCCTGGAGCACCTCCTGCTCTTCCTTCTCCACTGATCTTGGTGTCTGCAGAGCTGTTGCTCTCATATATTCTCACTCCTCTCTTTGGCAGCAACAGGGCAGGTTTTTCCCCTCTTCTTTAATCTGTTATCCCAGAGGCACTACCACTGTCACTGCTGGGCTTGGCCTTGACCAGCAGTTGGTCCATCCTGGAGCCAGCTGGCACTGGCTCTGTTGGACATTGGGGGAAGCTTCTCACAGAAGCCACCCCTGTAGACCTCTGCTACCAAAAACTTACCATGCAAACCCAATACACACTGTTCATACTACTTACTGGGCACAGCGTTGTTGTCCCTGACACTGTGCTGGGGCAGTGTCTGGGAGTTTACTAGTTGGCACAGGACTATGCCTGGAGTTGCTACCAGTTAGACAATAGAGATGGTTTCTGGACAGTGTTTGAGGCCATGCTCTAACCCCATTTATTTTACTTCTCCTGATGTCACTCACAGTTACAGTAAAGAAGTCACAACCAGGAATTATGGAAGAAGCAGGCAAAGCCATCTGTGTCCTGGGGGACTTGGCCACTCAAACAACAGAATACCAAATGCTGGCCACAGAATTGCATGGAAGTAAATGAAGAACCAGTAACTTGTTTTAAATGTGTTTCTTCATCTATGAGTGCAGTGTTTGTATTCTGCTTTAAATGAGGCTCTTTACATATAAAACTCAGGTGTCTCAAACTGCTGTAGACCTGCTTGTTCTTTCTAAACCCACTCATTCATGTGCCTTCTGCTTACAGTTCACCCTGCTTCCACTTGTAAGTGATGTTTGGTTCTCACACAACCATTACACAGCCCACATTTCTGGCCCTGTGGAGGTATTTCTAAGCATAACCACAGATGGGTGTAGGCAGATAGCCACTTTTAATATGTTTGGGTTTTAGAATAACAAAAAATACTTACAAATTCACCAGTAAAGCTCAGTTTATAATGACTTTGAGTTCTGTACGTAATTGAACTTTCCTTTGAATTGTGGCATAAGCTCAAATTCTTGTTAGACATCAGATAACCCATGCAGGTGGTAGCCATTTTACAAAGGCTATCACTGAAAGCTGAGAAGCCTTCAGGAATATTCATACCTACGTGTATTGCAGTTTAACTCCAGCAAGCAGCTAAACACCATTCAGCCACCCACTCACTCCCACCCGCTTTGATGGGGAGAAGAAATGGAAAAATTTCAACCTCATGGGTTGAGGTGAGAACAGTTCCATCACTGAAGCAAAATTAATCATATTGTGCTGGTTTAAAGGTAAACCAGCAGGAGGAATGAATCTAACTCACAAACAGATTACAAGTTAGAATTACAGTTTAGTAAAAAGATCACAATAAGTACAAGGGTACAGAG
>JAWWEU010000001.1:54033346-54057106 GCA_035583155.1 Acropternis orthonyx | reverse complement strand
GGGAAAACAATGAAACAACAGAACAAAAGAGCATGAAAAATAAAAACCAAACTTGAATGTTCTGTAATGCTATCCACAGACAGTGAGCAGCACAGCCGCGCTGCGGTGCAACCGCGCTGCTCTCCCTCGAGCGCGTGGGTGAAGCAGACGGGACCCCGCGTGGTCGGCAACGGCTCCGATGGACTGGGCTGGTGCGTGTGGGGGGGTGGGGCCGCGCTTGCTCCGGCGGAAGGACACGAGCAGCCGGCGGAGACGGACCAGATGTTGGTGTCCGGGCACAGGGAAGGGGAGGAAAAATGTCCGACTGCAGCGGCGGCGACAGGGGACGGGGCTCCACTCCCAGGACGGGGCGTCTCAAATGGCAACCAGGCAGCAAGAAGGAGAGGACTAACCGGCTTGTCTTGATGTCCCCGGATCCACGGGAAAAAATGCAGAAAACCGCCCCGACGAAGCGAGGCACCTCCAGAGACCGCCGCCCTCGGCTCCGACACAGCGCTGACGAAAACCGTGTGCGTGTGTGGAACCGATCCAAAACCGAAAGTAAAAAAAAGTTCCCCTCCTTCCTCCCTCCCCCAGAAGCTCCCCCCTCCCCTCCGCTCCAGGCTTCACTCCCAGTCCAGGCGGGTGAGGGAAAGAGAAAATTCTGCAACCTTAAACCCATAACAAAGCGTAATTTGACCTGTCATGAACTGAGACCAGTGCTTCAAACTAGATAATTTAAAATGAATCATAATTATCCTGGTACATCAGCTAAAGTTACATGTATCAACAGGACTTTTACTGTGATGAAATGTGACCCTTGCACATGTAGGGTTGACCCTTAAATATGCAAATCAATGTGTTTAAAGTTGTGCATGTAAATGCTGGAACCGCTGAAGCATAAAATAGATAAACTTGGCCCATATTTGTTGAAACAGTGTAAAATGAAATGTAATCATGTGGGAACATTTTTGTCTTTTAAATGACAACCTTGACTTAACAATAAATCACAATTCTTTCTAAACATTCTTTTATTTCTTGCTCCGAGCAAAATTTAAAAGTTACTTCACTTAAGACGAGTGTAGGGGAGGAGGAAGGGGTAAATTCCATAGCTGAAGATGGACAAAGGTAGCGTTTCTTTGGCAACAAAAGCAAGTAATTTCTTTTTTGGCAAACAGGGATGCTTGCATTTCCACAGACATTTGGATTATAAGAAGCAGCCCTAGCTGAAATGAATGAACAGACAGCATGCAGGTGAAGTCTGAATGCACATCAAATGGCTGAAAAATGTGGAAAATGATTGTCCTCAGACTGAATTCAGTCCCATATTGGAGGCATTTAGGTTTCTGGACTTAATGAGTCATATGGACCCAAATGAGAATACCCATGTGCATAAAATTAAGATTTGAGTATATGAAATTATATCACTACAGCAGTTCAGATCAGTCTAGTGTTTTAAACGTCATCATTTTCTTTCTGGGAGACATCACTACGGTTTAAAAGTGTTGGCAAGCCTGGAGGTAATGTATTTAATTCTTAAGCAAATAAGATTTTACTATCATCAGCTCCTGACAGAAATCTCTAATTAGTTTATCTTTTGCTTATAATGATATAGCATATCCTCTGTTTATAAAGGCCAATAGTATATCTCAAGTGTGCGTGAGTAACAACAGAAAGTTTTAAATATTTAATACGTATAAATTACTGCATTATTTTTATTCCAAAGCTGATGTCATTCTAGAGCCTTATCCAGGCCTGTTTGAGAATTTCCATTTGGGGCATTTCAAAGTATCTAAGAAAAACATTTCTATTTGAAAGTTCCTGGAAAAGGACATTATAGATCCCAGGGCCAATATACATCTAGAGATTGTGAGAGATCATCATAAATCAAAACAAACGAACAATTGGAATTTCTCCACTCAGCTCAACTGATGTTAGGAGTACTCAGCACCTCTGAAAATTAGTTTGCTTACCAGGTACCTAAATAAGGATGGATTGGTGCTTTGAAAAATGTGAACTTAATAAGTCAGTTTTGTAAATGTACAGCAATGTTTGCTATAATATTTCCATCACACACTACAGTAAGGGAGGAAGTAGGATGTCTGGAACAACTGTAGCTTATGTCTCTAGACTCAACCCTGACACACACTGCATCTGAAGGCTTGCAGGGTTGTATTCTTGGCTTTTCCAGAGCTTTCTCAAGCTCTACACTGTACAACAGCCTATGACTTGTCATTTTCAGGACTAGAAACCAAATCATGGAGAGACCTTTTTCCATATGGAAGACTTTCCTTCTAGGAAGGTTTCAAACACAGCAATCAGCTCTGTTCTGCTCTTTCAGTGGTCTTGTACAGATCACAGTGGAACAGTCATGAGCTTCTATCTCTCTTCGCTGACACAAGTACTGAGGAGAGTTTTACCAGACCCCTCAGTGAATGTTACAAACCAGGCATATGCCACAGCAAATTGCAATGACTCTGAGAATAAGTGATTTCACAGGGAACTTCTTCAAAACACATGGTCCAATGTGGTCTTTGGCACTTAAATCTTGCCTTACTTCAAGCAGGGGGGAAAAAGTCAGAAAAATTAAAATAAAACAAATTTAGATTAACATAATCTCAGTTATGAAGGTATATGCTCAAACTTCAGGAAATTATTTTTTTCAGCCTTACATCAACTCAGCTGTTTTGCATATGCTGGCCTTGGTTAGTTCTGCTCTGTTTTGGAGCATAGATGTTAGTATGTTTTTAATATTTGTTTCATATCTCTGAGATTTACAATTGATATGCATACTTTAATACTTTCGATAACATAATATTTGCCTCCTAAATCTCTGGGAGGGTGGCCATCAACCCAGTCTCGTCTTGGTAAAGCCAAGTTTATGCACATACATGTGCATGTGTATGAAAATATGCATTTTATGTTGTGACTATGGCTCCCCGGTGCGATCTGGAGGCACAGAACCTATTTAACGGGATCATATTATACACTGGGTAGGATGACTCTTATGAGAGGACTCTCTCTGTTCATGTCCTGCCTTTCGGCCCTCCCTCACGTCAGAGGTTCAAACCTGCTCATCACTCCTGTGCCTCTGCATTTCAGAATCACAGAATGGGTCAGAGTGTAATTTACTAACAAAGCTTCCCTATCGCTGCGCACCCTCTCCCTTTCGACCACGAGCACCTACGCCCCCCCTGCTCGGTCCCTTCCCTTTGGGGGCGGGCCGCCACACCCTCCTTCCCGGCCGCCCCACGGGACGGGCCGTGCCGCCCGCGGTGCCGCCCGCGCCGCCTCTTACCAATCCCTGCGCCCGGCGGGGGAAGGGGAAGAGAAAGGGGAAGGAGAAGAGGAAGAGATAGGGGAAGGGGAAGCGGCAGCGCCGCCCGCCCCCTCCCTCTCGGCCCCGCCCGGCCCGCCATGTTGCGGTGGGAGCGGCGGGATCGCGGCGCGCTCGGAGCATGCAGGGCGCGGAGCGGCGCCCCGCGTGCGGGCACCCCGGGCGGTGGGTGCTCCTCGCACCAGGTAACCCAGCGAGCTCGCTCCGAGGCGGGACGCGCCCGGCCCCTCGGGCCCCGGCCCCTCGGGAACCGGCGCAGGCCGTGCCGCCGCCCGGGCGGGAGGCGGGTGCCCTGGGACGAGGGCCGGGCCGGGCCGGGTGCCCGGGCTGCTGCTCCGTGCGGCTGGCCCCGGGCCCGTGTGGCCTCGCACGGCTCTCACACGAGCTCCCGCCCCCTCCTCCCCAGGATCCCCCCCTTCCCTCGCTGCATCTGTGCCTGTAACTTGTGTGAGCCCCGGCTACAGCGGCGTCAGGAGAGAGCTCCTGTCACCCGGGTCCCTGGTGGGGCCCCGCTGTCCCCTCCCTGGGACTGGCACCGCACCTTGCCTCCTTCCCTTTAGTGAATTCCTGCATTTTGCAAGGAAACGGTTCAGTGCTCTCAGCCACAGCTGTAAAATGAAGTTGAGTCCTAAGCCAGTCCTCAGCTCTGCCTCTCTAGCTGAAGAAGCAGAGCTCGACATGGCAGGTGCAATACACACAAGGCCTTAAACACTTTAGTCTCTCCCACGAAGCCCTGAATAAAGGGGAGGATGCTTTTGCTCCTTTACTTTTATTTCTGCCTGGTATCAGGTTTGAAACTCACAGATCAGAAAATGGTTTGTTGGTAAAGAAGATGAGTGAAACAGGGTGTGCTCAAACTCCAAGACGCTAGGAGGAAGGAAGTAATAATTGCCTTTCTTAGTTTTTCTAAGGAAATGCAACTTCCACAATTATCTGTGGCTGTTTTTTAGGCCACCCAAAACTTATGAGTGTTAATAACCAAACATGATCAAAAAGAGGAGCTGTTTGGAGTAGTTTTATGAGCTTTGCCTTTGATGGTGTGAGAAGCAGCACCACTGAAGGAAAAATATAGCAAAAGCTTAGTTCAGCAGAGGCTGAAAATAAGGCAGGAGCTCAGTCTTGAGACATACATCCATAAGAAACCAGGCTTCTCTAGTTACATGAGAAACAGAACCAATTGTTATGATTTCACTGATTCCTCTTTTCCTGTGGTTTTAACTTCTCAGTTCCGCCCTCTGGTATCTGACATGTTTCATGCCTAAGAAAGAAATTTATAAAGTGAGGAATTCCTTTTTTTAATACTGACTTTATGCAGACTAGGATTTAAGGCTGAATCTTGTATCAGATGACTAGCTATGCCAACAGATGTCCATACTGTGCAAATATTTACAAATATGCTTAGCTTATGCATGAGTAGTCAGCTCTGTGCAGTAACTAAAGTGTTTCCAGGATTGGAGCCAGAGCCTGTAAC
The DNA here is from genome assembly GCA_035583155.1 of Acropternis orthonyx. Classification (NCBI taxonomy): domain Eukaryota; kingdom Metazoa; phylum Chordata; class Aves; order Passeriformes; family Rhinocryptidae; genus Acropternis; species Acropternis orthonyx. Next base: position 54,052,319 of record JAWWEU010000001.1, on the reverse strand, counting down.
TTTCATGAAACCAGACAGTTCTTATTACCAAGTATGCCAGCACAGCTCTGACAAAATTTATATAGTACTCCAGACCTGCAAGAAAGTTTATTAAGCCTTAGATGAACCTCAAAGCACATAGTGATTTTTAAAAAAGTCTTTGGCTGATAAATTCAGAACTCCACAGTTGATGAGACTTGCCAGTCATATGAATAGGACTGCTGAAAGGAAATGTTTAATGATTTTAGTTTGGTTTTAACATTATTTTCAGAAAAGAGGTTTATAAAGTTAATGTGTATCACTTTTCAAAGTTTTGTGTTTCTTAACTGATTTGTTGATCTCAGAAATTTTTCATTGGCCATTTAGCAGAATGTGTGGTAGGAAGACCTGATTACTATTAGGAATTAAGATGGATGCAGGTGAATTTATAACAAAAACGCCTTTTCTTTTACTGTAAAATTCAATTTGTATGATAATCCATATCTTCATAATACCCACATGGCATTATACTACATAACATATGAAAACAACTGGTGTAAATAAGTACAGGGTCTGTTTCTGGATGTGAGTTTAGTGTTGTTTGTTACTAAGTTTACCAGCACCTTCTGGTTGTAAGTAGCCTGCTTATGTTCTTGTATCTGCAGCCATTATCTTATCCATAGTGCGAGGATATAAGGTTGATAATATATACCATCCTACACAAGCTAATAGCATCTCCACTTGGATATATGCCATTCACCTTGCTTTGACTGTGACATCTTAAAAGTTCCTGTATGGATGGAGATGGTGACTAGTTCTGCAAAGAGACTAGATACCATAGTCTAAAAAAGAATGAAGTTTGTAAGTAAAATGGAAGTAAAACAACTGGAACTGAAACTTGCTTTTTCAAGTGTCAGTATTTGTCAATCATTCAGACTGGTAGAGGTTCAACAGTAGCTTCCTAAAATAAGGCAAAGATACAGCTAGACTTCTGAATGACAGTGCATGTGTTGCTCTGATTCCTTAGTTATTGCATCCTTCCAAAATCTATCTGGCTGTGGTTTTGCTGTTTTTGTGATATGTAGAAACACTTAGCTGTGAAAAGCACCTTAAGACAATGGCAAGACTTTCTGCTTTGGACTTCAGCAACTGACAACATTGGATTGGTATCTGAAACACAGCAGCTAAAAAGCAGGAAGATTTAATTTCCTAATTGCCATAGGAAGTGAGCAGAGTACGCTTGTCTGCCTTAGTATTGAAGGTTATAAAACTATTACTAATTTCCTTGTTTCAGTACACATCTGTACAAACACTGCATAGACAATAAATTGCTGCTCTGCTGTTCAGATCATGTGTGATGACTGAGGAGAGAAATTTAAGTTTTGTTTATGTAATTTTTATATTGATCTCAGTGCTCTGGAAACTGAAGCAAGGAATCTCCTCTCTCAGGTAGAACTGCCCATGTTCCTTGTTGAAGCCATGATTCTGGTTAGAGGAATAAATGCAGTTGGCATGGTTGTTTTACCAGTGACGTGTGTTATCTCAGCCCTCTTGAATTGTTCTAGGGGGCCAAACTGTCATTTTCTGTAGCAAGCAATTAACTGTGTTGTATTTCCAGTACTGTAAAGTTTTGATGATTAATAGGACAGAGCTATGAACTACATGCTCAGAAGTTACTTTGCATGAATTGTAGAGGTGGGTGAAGGTGGGGAGGGGAAGCAGTTGACTGAGTTGAAAGACAGAGCTGATGTTCCATCGGTCTTCCTATGTTCCACTTCAATCAGTCTTTGTCTACTTTCATTCTTTCCTCATTCACTGTTCTAACCAGCATGCTAATGACAATCTTTGCCCTCACCAGCCCTTTGCCACACCAAGACACTTGGGCTGTTTGGCATGAGAGAATCACAGGAGACAAGTCCAAGTAGGAAGGGAAAAGGAGAGCCTCAGATCATATCTGAGCTGACTGCTGAGCAACTTCTAGGTGAGAGAGCAAATTTTACCTTTAGAAGTAGGAACTCATCCTTGTCCTGATGAGAGCTTTTATGATGATGTTTCTGCTGATACTTACTTTTTTTCCATGGAGACAGTACAATTTGATACACCAATACAGTCATTTTTTGTTTCGGTTTTATATGCATAGTGATTCCTTGGTTAGGTGTTGAACCACCAAGGGCAGGACAAAGAGGGAAGCCAGAAGTCAGGGGAGATGAATTAGTAAATGTTGGTCTGGTTGAGAAGGTAAGATGAGAAGAAGGTGGTAACCATGTTAATGACTCCAGAAAGGCTAGAAGCTGTTGATGTACATTGTGCAACCTTATTGTGAACATTTAGAGGAAGGTTGAGAAATGTATGTGAATATTCAAGAGAGTAAACAGTGAACAAATAGGAAGAGGATAAGAGGGAGGGATCGATCTTATAGAGGGAGGTGATGAGGACAGAAAACTTGGCCACATTGGTAGGGGTAGAGCTGTGCATGCTAGGCTTGAAATAGAGTCAACTCTTTGGGCAGTTTCTCCAGTTGCAGATTAACTACAGACTGGATATACAGGCACTAGATTTAGCCTGGGGCAGATTCAGCTCAGAACTAACAGTTTATTAGTTCAAGTGCTGTGCCATGTTAACACATCTCTGCTATTTCCAGAATCAGCTTTGCAGTGCAGCTGCTTTCAGGCAGTGTCTGAACTAATAAGTCCTGATGGGCCAAGCTGGCTCTGTGTAGACTGTAGACCCGCTTGGGTATTTCTGTGCTCCACGTTCCCGGAGAATTTATTAGCTTGGCTGGAAATCTGGATCTTAACTCGATTTGTGTGGAGTAGTTGACGTTGATGGTTAAGAAGACCTCCCGAATCTGGAGTTCTGGAGGAATCATGGTACAGAGACACCAAAGTGCTAACAAGTCCTGAAGGACCCACATGGACTTCATTGGTGAATGGCTGAGTTTCTGGATTGTGCTTTTCTGGATTTCTAGTGGTAGTTGGATAATCAGGGCTGTTATATTACATGTGTGTCCAAACTCACCTTTACCCTTGAGAATGCAGAAATTCCTGTATAGGCTTTGTGTTGTTGTTGGTCTAGCTACTGAAGGGGTACAAGGGAAGGGGATTAAACCTCGGCCATCTCACATCTAGAAAATCGTTCCGCTGTACTTTAGTAAAGCAGATTGTCTCTGTATTTACCAAGTATCCATGTACTTTTTTTTGGAAGATCCCACTACCCAAATCAATGAGGACTGTGGGGGATTTTTATGTGCATATGGGAAATTTTTACTTGCTTTTGAGCTGGGCCCATGGAACTACCATTTTTAATTTTTTCCCTGAAAATCATGCAAACTAAAAATTATTTTCTAGACTGAGAAATAATGCTGAGACCCCCATCTAATTGCAGGGCTATCTAAATCTAAGGATGGGGCTTCAGAAACCCTTCAAATACTGTGGTAAAGTCACCATGTGTGACACAGATCTGATCTGGGCTGTGTATAACAAATAAACATTCTTACATAATAGCTTCAAACTGATCTTAACAAAATCACACTAGCTGCTTAACAGGATTGGTGTGAAGGGCAGTGTCTTTTTCAGTATGCTTCTTCAGGGATAGATGTTATGTCAGAACTGAAACTATTTATATCCTTAAGCAGTTTTAGCAAAGAGGTCAGGAATTGAAGGCAGTGTTCTAAGTCTGGTGTTCCACTCCACACCTAAAGCTAAGGCTGCTGTATTTAATTTGTTTTGGTTTTGTCTGTATTAGGAAAATAAGTAGGGGTTAGCTGCATGCTGAAAATTATTTTTAACCTTTCTTTTTCTGAAATAGCCAAGTTTAGCTGACCACATTTTTTCAGTCTACTGTGTTCTTAAACAGTAAATTGATTAGCTTTTTTATTGTTTTATGGGAACTGCCATATGAATAGAACTGGAAGGATTGCAAGAGGGGGAGGGAAAATTCAACAATCCTATTATTTTTAGGAATTACTTACTCAAAAATAAAAGCAGCAGTTTCACATTAGACTTGGCAAGTTGTTTGAACAAATCTCATATATGCCAAAAGTCAAATGGAGACAGAAATAAATGGACTGTGATGCCAGACCACAGGGCATCAGCACACATTAAATTAATCCTCTGTCCTTTCATTTGAGACTAAGGAACTTTCATCTCTGTGCAATAACAGGGGAAGTTTGACTTGAAAATTTTGGATCACAGTGAGAAAAGATGTCATAGCAAAAGAAGCTGTTGAATAATTAGTGTATGAAAATAGTTTGCCTTAAAATCATAAGTAGACAGGTTTTGCATTAACTTTTTTTTCGTTCTTGCACCTTGCACTTTGATACATGCTTTTATTTAGTGTTTAAAAAACATTTAATTTATCTGCTACAAAATAGATCACACTATGGGGCTGATAGAGAGCTTGACTCAGAAGTTGTTTTGAGTGTCAAAATTGCATTAATGCTTCCAGAATAATTTAGGTAATGAACTTGGAAATAATGTTTACAACATGCAAATATGTACTTTTTTTTAACAGTTGAGTAAAAACATCAGAAAGATTATATAAAATATGCACAAATGTTTATATACCTTGTTAATAAGTTGAATGTGGATATGCTTATTTTAGAAGTTAGCACTCTATGGGTATCGCTCCTTAAATTAGCATTTGTATTTCCTGAACAAAGCCTTTTGCCTACAGGTAATTTGCATTATTTCTTACATGTCATCTCCTAAAAGGCATACTGAGCTCAGCTGTGAATAAAGCAGATGTAACTGGCAAGCTAAGGAGCCAGAAGGAAGCATAGCAAATAAAATAACTGAAAAGAGGTGTTTTTGTGTGCAACACCATCTCCTTCTTCTGTTTTCTTCCATCTGGCTTGGAAGAGACCAACATATGCCAACTTAGGCCTCTCTGCACATGGGAATAGGGCTGATTCAGCCAGTAATACAGTTGCACCAGTGTTGATCCTATAAATATTGAGAAGGGAAGTCTGTAATTTTTATCCTTCAAGTGATAACCAGTTCTTGAACTTCTCAAGATTTACCTCCTTCATTCAGCTGAAACTCAGCATCTTCTGTCAAGCATCTAGATTTCAATAAAGGATGAATTAGTACTGTCCATTGCCTCCATGAATATGTGGGGTTTTTTTTGGCCTAAGAAGTGAACTGTGCCAGCATAAGGGAAAGCCAAAAGATGCTTTCAGGCATAAGTCTTAAAATTTAGCTGTATTTCATATCTGTGTGTCCTGGAACAGAAGACCGTTCAAACTGTCTAGTAGCATTTCTGTGTGAAGGTGTGCTGAAGATAGAAAACAGTGCCATTTTATTGTAGAATTTTGAGGTGAAGTGAGAACCAGAAAGACTTCAAGGTGTGCAAATTATGTCACATTAAACATTATTTCCTTAGGGTACCAAATAATAAATCACCAAGCTGATAACCATTCTATCTTTTACAACAGGTATAGCAAAAGTCTCCTTAGTACTATGTACAGTCAAGGAAGGAGTAAGGTGGTGAGGTAACATCAAGTTTACGCAGGTGAGCAACAATTAAGAAGATATTTCCAAAAATCAAGTGTGTGCAAGTGCAAAACCATACCCTCAGTTTTCAGAGGTGAATTGAGCTGTGTGCTGTACAACCCTGAGAATACTGTGAGCCAAGGAAGCAACAGTGTAGTTTTGTGGCTCATCTCCTGCTTTCTCACCACTGTAAAGTCACTTAGTTTTCTAATTAGCATGCACTGGTCAAAGACACCAAGTGTCACAAATGAAGCAGATTATATTCTATGCCATCTGCTCCTGCCACGTGTTCTGTCCCTTGTTCCAGTGATCATGTAACCGTATGGAGAATGAGAATAGCCTACTGATCTGGTTGAAAACTATTACTTCTTCATTGTGACTGGTTATTTCTCAGCTGGATCAGTGAACCAAGCCAACTTGGTGTGAGGCCACAAGACTGCTAGTTTTGATGGAAAAAAGCAGCAGAGATGCACGACAGGAAAGGGACACAGTTGAGGACTTCAGGACTGTGCTTTACAGGGGCCTGTGATCTTCGGCCATTTGAAGCCATTTGTGAAACTGTATCCTTAGTCTCTCCATACCTGAATACATTTATTATGCTTAAAGTTAATTACATTGTAACTTATTAGAATGGTCAAAAATGATGATACAAAGTACTAGACTTATTAATTAATATTTATTGTGCTTTTTTCAGGGCATGCTGCATGACAATGAACACAGGCACTGAATTAAAGCTATTTACTTCAGGGTTGAGATTCTAAAAAGAGCACAAATTAAATGTTTGTTAGATCTAACCTGTCTGTACCCTTAGGCTACATAGTTTAAAGTCTTCCATAAAATGTCTATTTCATGGGCTCCATCATAATGTCTCCATCTGACACACCTTTCATGCATAGTTAGAAGGTAAGAAGGGAATGGAAAAGACTTGTGTAGGTGACATGTGGTTTAATATCTGTTTTTAAATGAAATCTTAACTTTCCAGACTTAAAAAATCCTGTTTTTTTGCAGGGTGATGGTGCTTGGGAAATTTGTGCTCTCAGAGGGTTTTTTCCTCTTACGCAATTGACAGATATTTACAGCCTTTCTGCTTACGTGGCTGGCACCTTTTTGCATGGGAATTCCATATAACTTGATATTAGTTTGTTATATACAGTATTCTATAAGCATTATTTTTAAAAAAAGGTGAATAGACCTTGAATCACATGTAACAGTTTCACAGATCTTAGTTGGAGTTTCATGTTGTTTTTCAATTTATTAAATTTTGCTGTACCAGCTAACACTTTTGTGTTTTTAATGGCCAGATTCATTAGTGCCTCATATCTATCCATTGTGGAAGAAATTATTGCCAGTAGTCCTTTGATGGCTGGTTCATTCTCACTTTGTTCTGTTTATGTATTTTATATAATTTGCCTGGTTGTATATCTGACCTCCATGAAATACAATAGGCTTTTCTCCTTTTCTGTAATGAAAATCTTCGTTTAAGCTTCTGTAGTCTCTTTCGTTCAGCTTCAGGATTCTGAGGATCTGTCTGTAGACTCCAAACTGACATATATAACACCCACATTTTTAGATGGACTTTGTATGATCTGGTTAATAGTGAATGACCAGTAGACCATAACTTGAGATGTACTTACAGGCCCAGTGTTGGAATTTAATTGTCCTGCACTGTACTTACCTCAGAACTCCCTCCTTTGGTATAGCTGTAGTGGTACTACATCTGGATTCGTCCTGCATTGCTGGAAGTATCTGTAAGCTCCATGGAGACAGAGGCATACACTTGCAGGGAATGATATAGGTGGAATTAGGCTTTAGGTGGGTTCAGCTGCCTCATGGAAGTGTCTGTCATGCGTCTACCCAGGCAATTTAACAAGAGCCTTGATGATTGAGATACCTCCTTGATACAGGATTAATTGGATCCCTGTGTATCCTTCTATCAGTTTTTTATATGCTTATAGTGTGTGTTGTCCTAGGAGGAAAGTGTGCTGTACTGGCACATATTAGTAAGCTGACTTGTACTGACTGCGTGTCATGTGCAGGACTTTTGGAAGAGAGTATACTATTCGGTCAGAAAGGTCTTACCTCTCTGCCTAGTTATTCTTGTAGATGAACAAGTTTCTCAGGGCTGAGCTATGGGAATTGTTGTAATAAGCATAGTGGCAGTCATCTGATGTTTTGCTTTAGGATTTAGCAGAAAGGCTCTTCTTATAATGTCTCTTTTGTCTGCTTATTTTCTGTAAGATAATTTCTTATCTGGATGTGAACCTTAAAACTGAAGAGAAAAAAAACCCCTCGTTTAACTCTTAGTTTTGCTAGAAAATGGCTACAGTACTGCTTTTTAGGAAGGCTGTATTTTTTTACCTATAAGAGATCCTTGCTGAAATACAAGGACTGATAAATGTAATGACATTAAAGAAGTCCAGTTACCTTTCCTGGCTAAAAGCCAGAATATACACAACTTAGGTTTGGACACCTAATGTCAAAAATCATTTGCTCAGCATTTTCCTAGTCACAAAGCATTTAAATTCAGATAAATAGGGCCTTCTTTGCCCTTAAGGCCGTGTTAATATTGCATCCAGTTTTCCAAGCAGGCGTTCTCCCACTTGCCTCTTTTTTTAATCTGCCAACTTGACATGTAGTAAAGCCAGTCTAGAACAAAAATATACTTCAGATGCCCCTGGAAATGGACTGGGATACTCCCTATATTTTGAAGAAATTGAAGGTTAAAGAAAATCCCAGAAAACACTTTTGCCTTTGCCTGGTCCTTCCCTTCTTCCTGTGTGTGTGCACATATGAATGTCCCTTCAGGTAAACCATGTTTCATGGCAGCTGTGTGGAGAATGTGACATGTACTCTGATCCCATCAGCATGAGATACTACAACTGAAGCCCCAAACTTACACTGTTCATTAGGGTTTGATCCCTTCTGTCCTCTGTGCAGTGGTGGCGGCTTGGAGCTTGGGGAGGACTAAAGATGCAAATGAAGAGAGCTGTGCTGCTCTTCACGTGGGAAAGAGCTTCTGGCTGAGCCAAGGCTGCTGCAGGGCCAGACTGTGTATCCAGAGAGGGAGAGCAGAGCGTGCTGAGCCTGGGATGATGTGGGGCAGGCCTGGGTGAGGGAGGGCTGCCATGTGGGTTGGGAAGGAAGAGAGCTGGTGAGGAAGAGAAGGGACACTGTATCCCTTGGGTTTGTTGCACTGATCACTCTCTCCATACAGGGGTCTCCAGGCCTAGCCAGAGATAGGTAAATTCGGTGTGATACTACAAGGTTAGGAATAGAACATCTCAGCATAATAAAGATGTAAGCGTCATTAAAAACAGAGAATGAGGAAGGATTTTCTACATAATTGTTCACATTATATAAGATGCAACTCGGCTCAGCTGGACTCATTCCCAGTGTTCATAAATCTGTGCATGAAGAAAGCAGAGAAAGTGAGCGCTAAAAGTTCCTTTGGGGTTTTTTTGTTTTGCTTTTTCTTTTAAATTTTGAAACTCACATTTAATGTGTATATTTTAACATGTTCATGTGAAACACATCGAAGTAAACACATGCAGTGTGTTTATTTCACTATCATTAATCACCTCAGTGTTTTAAAAAGTAACAAAAAATACGCTAATGTTAAACTGTGGTCAAGAATTGAAATATACACAGCTCTAGAAATTTGAAGTTTGCCTTTGCCAGGGCAAATGTAGCTTGACAACCGTGTGTTTACGTATCAGCATATGAAGCAAGTCTGGTTAGCAAATACGGACTTTTTCCATTAAAAGCCCTCAACTTATACTGAAACTTTTTGAAGCGCTTTTCCAAACCACCCCAAGACTCAGTTAAAAATTGAGGCAAAGAAAATTACTCTAAATTCTCTGAACCACTCTGACAACTATTGTCCTCCAACACTTTTATCACTAAATGCAGTTGCTTTTTGTGTCCTGCTTATGTCTTTATCTGGGCAACTTCTGTTAGTTAGACTGCTGAATAACCAGGAGTGGATGTGAAGGACCACAGTTATTGGGGGGGGGGGGGGGGGCGGCGGGGGGGGGTGGGCCACTGAGGTGCCAGTGAGCAGCCTGTGAGAAGTACACTTGCCCTTTTCAGCTGTGTTGGGGCTTTCAGCCAGAGTGGAGGACAGCTACGTTTGGTTGTAGTGTTTCTACTTCCCTGTTTACTGTAGAAAATAACTGTACTAGCTCCCTCTCCACAAACCTGCTAGATGTTACTGAAAGGGGAAGGACAGTGTGGAACTTCTCTTCCTTTGCATAGCCATTCAGCCTGCCTCTGCTGCTCCTCTCTTCTTTCCTCAGCAGCACTATAATACAAACATCAGCCTGATCCCTGTCAGTCCATTCTCTGGGTTCTCAATACTGGTTATGCATGTGAAATGTTTTAGTAATTTTCCTTGCTCTGATGAATGCCTTTATGAAAGGAATTGGGACAGAACTGGCAGTGTGCAAGCTAAGAAGGATGATCCTGTCATGGTGCTCTTCACTGTGATGTGGGAAGTTGTTTTCATGAATATAAGTTAGATTTTCCCTACAAAGAGAACTTGGATAGAACATAATTAACTGGAGATCCTTATAGATGTTTTTTCATACTTGAATCAGCATCCTTGTGGTAGCAGTTTCTTCTTTTTTTTTTTCAGTTTCACAGTGAAATTATTCTTTTGTGGCTCTGCTTTTTGTCTTCTTTTTGCTCAGACGCAGAAAGGAGAAAAACTGTCAAAGGTTTAAGCCAGAGGTGCTATGTTCTCTCATGTGTGGGGAATTAAATGCACTCTTTATTTTTCAAGTTTATACATAACATTTAAACAAGTATGCATATTTTTCACAGAATGAACAATTATTCAGACAATTCCTGCATCATCTGACTTCCTAAAAGATTTAAAGGGTCGCTGTTTCTTCCCATAAGTATTTTACCTTTTGCACTTTTTTAATGTTCATGTTGTGCTTTTCCTAACTTACCCAAGCATTCTCATTGTGACTAATCAGGGCAGCAATCAGTTCATCTCACTTAACTGGGGTGCCAGACTTAGGAGCTCTCTTGCCTGAAGGCTCTCTTGGAGGAAATGGTTTTCAAAATCTAAATCATCCCCAGGTGCATATCTTTCCTGTGACAGACAGAGAGTGCCAGGAAGTCTGGAATCATAATTTAGGTGCCTTGACCAGGTAGGATGAATTTGGGCTGAGGCATGTAACTTTTAGGCATATGTGAATTTTCAAAAAGTGTCCATCCCCATTAATTCTGAATGTCTTGGAGAAGCAGATGTGAAATGCTTCACAATTTGCAAGTTCACAACTTTTTTTTCTCCCCCTGCAGAGGCTGCTATTGACCCTCCTAAGACACCTGACAGCGAACCTGTGTTTACAAAACTGCGCAATCCAAGCACAGGCAAGTTTCTGGGGTTGTGACATGAGCCAGTTAATATTCTGGTTTATTCCCTCCACCACCAAAAGATTCATATTTTGTGAAGCTGAAATAATGATCATCGTACAAGTCTTATGTGCCAAAGATACAGCTGGTGATGCCAGATAGTTAATGCTGTGCAAACATTTAGGATTTCTTTTATAATTTTTATTGGTTGAACTGTTTATTCATCAGGAATATTGGCAGCACAAAAAAGGGGTGTAATTTAAGTTCTGTTCTTAAGTACATTAGTTTTTGGGCTCTTACAGTATTGGGTGTTGAGTCTGAGCACCTTTTTTAATCCAAATTTAGGTTTCACAGCATTCATCTGATGCTATAATATAAATAGAGTTAGAAGAAGAGCTTCAGTTATACTTACCAAGCTTTCTGAGTCTTCTAATTTTTAAATCTAATTTTCTTCTCCTGGTTACTTCCTTCTAGTCAAATTGGTCTTTTTGTCAAGGATCCATTATTATGATGTGAGTAATTAATATCTGAAGTATGGGACACTGCAACAGAAACTTGTGGTGGGCCTTTGTAAGGGTTTAACATATTTTGTTTGAAAAACATGTTTCATGCTGGGTTTTTTTATTTGCTTAACCTCATTTGTTTTTTGTAGATTTAAGATCTATGTTTTTGATTTGAAATTCACTGCTTATATTTGTATGTATTTACATGCATATATGGGTGTAACTGAAGTCTTCAGATATATTTTTATGTCACAATATAGTAAGTAGTTCTTGAAAGAGGAAAATAATAAAAAATAATAATACAGAATGTAAAATCACTTACTCATCATGTTACCTGTTTTTTGATTGCTTGGATTTACAGTGGGAATATAGGCCCATATTTATTTTCCACTGGTGTTATTATTTCCTGCTGTATTGTATTGGCTTTATAATTTGTTATGTTTTTTAAAGTGTAGATGTTAACTTGTTGTTCTCTGTTTACCTTGTGGAATCAGAGATCTTGGGAAAGTTTGCTGGGAAAAACCTAAAGTGCAATGATTGCCTGGGTGTGTTCCTTTAGAATTTACAGGAGTTTATTTATAGACCTGCACAAACTTTCAGTTATGTAGCCTATTACAAAAATAGGGTCTGAAAATGGAAGGACTGAGAACGTACTATTAATGTATTTTCCTTATGTTTGCGTCTAACAAATGAATTGTTGATGCCAGATATTGTATAAATATGCACTGAAGGACATTATAGAATCCGTGCTAACCACTTTATTAAATAGAAGTATGCTTGGTCCTTTATATAGACAAGTTAAAAGGACAAAATTTCTATCCCCCACAAAGACTATAAATTGGGATTCAGGCTGCTATTTAGAAGTGCCACAAGAAACTGCCTGGGTTCTCTGTCCATCCCTTAGAGTTTCTGTCTAACAATACTGTTGAGAACCTGTGGTGACTGTTCTTTTAACATCATTATATAAATTAAGGAGATGCCATTAGGCAATAAGAAGGGTCCCTTTCCCAAGATTTTGTAGCTCACCACTGGATTTGGGTAGCACGCTCACTGGTAGGAGTCTTAAGTTGTTCAGTCAGCACTTCTGTGAATAGTTTGATGTCTGGTGCTGATCAAACTGTGATGTAGACCCTTGTTGAGGGTGCACATGGTAATAATTGAAACCTCTGCTTCCCCTTATAGTTACTCTGTGCTCCTCTCCTCCCCTCCCCAAAAGAAAAATTATCAGAGAACTGAAATTATATCCTTAAGTGAGGTTAAACATCTGGTCAGCCTTTTGGATAAAGGGGGAAAAAATGCATTATGAGTAATTTTTGGGAAGTGATGTGTCTGCCCATTTTAGCTGACCTCCCTCAGCACCTGGGACTGTCTGCAGACTGAGAAAAGCAGTGCTGATGTCAGCTTACAGGGCTTACACTGAGACTTTTCTGAGCCAGCCCATGATCTGCAAGTCAGTTCAGCTTTGTGATTTATGTGTTTTGGGCAGGACAGCCGTGTTGCAGTTGCTCTTGTTTCTTGAAGGTGGATTGGTAACCAAGACAAGACCAGTCCAGCCAATGGACTCAGCTGACCACATTTCAGTGGCCCACATTTCAGTTCTGGCAACTTCTCATTTTAGATAAGGAAAACGCCTATCCTCTTTGCAGTGCATTTTTCACCTTTTCATTGTAACCCAAAACTAATGTGAAATGGCGGTGCTATGGAGTGACCTAAAATAAAGCCTCCCTTTTCCTTTACAAACTATAAAGATTCTGATGGGCACTTCATAGCAACTTCTTCTAGCTTCCTTGTTCACTTTATATGTCTACCCATATTGAGTCACCACAATCCATTTTGATGCACAAAAAACCCACTTTTGTTCCCCTAATCCAGAGTCTGATGTCTTGAAGACAAACATGATGGAAGGAGAGGGAATTTTCTTGTTTTCCACCTTCCCCCTTCAGTACAGAAAAAAAGCTGATTTCTTGAGTGATTTTGATTTGGGTTTGGATCAAAGGCTTTGTGTTGTAAGATGAACTATTCACACATCTTATTTATTGATTCTAATTCAGTTTCGTTTATGGAGCTGGTAAATGAACATCTGTATATAATAGTGTTCTTTGTCTGAGCTTTCTTTGTAGTGAGTTTATGTAAGAATGTATGTTTGTGTGTCTCTATGTATATAGGGCACATTCTTCAGACATTTTGGGTATTCTTTTGATTTTTGTGTAAGCTTACAAACACAAACCAGATTTCTTTTCAACAGGGGAAGCAACCCTTTACTTATTCAATAGTGGTGCACAGCAGCTGTTTGAAGTAAAAGCTTTTCATGAGGAATGTCGTTCCTGGTTTATAGGTCAGACTGTTCAACAAGGTGAGTTGCATAATGTATCCTTCCCCCCAGCTTTAACTGATGTTTGTACATAGACCTTCCCTGTCTCGTGGTAAACTTAAAGGTGTTTTTCCTAGTTGTTTGAAGCATGCTGCATCATATCTCCACTTTCTGATAGACTCATTTGCCATATGGATTTAGCGAGGGCTGGAGGATTTGTCGTTTCTCTTTAAAAGGTTGCCTTTGGCAGCCTCAATTAAAGATGTTCATTTGTCTTCTTTTTTTTTCTTTATTTTTTTGCGGAGGGACGGGTAAGTAATTCAATTGTATTGTAACTGAAGTGCCATAAAATACATAGCTTGCCTTGTCAATCACACCAGCAAGTCCTCAGTGTAAGTAAATATGTGTTATCCTTTGGGAAGGAAAAAAGGCTGGAAGGCCTTAGCTATCCAAGCAAAGTGGTATGTTAGAGCTCGAAGCGTTGGAATGTATGATCTTGCTTTCTTTTAATGACCTCTGTCATCCCCTGTGTGAGCGCTGGGATCTCAGGATAGGCCTGCTGTCTGAAGTTGCTGTCTCAGTGTTTTGTCTGAAGTGAGGTTGTCTGTACCATCCTGGACATTCTCTGACCCTACTCGCCATTCTGAAAATGAGAAGGAAACTTAAGTAATCTGCTTGTGATGACTTTCACAATCCTTTTTTAGTAAGGATGTCATTGTAGTAGGGTTTCTCTGGCAGCATGTCCGCAGACCAGTAAGTATTAAGTCAGGAGATTAAGGTATATTTATTTTGTTCCTTTTCATTAGCAAAAAATCCATTTATAGTAATAAATAGAAGCAACCACACCAGACATATGCCTTTTTTAACAGTAATATCCCAAAGTGTGTGCAAACTTTTAAATGTCCTCTGCAGGCACATAAAGCAATGCAAGCAGTATGTCTGTGAGCTTTTCCTTGCTCCATCTTGGGGGCGAGCCAGCAGGCTGGGCCTGCTCTCTGCTCCCAATTAGATCCACAATTGTATTCTCCCTCTCCCTTTCTTACTTTTATTTTGGCCCTTGGGAAACAGTTGCCTTAAGGAATCATGGCCTCAGTTTTCTTTAAAAGACAGCAGAAGAAAAATTGTTCCTGAGTGTTTGGGCTGCTGCATCTCTGAAACAGTTGGAGAAGAACAACATGAAAAAGATGTGTTTGCAGTTAAAGCAAATCATCTTGTTATCTGCAGAAAAGGGCAGAGGTCTTTATACACCTCTACTGAGTTTGAACCCTTTAGAACAAACAAAAATAGCTCTTCCTGGAGGCTCAGTGGAAAACATTTAAATGGAAGTTTTGAGAAAGTGGCTAGTGGGTTTTTTTCCTTGCAGCTTTATTATCAAAGCTTTCATGTTTGTAAGTAGTCCTGATGCTTGCTTTGCCTTATACGGCACATCATGTTAGTCATACAGATGTTGTGTTGGCTATCAACTTTGCCCAAACCATGTTTGCCCACCTGATCCTTTGTTAGTTTTATGGGCATCATAATAGGATTTCTTTTTTTTAAATTATCTTAATCATGTGATTTAAAACAAAAAGATTACATTTATTTACTTTAGGTTAGGTTTGCTAATTAATGTATAATTGTCATCAATTATTGGGCCTCATTAGGGAATTTTCTTGATATTCCATTGTTTCCTATTATCTGCAATTACACAAAAAACCTGACTAAGCCATTGTCCTGCAATGAACTCCAGATGGGCAGAGGTGTCTGTTTCAATGGGAGACCAAGTTCTTCCTTTGTGTGTGATTTTAAATGCAAGATACTGAGCGATATTTTCTGATCACTTCAAGTTTACTTTGTTCTATTAGGATACTGCGTGCAGATTCTCCCCTTATAGATGAGATGCAGCCCTAACTTAACTAGCTCTTGAAATTCTTTCTTGTCCTGCCTATCTCTTCTGCCGACACAGTCTTGCCTGGCCCAATGTTTGAGGGGAAGCATACTGAATCTATCTGCTATCCCAAATCAAGTTTCAGTTACCCCCGAATCTGCCAATAGAGGGCAGTTACAATTTTGCTGGTTTTAATATAGTCCAGAAAAAGGCAAAACTCAGAGTACATGAAGCCAGACGACCTGAAATGGAGCTTGTGCTTTGGTTTGTCAGGGCTGAGAATTGAATTATCTCTGTATTTTTAATATAAAATTACAAATAGAATTTTCCTGTCCATTTTATTAAAATATTGAGGTAGTTACTGAATAAAATGTTCTCTTCACACTCCTAAAACTCCTAAAACATAAAAAAGTCAATATATTGTGCCCCTTGGTACTAAGCTTACTTTTGCATGTCTATCACCTAGATGGACGCCTGCTGTTTGTTACACCAATGGACCCCTTATTTCTGATACTTTACTACCTCATAAAGGCAGACAAGGAGGTAAGCTTGCTTTATTTTTTTTGACTGGAATTCTCAAGAGAAAACATTGTTTCTGACTTCATTTCCACAGAAGTTATGTTAATTTTACAACAAGCGGCTTCCATAGTAATGGAAATTTAATTTACATTTTAAGCAGAGTTATCTTAATACCTAGAAGTATTTTTGTTTGCATCACGGTTTTTGGTCAGTAAATTATGTTCCAAGAGTCAGCTTGCTGTCTCGGCAAGCTCTAATCATCTCCTTTTTTAAGAGAAGCAGAGACTCTATTGTCCTTTTGTGAGAGCCTATTCTAGCACTACTGAATCTAAAACGATGTCATCAGAGTAAAACAAACTAGTGTCCTTTCTGAGGCATCA
Source organism: Acropternis orthonyx (assembly GCA_035583155.1). Classification (NCBI taxonomy): domain Eukaryota; kingdom Metazoa; phylum Chordata; class Aves; order Passeriformes; family Rhinocryptidae; genus Acropternis; species Acropternis orthonyx. The sequence goes on along the minus strand of JAWWEU010000001.1, from coordinate 54,035,928 downwards.
GTAGATTGGTCATTTTGGGAAAGAAGGGAAAAAGAAAGAAGAATTTGCATGCTATGGAGGAGCAAGGAGGAACATTTCTGTGGCAGTTTGAACTTGAAAGGAACCATTGCCTTTTTACAACAAGTATTTGTAGAGATGCTGTATCAGAGAACAGCAATGGAATGATGGTCCAATATCCCAAACTTGGGGAATTAATAAATGGCTTATTTGATTTGTCATGGATATAGCAAAACCTCCGTTAAGTTTCCAAAATATATCAAAAGGCATAGGCAAGGTTACTGATGTATTTCTTACAAACTGCCTGTGGAAAAAAGGGCACAAAATGAAATGGAAATGTTGGTCCTTCCTTTTTTTTGTTATCTATAGGAAAGAGTTTATTGCAGCTTTATTTTTGTGTTTCATAACCTTCTTATTGCCACCATTACTGTGCCTTTTCCTTTTTAAGGAGAAAAAAACCGTTTAATACTGTCTGGTTTTGCTTTTTATGTGTTTGGGATTTTTTTTCTTATTTTTATTGTGATTTAACAATAGTTGGTTACTCTTATTAAGCCTCTGACTCTCTAGTAAGAGAATTAATTAATAATGAAAGCAATATACCCAATTGGGTTTTTTTCATGCTGAACAGTATAATGACTTCAGCCTTGGCCCCTGAGGCCACACGCTCTCTAAGGATGAGGAGCTCAAAGTCTTTGTACTGATATGCTAAAGGATCTTTCCTAAGGGAAAGCTGCCAGTTGTGCCAAACCATGCTGAATTATTATACATTGTTTGGCAATGGCAAAATTTGTTTGATGGTTCTGTCATGTGTGGGGATATTTAAGTTGTGCCAAAATCTCTTTGTATCCCTGCTCTGGCCAAACTGGAATTGACTTTGCAGAGGTGAAAGGTTAATACTGTGTTCCAGAAGCTGCCCTGCTCCTTTGAGATTTATCTTTATGGAAGGAAAAGCAAAATTTCAATGGAAGTTATGACACTGGGTTTAATCCAACAGGTTTTGGTCTAAAACACTATTGGCACACACTGACTACTATGTCTTATGTCATCTTCCAAAAAATCCTGCTGTACTTCACATTAGTTTCTCCCCATGTTGTTTTAAATTTGGTCTTTTAAGTGCTGTATTTGAAGAGTTCAGCATTTTGCAGGTATTTACTGGTTTGAAATAAATATTTATAACTTTCTTTGTAATCAGTTTCTGAATGTGTCATGTGTTACCATTGAAAATATGACCTTCTTTAAATCCTTTATTTTAAAACTATGGCCATTACATGCATATATACTTATACATATGTGTAGTGTATATATGTGTTTTAACATTATAATAATACTCTTGTAATCCCTTTGATGTATTTTCAGCAGCAAGGAAAGTTCCAGCCACTTGATCAAGTTGTGCTAGACTCAGAATACCCTAGCTGCCCATTGCTGCTGAAGTGTGCAAATGTTAAACAGTACCTACAGCATGTAACAGAAGAAAAAGGTGAAAAAAGGAGGGGTGGAGGCGGGGGGCAAAAAAAATGTTTGGAGTTGTTAGTGTCATGTCATTGCAAGATGGATTTAAAAACTGGTTTTCGCTTTACCGAACATCCAAGGTGCTGGATGCAGCTGTACTTTAAAAACAGAAGCCAAGACTTAGAAGCTGTCATTGTAGTATTGTGAATAGTAATGTGTGGCTCTGAGACTATCTGCTGTAACTAAAATACTTGTGCAGTCTTGTTGCTAGTTGTCATAAAAATGATAAACTGATCAGAGCTGGCTTCTCAACATACGTGTTGTGAACTTTCTTTGACTTTGAGAACTTTACATCTGTCTAAATTCTTTATTTAATGTAGGATGGTCTGCCATGGAAGAAGTTATCCATTGTCCATTTGACTTTTTTTCACCCTTTTTTTGCAAAAGACTGAAACGATGAGTAGGAAGAAGCTGGAGAAAAGCGAATAGAGAAAGAAGAACACAGATTTTTCTAGCTTTGCATAATTTAGTGTTGTGGGTTTAAGCTCAAAGACTTAATTGTTTTAAAATAGATAAGTTGATTGGAATGCATAAGTGTATGAGCGAGAAAATCTACATGGAAGAAGTTAGCAAAGTATCGATTCTGTATATAGTAGTTTCCTCAGCCTTTGCTTAGAATTCCCTCTGGTGTGGGGGCTTTTATTTTATTTGAGGACAATATATACTTTCTGGGGAGAGGAAGGAGCATTACATAATTTTTGCACGTTTGCAGACTTCAGTTCTTATATACAGCCCTTTAAAGAGCACTCTTCTTATGCTTGCTAACTTTGTAATAGGGAAAGGAGACTGACTTACGGGCAGATGGAGACCTACAGAAGGTACAAGAATCTACCACCAAGTTCAAAACAGCTAAGCTGTTCAACCCTTCTGCATGTAGAGCTCCTCCAAATTGAGATGCACAGATTAAAAGCTAGAAACATTAGAAATTTGCTTTCACTAAGCAAACCAACCACTCTTATTGATATATACAAGAAGAAATGTTTAAGTGATCTACAGATAATTGGAAAGTGACTATGGAAAGGTGATGGAAGAATAAAAAGTAAAAGACTGGACCTCTTCCTGTCTTTATAGAACCT
>JAWWEU010000001.1:53998030-54033336 GCA_035583155.1 Acropternis orthonyx | reverse complement strand
CCCCCCCCCCCCCCCCCCCCCCCCCCCCCCCCCCCCCCCCCCCCCCCCCCCCCCCCCCAGCTGCGAGTTTTCCTGAAAAATTTAGATACACAACTTGTAAGTATTTCCAGTATGATATGGTGCACATGCAGTAATGTAGGACAGTTGCATTTGAACTTTAGGGCAAGACATGTTTCCACTGAAAAGTATCACAGAGCAGAAGATCTGGGCAGCAAGGTTGTTGGTACATTTTTGCTGGTACTGGGTTACTTGGAATTATGGGCTTCTATAAGCACATAATTATGGAATAATATTAGCTTTCTGAAAGAACCTCTGGATAACTTTTAGTTACATTTGGTATCATTAGGACCAAGTAACCTTTTTCTTTGTGAGTTCTGACTTTTCAGAAGGCTTCTTTAAGACAGATGCGTCTGAGCTGCAAAACCCCTTTTGCCTTCCTGTGATAAGTACTTGCAGTAAAAAGTATTTTTAAGCTTTTGAGCAATTGCAGTGCTGTACAACTTGTCCAACAGTGGCTAAGTAGCTAGGAGTGAGAGAAGAGCTATTTAGCTTCCATGCACAGAGTCACCAAGATTGGAAGAGACCATCAAAATCGTCATGTCCCACTGTCAAGCTAGCACTATCACTAGTAACCATGTAACCCTTAAACCATATACTCAAGTGGCACATCCAGACACCTCTTGAACACTTTCAGAGATGGTGACTCCACTGCTGCCCTGGGCAACTTAATCCAATGTCTAACCACTCTTTCAGTGAAAAAAACATTTTCTAATATCTAATCTGAAACTCCCCTGGCACAACTTAAGGCAGTTTCCTCTTGTCTTTCACTTGAGCTATGATGTAAGACAATGACCCCCACCTCACTACAACCTCCTTTCAGGTAGTTGTAGAGAGCAGTGAGGACCCTTCTGAGCCTCCTCTTCTCCAGACTAAACAAGCCCAGATCCCTCAGCTGCTACTCATAAGACTTGTGCTCCAGACCCTTCACCAGCTCCACTGCCCTTCTCTGGAAATGCTCCAGTACATCAATGTCCTTTTTGAAGTGAAGGGCCCAAAACTGAACACAGGATTCAAGGTGTCACTCACCAGTGCCAAGTACAGGGAGACAATCACTGCTCTAGTCCTGCTGGTCACACTGTTTTTGATACAGGCCTGGATGCCATTGGCCTCCTAGGCCACCTGGTCACAGTGCTAGCTCACGTTCAGCAGGCTGTCGACCAGCACCCCTAGTCCCTTTCTGCTGAGCAGCTCTCAAGCCACTCTTCCCCCAGCCTGTAGTGCAGAACCAAGTGCAGGACCCTGTGTCTTGTATATTGGTTTACCTTCTGTATCCATTCTCATACTGTATCTGCAGCTATTATCTGTCAGAGCATCCTCTGATAAACTGGCTTCTGTTAGACAGTAGCAGAGATGCTTTACTGCTTGGCTTTTTGCATTTTCAATATTGTATTCTGTACACCTATACATTTGTGTTGTTTTGCCAGCAAATGATATTAGCTGTTAAAGGACTTATGTTCACTTCCTGGGCTTTGATTTGAAATGTGAGGTAAAAACTGCTTTTGTCACAAAAGCTCTACACACGTGCACACATCAGCTTTATGTGATATTTTTGGATATTCTTAGGAATGTACCTGCATGTACATGCTGCTTTTTTTCTTATTCATGTTTGGTTTGGGTTCAAAATAACAGTGGGGTTTGCTCTTAGGATTTTTGTTTTTGTAGAACACCAGGAGTATTGTTAGGCAGCAAACCTATTGGCACTTGCTTGCTTGTCATGCACAGATCACCCTTCTGTTTAATCCACTTCTATGTGTTTCATATTCTCATGTCTTTTATTGCCTGTAAAAAATACCAATATTATGACTTAAGGCACTCTTTTCTAGCTTTTAAGACTTGTCCACTTTGTAGCCTTTCTCGTTTAAGGTGTGGAGTGTTAGAGCAAGATGTATCTGTTGTGTTGAGGCTTCTGCAGCTCTGTTCTGTTTGACAAAACCTTACAACATAATTATTTCACTCTTCATTTAATCATAATGCATTTAACATCTGTCTAACAAATTCTTATCCCAGAGCGCTCACAGTTTACATTTACTGAATTAGCAGAAAATCCACCTTCCCTGGCCTTAGTGTTGAAGGGCACTGAAAATTCATTTAGCTGAATTAAATTCTGGGTTACCTGCTTTAGTAGTTGGGAAAAGGGTGCGTTGGAGCTTGCTAAATCTAGGTGAGGCAGGTTGTTTGCTATTAAATTCAGACATTGAAAGAAAGTACAACGGAGAAGCTTTAAGAACGGGTTATGAATTCCAGTTCTAGAGTGTTACTCTTTGTTTGATTTTGCAAGGCAGAAGCTGCACTGTAATCTTGTCTGATGTGATTAACATGAAGAGCCAAGAAAACTTACCTGATTAGAATAACAAAATAATATTGCCAAGCTTGTATTCCCAGAAGGTAAGAAAAAAGAGGCCATATGAGTTTCAGAGTTACGGAAAACACTGAGAAAATGGATGTTAAAATGTGCTTTAGGCAGTTTGCTCAACAATACATCAGGGAAACTTCCAAGTCTACATAGCGATTACCCGATCGCTGAACATATTATTTAATTGTAGAACCACTTATATTCCATCTGTATTTCTCAGACCCAATCTTTCCAGATGTCTCAGACCAGTTTTATAGGCACCAGACACATTAGGTAACAAAAAGCTTTCCAATATATACTCATATTATCAAACATAGTCACTAACTCTCACCAATATCAAATGTTCATCACATGCTAAATCCACGTTCCAATATTGAATCCTTTTGTCAGCAGTTTGTGACTTTCATAACTCACTTTAATTCTTCAGAGGTCTCAAGTATTGTCAGTTTCTAGAGTTTAATAGTCGAAACTGTCAAGCACACAAAATATTTTCAAACAAAGTGATCTCTGAAGGGTTCAGTGTAATTATTTTTCACATGTTTTAATGAAAACGGCTTCACAGTTCTACGTTTCCTTTCCCTAACTGAGTCGCTCTGAATCATGCTGTTGTGGGAGAGTCTGCCTGGGAATCCAGACTAGAATTACTTTTCAGCATGGGTTTGGGGATGGTGCCCGGAGGATGTCCCTTCCTCAAACTTTCTTAGACACAAGAGGAATCCACGAATCATACTCTCTGTACTTGAACCCAAACCACGTTAGCCCTTTGAGAAACAGGTTCAAGTATCCAGAACATTTCTCCATTTTCTGCTGCTTCTCTTTCAATGCCATTTAGAATCTTCTAAATCCTAAAGGCTTCAACCAGCAATGTCACAGCTAATTACTTCACCTGCAACTTGCCATGAAGTGAAGTGTATATTAGATTTTTCATTTTTGCTCTGAAGAATATTTGCATTTTGCTATTTTACAACTGTAGACAGATTTAAACTTTGTCTTGTAAATGGCTTTCCTCAATCTCTCTATACCCCCTACCATGCATACAGAAAGAGCACACAATAGTTCACTATTTGTATGCAATTTGAAAGACACAAGATAAAACCCTAAAGAAGGAAATGCTGAAGGAATCATAAATAATATGTTGTTGTTTGCAAGGGGAGAAGGAAAATTCATGAACTGAGTGTTGGAATATGACACTGTATAAGTAAATGACATGAAACAGATGTAGGTATTTATGGGAATGGTATACAGGAGATTAAAACTTACTGAAATATTTGTTAAAGAAAAAAACTGAAACACAGTGGGCTCCAGGATATCCTGTGAAATCTTATTAGGCATCTCATTCCATTTCCCAAGTGCAGCTTTCTGTAAATGAATACTGAATTTTTATACTGAAATTTCCTTGAGCCTTTGTAATTTTCTCTCTCTTTTGCCTCAGCATTGTGAACTGACATATCTCCAGGTAACTGATCACATGTGAACAGCAAGTGTTCATGATACTCTAGTTATCACAGGGGGAGCACTCACTGAAATTCTTATATCATTGAGTTAATTTTGTGTTGCTCCATAAATCATAAGTGAATCGTGTACTTCCTCCCACAAGGAGTGTGTTTCACTATTTTGAATTCTGTATTTTCTTTCTACGTTATATTGGATTATGTAAAAGGGGGAAGAGAAGTAAAACTTCTGCTTTAGTAACTCTGTGACATGCAAGGGGAGAACTGATAGAAAAAGGGTTTATTGTAAGGGTGGATGGTTTGTCTTCAGTAACCAGCTCTCTGTTCCAGCCCCTTACTAGGTGCTGAAATTTAATATCTAAAGATTAAAGATTTATGATAATTTGGTTTGGTTTGGGTTTGTTTGTTTGTTTTTTAAAAAAAGATAGGGAACCAACATTTTGTGTTGTGAACTATGTAGTTAAAATGATCAACCTCGTAACACAGGGCAGTGAAGGCTTTGAAAACTATAAGGGCTTGAGAACAGTCTTAGTGAATTCAGGCAGCCCAAGATTACACATAGAGGAATATGTGCTTTGCTGGATTATGTCCTAATTAAAGAATTCTCAGATTGTTCAGACTCGTGCATATCAGCTCATTCTGTTTATTTTTCTATGCTTCCAATATTTTTGAAACTCACTTCCCTGATATCAAACATGTCCAAGATGCAAATTAACTTTCATGCTGTATCTACAGTTTTAAGAGATTTTAAATGCATTGGAAAGGCAATCCAAACCAGACATGACTTTCTTCCCTTTGTGTTTTCTCAGAGATTGGCAGTCAGAAATTCTATAAGTACAGCCAAGAGAAGACACTGAAGTGGTTAAAGAAAAAGGTATTGTGTTTTTCTTTTGCTTTATGTTTAAAATGCAAATGGTTATTAGCTTGTCCATTTCTGCATATGAGCCATGTGGTGTGCCTCAGTTCAAGGTACATGTCCTGTCCAAGAAGAGCAGACATCACAGTAAATTTGTCACACTTGGGAATGTGATCGTGTGTTAGAGATATTACAAACTTGTTACTTTTCTCTTTTTGACGGGACTGGCCATGATAGGGATTCATGAGGTGTGGGGAGGCAGAAGAAGATGCTATCAGCTTATCACTGTAGGTTTTGCATGAGATCAGGGACTTCCCCATTGCTTTGTCCCCTACGTAGATGGGCTAGAGGAGAGCTTTGAGTGTTACAGCTTTAAATTCTGCCATGCTTTGAAGCTGGACAGAAATGCTTTGGTTTTGTGCTACAAATGTGTTTCCTGAAGTTTTGACAGTCACTCAGAATGGTCCTAGTTTGGCTGCTGTTATGCTGATCCAATCACGCTGTTCAAGAGGTCTGTACAGAATGCCAAAAATAAACTGTTGTTAAAGCTAAGCTTGATGGGGTCTGTATTTTGGTATAAAGAAGGTGAATTTCATTTTACTCACACACATGTGCCCCTAATATGATGCCACTTTATAGAAAAAGATGGTATGCGTCATGTGATATAAGAAAACACTGTCATTTAAATTAGTCAATACAAGCACAAAATCTGGTCTGTTTTCTGCAGTGGTGAGGCATGGGGATACCTATTTTGCAGTGATTACCTGAATATTTATGTTTGAACAGGTACCTTGTTTGTGGTGTTTAAAATGTCTTCTTCTGGTAGTTATCTCTCTGTTGGATCCAGTATAGCAGTGCCCTGTGAAGTCCTTAATCTTTGATTTCCACCAGGATTGCCATTGCAATCCAGCTGAGCTCAGGCATTCTCTGTTCTCTGAGCAGGTGTATTTCTCACCTCTATGTATAATCATGGCTGTTGCATCTGAGTAGCTCAGCTTATTTTAGGGTGCTACAAAACTGGTACTGTGTTTCCAAGGCAACGTGTTCAAAGACATGCTAGTTTCTTTGGGGTTTTGAGCTCATATGCTAGTCATTACAAATGTATATTAAATTTCACCACAGTCCATAACTTGAGTGTTTTATATGCTTGAAACAAAATTACAAGAGCTTTGTCACTGCATTAACATCTGCATAGCGATACTGATACAGACTTTTCATTCTTTGGTTTTCTATAGGTTAATCAAACAGTGAAAGCACTTAAAAGCAACAATATATCAGTAGGTGAAAGGATACTTGCAAGTACATTTATCAGCAGTAAACAGATCACAGATACTAAAGAAGGTAAGAAAACTAAACATTGTAATGAATTCTATTTTTGTGAAAAGGGAAGCTAAAACAATGACTGTATACTGAAATGTACTGAAATTGGCCTTTGCCCCTACATTTATTCCTTGTGCAGAAAATTCCATATATATTGTGACTGTGTGCCTTTTCCAAGTTCTTTGGTATCTTCATCAGATGACATTGTAATTAACAGTAGGTCTCAGCTGAGATTCTCTTAACTTCTCCATAGTTAAAGAAAAAAACATTTTTCTCAGTGGAATATGTGCTGAAGTGCTTTGCTGAACTGAGACTGTCTTAGACAATAGGATGTGTATTTATAATATGTATGAATGTCCACCCAGTAAGCATCTCTGTATTAGAACATGCTTCTTTTTGTTATTATTTTTATTAGGATGCATGGAATATTAGCATATTAGCATTCATGGAGTTCTTCAAAAAGGTGAAGGAACCTTAGGAAGTCATAGTAACAGAGAAAAGGCTCCCGATCCAAATGTTACTTTATGTGACAAATGTATAGAATGCACAAATGTGTAATTATTAAGGGCAAAACTTTACTATGTGTATTAAATTGCCCTGAAATTGACAGTCCTGTTATCAAAAAGTCTGGTGTGATCCTGTTTGCTTCTAGTTACCTTTTTGCTGGAGAGAGCAACATCCCAAATGTGACTTGGAGATGAAGTTTTGTAGAGAAACCTGAAAATGGACTCAGAGTAAATACTTTGAATGTTAATGAAAATTAAGAGAAGTTTAGACCAAGATGAACAAAAGCGAATTGTTTCTTATTACAAAGACATTCAGAAGTCTTCATGCTGTTGAAAATTAAGGAGAAACAAAGCAGCTTGCTGACAAAGTGGAAAATGAGCTACCAAGTAATGATATCAACAGAAACAACATAAATGAGATTTAAGAGGCAACTAGACAGTTTTATAGATCAGAAAGTGTAATAAATGGTATTTAAAAAGAGGCAAAGCTGCAAAACTTGTAAATTACTTTAACTTCACAGTAACTTTTCATCCTTTTCCTCGTCCCATTTTTTTTTTAAGAAAGGGAAAAGTGTCCTGACAGCAACCATCCTGGCTACGCTTAAATACTTTTTCTCTGAAGTTTGTTATTAAATAGTTCTACTGCAGTATTTTTTCAACCTTGCTCCTTACTTACAGTGACATGGATATAATACTCTTTTTTAAAGCCTTTTTTTTTGATATTTAAGAGACCAGCATTGAAATAGGGAATACTGGAGTTTAAAGTAGGTGAGTTTTGGAGGTAGGACCACTGTATGTGGCAAGATAAATAACAGGAAGTCAAATGGACATTACTAAACACTTCTAGTGAGACTAATTTTCTTACCCAATCCTTTCAGTGTTGTGACAGTGCAATTTATTTCTGTAAAGAATCGCTTTCATAGGGGTATTATGAAATTTCAGTACCTTATAAATAGGTGGGTATATGTAGTTAGCATCTACAGGTGTTGTAGGGCAAAAATATGGGAGGATATAATGAGTGCAAACAGGGAAGTAGGGGAGATTTAACATACGAGACCTGAATGTTTCATTCAGAAGACAAAGAAGGGAAGGGTGCAAGTATTCCTAATGTTTGACAGAAGGTTAATAACAAAGCTAGGCTAGGGTAAGAATGCAGACTCCCTAGAAGGCAAACAGTGGTATTTTTAAATAGGTAAAGGAAGACAGTAAAGATTGCTTCAAGGAAGAAATGCAAACAGAATGGATTTTGTATTTAGTATGAAATAATGGCAGTTGACTGGGACTCACCATTCAGTGTCCTAATGCAAAGGGTGAAATGATAGGAATATTTTTCTCTAAGCAGTAAATTGGACATCTTAAGTGCTGAGGTGAACTTATCTTGTGTTGAAATTATATCTTGTTCTCTCCTGACCCTAAAGTGGGCTTAGAGAGTGACAAATCCTTGATGAATCTAGACAGTGGAGGAAGCAGAAGGGCAGATGAGTGATACTGAAGAGTTATTGTCAGTATAGTTGAAATGTGTCTGCTGGTATCAGTGTGCTAATGCTTTCTGTTTTAATGCCAGTTTCCATAGGGCTTTTTTAATTATCTAAAAAAAAAAAAAACCAAAGGGCAGGGGCGGGAAAAAGAGAAAACTTATTTCTGTCACTAAATGAATAGTTCTTTGCCACTCTGAGGCTGGTATACCATGTGCTTCTGAACTCTCCAAGTGTATAAGCTTATGAGCTGGTAGAGCTGGCCTGCTGTAGTGTGAACTCAGAGGTGAGATCTTAATGTCTGTCTGACGAATGCTTCTCATGCATGGATGCAGTTATTCCCTAGCAGCCTCAACAGCAGCAAGTTTGAAAAATCCAGCCGATGATCAGTAAGTGCTTGTATAGCACGTGGCCGGAAAAGATCTGGTTTAGGACTTCATGTTATGAAAGGGTCACTTTTTTTTTTCCCAGTCTCTCAGAAAAACATTTGCAGCAGGAGTGCCCTGTACTGAAAACAGCTTCTAGTAGTTCATATTTCCACAGATAATTATTCCATCTTGCCAGTGATGTTTAGATAGGCCTTGGCATTTTCTATAAAGTGCTGAAAATTAAGTACAAGAATTTGAAATAGACTCATTGTCTCATCTAATTGTTTTCAGTTGAAGCCAGAAAATGTTCTTTAGTACTGAAGCCCTTGCCAAATAATTGTAAGATCCAGATGCTTTAAAATTAATGACTGCATGTTCTGTTGAGTCAGCTTTTTACTTTTGCAGGTTTTTAAAATTTAATTTCTACAAAAAAATACAGGATATCTAGTATTCTCAGAAAATGAACAGCTTTTGTAAAGTACATGCAGCAGATATTAATAACATGTGCTGACAAAGTGAGTGTAGTAGGTCTTTACTTTTTAAATAAACCTACAAGTGTCATATAACATAAACTACTCACCACAGAGAGGCATCACAGTGAATCCATTAGAAGTCTCTTACTATTAATTCAACCTTATGCTTTATGGTAACGTATGCAACATGGCTAAAGCAACCTGACGCTATAACATGAATGTTCTTTTTTTTCTCCTTTCCACTCCCTGCCCTGTTCCTGAAGACTACATACGGTATGCCCATGGGTTATTATCAGAATATATTCCTGAAGATCTGAGTAAGGAGTTGTTAAAATACTTAGGGTAAGCATTGTTCCAGCTAGCTGATAGTTTTGTATGGCATGCATTACTGTCCTTTTGGTCATTTCTGTTGAATACTGAGATTTGTTCATCAAGATTGCAGTGAATGACACAATAAGATTATATTTGCCACACTTTGAATGTGATTTTTCAAATGTAGATTATGCCTTTCTGTTTTTCCTGTGATGTTAAGAATCATGGGCTGAGGGAGAGATGTAATAGTTAAATTGGATATCTGTTATTATAGTATCATGATGAAACCCTGAGTAATATATCCTATTTCAAAGCAAGCAGTAAGGAAATAAAAAGAGTTAAAGCATTTTGTCTAGAATTGTCAAGTAAAAGCAGCAGAACCAGGAGTAGAGTCCTCACTCAGTTTAGTTCTGTTCAGAGGATTCTGACAGCCCGTGGAAAAGTGTGCAATTTGCAGCTTGAAGCCCCCCTTGAAGCTGAATAGTGTCATAAGTCAGAAATACAGAGTCTGTGAGCTGCTTTTTTGCAAGCACTTCCAGTGTGTGAGCAGCTGATAACCAAAGTAGCCTTTGTGAAGAAGGAGTTACAAACTTCAGGTTGTGCAATCCATCTGTTTTAATTTATAACTTAAAATCTTTTGTTCTGCAGGCTCCCAGAACTTAGAAGCCCAGCACCAGAGCCACCACTGAAGGTAGGAGAACATTAAGATATTGATAGATACATTATGTTGTGAGGTAATTTCTTGGAATTGTTTTTAAAACTAGGCCAGGCCAAGCACGGCGTGCAGTACAGTAAGATGGCATTGTGAAAGCCAGTCTAAAACAACACTAAAAATTTACCAGGTAACTCATATTTTTTAATAAGGAATATTTTGGTTCCTATTTAAAAAGGGTAGAGAAAGAGAGAGACATATTTTATGGGTTTGGTCAGCAGTCTTTTCATACGTGTTTTGCTTATTTAGTTTTATTGAGGTTGATGGGACAATATGACCTCATAGGTTTTCTTTCATATATAATTTATGAGGACCCTGAAAGGGACCTTCTAGGTCATGGATTCCCAGACAACCATATTGGATAATCTCTCATACACTGACCATTCTTCACTGTAAGTCTCATTAGGATTTTTTATTTCCATTACTTCTCTTGGAAGACTGTTGTATAACCTCATTCCTCTGATGCTCAGAAACCTTTCTGTAAATTCCACCTTGAGTTTATTCATGCCCAATTTATTCCCCTATGATTTGCACTAACTGTATAGGTTTTTTTAATTGAAATGGCTCTTTTCCCTCCCTAACATTAGTTTTCTCAATGTGTAAAGAGAAAACCTTTGTATTTTCATTTTGTGAAGCCAGCTTGGTTGTGTAAGATGGGTTCTCCATTCCCTCATCATTGCCAGCAACATTTCTTTACACCTATTCCAAGATGAATTCAATTGTTTCAAAGCAGGTGACCGGAATAATATATTATTATTTCTGATAAAACCTTTATTCATATATTATGATGGCATTCTTCCCCTACTTGTCTTAACTAGAAGTACTTTGTCCCATTAGAGATTAGAATCCCGTTTGCCGCTATTGATGTGTTACGTACCAGATAGCTCTCAGTCATGCTATGAACAGTTAAGGCACACAGTTGGTTTTTTTCTCCAGTGCAGTTTTCACTTGATCAGCATTCAGATTTACAAGAAATTTGTGTAGTTAGCTTCTGAGTACATGACCTTTTACTTCTTCTGTACATTTAATCTGTTTTTAATGCTTCCTGTCTTGAAGGTACCCTGGCTTTTCCTTCGCAGTGTTAAAAGCTCTTTAGGTATTCATAATGCTACTCAGTGGTGTACATTCAGGAAATGTTAGCATTCTGTTACCTTTAATTAACAATTAATGAACATTTTGAATAGGTATTGTTCACGGCAGTCCACTCGTAATCTCCATCCAATCCAGTGACATCCCTTTCTGCATTATTTGCCTTTGTTGCCCTTTTACCCAGTTTCTTACCTACCTTAAAATTCTTACGCAGTATTTATTTTCTATAATTTCAGTTGATTAAGTGGCACCATGTCAAGTGCTCTGGCAATCCTTCACATATTCTGTCACCAGGAAATGTGTTACATTTGAGAAAGAAAAGTAAGTCAGTAGGCATTATCTGTGTTTAGTTTTCAGGCTGAGAGAGCTGCAGTTTTTTAGCCTGGAGAAGAGAAGAATCTGGGGAGACCTTATAGCACCTTCCAGCACCTAAAGGGGGCTACAACAAAGCTGGAGAGAGATTTTTTCATAAGGGCATGTAATGATAGCATGAGGAGGAATGGCCTCAAGCTGAAAGAGGGTAGGTTTAAATTTGATATTAGGAAGAAATTCTTTACTGTGAGGGTGGTGAGATACTGGAACAAGTTGCCCAGAGAGATTGTGAACTCCCCATCCCTGCATCCCTGGCAGTGTTCAAGGCCAGACTGGACTGGGGTCTGAGTAACCTGGCAGGGGGATTGGAACTAAGTGATCTTTAAGGTCCCTTCCAACCCAAGCTGTTCTGTGATTCTGTGGTTCATTTACTGTTTAATTATTCTTTCTTCTTTCACTTTCCCCCACCTCCATTCTCCTGAGACCTACTATCACTTTCCCCATCCTTACATATTGGTGGGTCTTTGGCTATTCTGCAACAATATGGTCCCTACCTGATAGAACATTTGCTGAGTTTTGCCTCTGGTCTTGTGATTTCTGAAGCAGTCTCCCAACAGGGTCAGCAAATTGAGTTTTACTTCTATCTTGAATAGAGGGATTTCTAGTCTCTTTTCTACTCCTCTGTTTAACCTCTTAATCTTTATTGAAAGTGATTTACTGAGGCAAAGGATTTCTTCCATTTTGGGTCCACATATAGATTAACTTTAATATCTATCCAATTCTTACAGCATAGCAGCTTCACTTTTTCTTTTTTAATTCCCCGTCTGCCTCTGTGGCTAAACAACCTTGTACTGTTTGTTTTAATTTCCTTTCCAAGGTCTAACTCAGCTTGACTTTTTGGCAGCTCTCACTTAATTTCAGTATTACCTGACCCCTAAAACAACTCTTATTTTTTTTTGGCATTCTTTTTTTCCCCATTCATTGTAGAATTCTGCTTACACCTAGTATCAGTTGGATTTTTTGGGGGAGGGGCCTGAAACATGCGTGCATCTGTGTGAACAAGGAGGCGCATTCATACTGTTTAGTCTGAGAAGTTCTTTCCTTCAAGATTTTTCACCTTTTTTTGAAATAAAAGATCCAAAATTATTTCTTTTTCTTTTGCATTCCAAGTGTACTCCTCATACATCAAATCCCTTTTCTTTGCCTTGGGCAAGTAAGGCATGTGATTTGCTAAGTTGTCCCCTCTAGCACCAAGAACCCTGCTTTTGATTATCCTTTCCATTTACTTTAAACTGAGGCACCCTACGTCTGCTGAAGCTACGTTACTTGCTACACTGGCCTTTCCTGCCATGGCTGTGCTATTTGCCGAAACAAAGTCTAAAATAACCTCAATTCTGGCTGGTTCAGTGACTGTTCTGTTAAGCAGCATGCCAGCTAGCACATACAGGAATAATTGAGCCCCACTGTTATTAATAGCATTTGTTCTCCAATGTATATCTATAGATATGTTATTTCCATGTGGCTGGACAGTTGTTCTGGCTGCACAATTACTTGGCCCTTTGCTTCAGTTAAGAATTATCTTTATGTGTTGTAAGAAATATGAAGCATACATCAGGAGCCAACTGATACTCATTAGCTATATAAGCATATTAGAATAACTGTAGTAAACTGCATGTGATGGACATTACATATTATGTACAAATAGCTTTTATACCATTGGGATAGTTCTGAGAATCTGTTTTTGAAAACAGTTTTATTTCAGCAGTCTGGTTACAGAGGAAATGAAACTTAGAACTGTTCAGTTGTTGGGCAGTGAAATCTTGCTGAGGATCTGATTGATTTCCAGAGCACTAACCAGGGTGTGTATGATCTTGCTATGTTTAAGTCTTTGCAACTTCAGGGTTTAAAATGCTCCTTGGTTTACAATCTCAGAGGAGCAAGGTAGGCTTGTACTCTGAAACATGTAGTGTCCTTCAGACCATTTTTATTCCCTTGCATTGACATTTCTCTTCATGGGGACAAACTGTATTGACAGGCATAATATATGATTATTGCAAAAGAAGAAGGTTCTAACATGTATTTCCTATTTGGGAAAGTAACTGTGTGTTTAGAAATTATGTTAAGCTCTGAAGGGAGGAGAGATTTAGAAACTTCGGTGATTAGCAAAAAAGCAATGACAGATTCTCTCTCTTGTAGAACAAAAACAAACTGGGTACAGTCTGGACTTTGTGATTTAATGATTAAATCAAAATTGCATGTTCTTTGTATTAATTGTAAGCCATTGATCTTGTGTTGTAATCCTTGTACTGTCCAGTTTGCCCGCATAGGGAGTCTGGCCATTGGCAGATGATGAGACACATTTACAAAGAACATGTAGGCTTTGCTACAACTAAACAGCAAATGTTTTGCTGAAATGCAAACATTTTTGTTGTAAGTTTTAAAAGCTTGTTTATCAGATTCCAAAAGGAGGAGAAAAGTAATTATTCATTAGATTGTCATTTGAAAATGTAATCACAGCACAGTAAACAGCCTCCTAGAGAGGCTGATCCAGATTCAATTGAAATCAAAAGAAAAGGCTGTAGTTGGATCTGGTTCTAAGAGCTGAGAAATCTAAGCTGCAGACCTGGCTTCTGTGCCAAAGAGAGAGAGGGAGGGGGAGAGAGAGATATCACAAGCACCATAAACAAAATGAATAAAACAGGATCTTAAAATGTATGGTACCATCCAAGTTGCTTGCAAAATCACTCTCTTTGGCACAAAAACTAGGAAGGCCACAGTCTAGATTTCACAGGATATTAAGGACAGGGTAGTAATATCAGATATATAATAATAAAAATGTAGTTCTGTGAAATACTACATACATTTTTTTTTTCCTTTTGGAAACATACCAGGAAGTTTTCACCTTTAAACTAAACACATGCTCACAGTTTATGGAAAGAAATATTCATTTTTACGGCCTGATCATATGAAGTGCCGAAAACCATTCACTTGCATTATTTCTGAAGTTAGAAGGCACAGAACACATGCAGAGTCAAACTTTGTAATACCCT
Source organism: Acropternis orthonyx (assembly GCA_035583155.1). Lineage (NCBI taxonomy): Eukaryota > Metazoa > Chordata > Aves > Passeriformes > Rhinocryptidae > Acropternis > Acropternis orthonyx. The sequence continues at coordinate 54,018,999 of JAWWEU010000001.1, read as the reverse complement.
GTTGAATTCAAGTGATGAAGCACTCGGTGGAGCTATGTCAGTGTTTCATTGTTGCCAGACTGTAGAAACTAATTAATTCTAAAGGCTGTGAACAAACAGATAGTAGACTAGATGATGATCCACTTCTGGTGGCAGATAGCAATAACAGTGGAATTGCTGCACAGCTCCATGAGATCATGGGGACCAGAGTCTAGGTTCCTTGACTGTTAGGCACTGACTTTCAACAGCTGCTCCGTAACGTTCTCTAAATAGGCTCTGACACAAAAGTCACAATCATGGCTGATTTCTAAAAGTCATTCTTCAGAAGGCTAGGAAGAAAATGCTTCCCATGACACTGATTGATCTCTTCTGAATGCTGTAGAGATGGTATATATATTCACATGTCAAGAAGATGATTGCAGAGAGAAATTTTCCACTCCTGCTGCAGATTCTTCAGTTGATTGCCAGTCCTGTTTTGGTGCTATGGTTACATTATAAAGCCAAAGCTTTGAAATTCCATGTGTGTACATCATAAAAGTGGTTGACAGAGCAACTTCCTCACTCTAACATTTCAGAAAAGGAAATTGTCAGATGTCCCTGTGGAACCAGAAGAAGACTATACTAAGCTTAACAGTGACAATCTGAAAACCAAAAAGGTAAGCAAGCCTTGCATTGATGCATATTTTGGTAAATCATAGGTTAATGTACAATATTAGCACAGAGTGCTGAACTTTCTCCTCCAAATACATCAGAAAAATAAATACAAAATTATCTGATATCTGTATTTTACATCTAGAACTTTTCATTCAGGTTTAATTTGACTTTGACAGTTTTAATTTCCCATTCTGAACTCTCTACACTGTTACTGCTTGGCTGCATTTGACCAGTGAACATTCCAGTGAACCTCGCAGGCTTAGACACATGTGTTAAGGTGCTCAGCTAATGTTTGCAAAGCTCTTTGAGATCTTTAGATGAGAAATCCTATGGCTTAGTGATAGCAACTGTTAAATTTCAGTTACTTGAATCAGAAATGAAGATGGCAGCATTTACTTAAATTCCAAGGGATGCTAAGACAGACTTTATTTTTACCTAGAAATATTGCTTGTGCACTTACTTGTGTCAACTTAATGAAGTTAAATCAACAGAGAACTTATTGATTGCCAGCTCCAACGCAAGTTTGGAGGCCAATTCAAATCTGAGTCCAGCACTGCCTGCCACTGTACTATTCCTAGGAGAGCAACAGAGATGTGAAAAGAAATAGATCCTGTCTGTGTGTGCCAAAGTTGTGAGGCTTGTACTGGCTTATTTCTCTGAACATTGAAAGAAAATGAATCTTCCTCCAATCTGTTGGGAACCAAAAAGGCCCACTGTGCTGGTCTTGTGACCTAATGCTGACTACTCATTATCCCTTTGCAAAGAAAAGCAGCTGGTGAGAGATGCATTCCTTCCCACCCCCAAGCCCCCAAAAATTTTTGTACTCAGTGCATATTCTAGTTTTGAAATAAGAGGATTGCCCCCTAAGTTAAAGTGATAAATAGTTTGAAATACACGTTTCCCCATTCCCCCATTATATACCTATAGCTTTTGAACTTATCATAAAGATAGAATTAACTGAGGAGAGATAATTCATTTTAACATTAAATGTGTTTTACTTCTGAAATAAAGAAGCACATTGATGAGAGAATCTGGGAAAGAAAAGATAGCTCTTGGACTCTGTACAGTGTACTACTCTTTTTAAAATACTTTGGCAGTGGTTTTGTTTGTAGAGTAACACAATCATACTGTTGCTGTGTATCTCCATCCTATCCATAACCGTCTAGTTGATCCCAAGTATTGTAATAGTGAAGTCCTGCAGACTGAGGAATATCATAAAGAAAGGTCAATGCAAAGTTTTCTTAATAGGGAAAGCAGCTAGAGATTTAAAACATAATGTTCTAAAATATAAGAAAGAAAAGAGGTCAGCTCTATAAAATGTGGCTCATAAAATGTGTTTTAGGTGTAGAAGTCTGGGAAGTTGTCCCAGTGGCCTCAAAAGTGCTTTGCAAATATTAGTTACTTTCTTCATTCCTAGTTCTTCCATCTCTTTTCCCATTATTTCACTGTGCACAGAGTCTTTGATAGTAAATCAGTGTGAATTATTCATCATCTGTAATGCAAGTCTGTAATTCAGCCTGCTGACAGCATAATCATGAGATTGAGTCGGAGGGTACAGTATGCATCTGTTATATTGCATGCATTATTCCTCCTAATGTACACTCAGGGATTATCCCACAGTAAACGTTTGATTTGGGATACCTCATTCTGCAGAAAGGAAAGATATTTCACCTCCTTGTCCTTGTAATTGATTTTCTGCCTTTGTCTGAGGTTAAGTAATTTGTGATAAGTATTTTTCAGTTTGAATAATTTCGAATTTGTTTTTAAAGGTTTTTCTCCTACAATTCAAAGCCTGTATAATATTATCTTTACTGTTACATACTAAAAATGCAATTCCACTTCTTGCTTGACTTCTGTACTTAGGAGTTTGTAGCATATATTCCCCCTTCCCCCTCTATGGAGATGCTATTTAACTGGTTTTGTTTATCACTTCACTAACAGGCAAACACCAAGATGTCTGCAGCACAGAAGGCTCTGGCCAAAGTTGATAAGACTGGGATGAAATCCATTTCTACCTTCTTCAAGTCCAAACCTAAAGCATCAAAATAAAGACTTGTTCTTGGAAAGGTTTTATACAGTGATTATTTTTATGTCAAGTTAGGGACGTCTCCTGGGGGTCTTTGTGTATAGTGTATGCAGGGTGTGTCTGGGTACATGGCGGAGTGTGATGAAGAGCTATGTGATGCAGCCTGGCACAGAGCTGTTGTGCCTTAGTGGGGCCAGGCAGTACTGTGCAGATATTCCATCCTGGCTCAGGAAGACAGCCTAGCTTCTTTAACATGGTCCTGTGAGCTGAGAAGCAAGGCTTAGCATGGTACCATACTGTACTGCTGCTTCTTCTAGGGCAAGCCCAGTCAAGGCCACCACAGAGATTTCTCCATTACACTTCATGCTGGACTGAAAATGTGCCCTCCTTTGATGAGGTTCTTTCATTCATAAGGAGCATTTTTTTTGAGACTTTCTGAAGTTTTTTACGCAGTATTAGACAAGAGCAAGATAGCATCATTACATTTTTATTTTGACACAAGTCTTAAGTGCTGACATAAGCATGTCATTGGTGGAAATTTATCAAGGCAAAGATACTTTCTATATTGGGATTTGGGTTGTTTTTGGTATGCTAGAAATGAATTGCAATAAATGTCAATGTACATGTAATGCAATAAAGTGCTTTGTGTAACAAACTTGTGCTTGTTGTATTTGCTGTATGTTTTAAGAGTTAGATTTCAGGACATTTCATAAGGGGTTTTGGTATTTTCCTGTTGTATAAATTTTAATCCTTAAAGAGTTACAGCATCTCTTTGGCTTACATGATACATCTCTTAGCACATAGCAATTATAGGGGTATTTTTTGCGTTTAGTTCCAAGGTCCTTATGCAAATAATTAGGGAAAGTTTGATTTAAAGGCAGAAATGGGTGGGGTTTTTTAAAAAGCCTGTTTGGAGCTGGATTCTAAAGCTTAAATATGAGTGTCTTAGATAAGGTTTAGCTTTATGAAGTTTTGCACAAGGTAGAACTGCTACTTAAAATGCACTACCCATGCTTTTCTGTGTTCTTTCCTCATTGCAGAGTATTTCTGTGTATTTAGAAGGATTGCTGATGTTGCAGCTTTCCTGATTTATGGAATTGAAAAAGAAACAGAGTCACTGGGATCATTTGTACAGATCTAGCCAGTTCTTCACAACACTTGGTATCATCCACTCGTTGTTGTACTGAGTCATTACTGTAGGTCAACTACAATGTGTGTTTTTGAAAGACACTCTTAAATGGTTTTCTTTGCTGCTTCAGCTCAGTAGAATCTGCCTGTTCCTTTGATAATGTGAGTTTCAGAGAAAGTAGGGGTTTCTCCTTTTGAGTAACTTAGGCCATTTTTCCACTTCAGACTTACTTGCTGCCTTTTACAACCCCTGGATTACAGTGGTGTCTGTTAGATTAAAGAGCTCTGTGGCATTTTCTTCCAACCAGAAATGGATGAGAAGCTTTGCTGGGTGTTTTACAGTTGTTTTGCTTCATATGCCTTTCAGACTCGTCGGGTTTTTTGAATTTTGGACGTGGTTTGTAAATGGAAGTCAGTATGGTTAGAATTCCAGACAGAGGAAAATACCTGGAAATCTATGGAATTACTATCTCTGATAATAACTTGTGTTTGGTGAGCCCAAAATGAGCAATTGCGGCCATTTTGAAAAGCTTTCAGGCTATCCCAGTGGCTTGTTTGACAGTCAAAGAAACCCTCAACATCACTGAAATGCAAGATAATGCTATGAGGAAAAAAAAAAGTTAAAAAGAACAGGCACAATCAGTTGTGTTAATCGAGACGTTTTGTGCATTAAACAACATGTAGGAGAGTGTTTTGGTAGAAGAAAGGAGTTGTGTATCTGTTAATGGAATTCCAGTTCCAAGCACTAGAAGATGCTGAGAAAGCAGATAAGCGTGGGATGGGTGTTTGATTGGAAAATGAAGAATGGGAGAGAGTTACATTAGAAACAGGAACTATGAGGTAGAACGTACACATGGTAGAAGCTCTTCCAGATATTTAAATGTTATTTTTAGGCTTCTGCGTTTCAATAGTTCAAATGTTTTGTGAAATAAATTTTGGAAATGCATCTTTTCATTGACTGAACTGTTCAAGAACCTTCTAAGAAAACATCCCAGCTTCTCCAGTCAGAATTTGGGACAGAAGGAGGACAAATCTGACAGAGATGAGAGGCCTTTGTGCTGACTTCTGATCTGGACTACCACATTTTTGTTTTTGTCTTACTCTGTATATGATTTTCACATCTGTGGCTGCATTCAAGGACTAAGTCTAGAGTTCTTCCTCTGTGCATAGATGCATTGTGCCTTAGTGTGTCACATCTCGACTTCAGCTGTCAGCTATGCCATAACTTACAACAATAGTGATTTTTTTATTAGTGACTGTGCTTTTGGTTGAACAGGAATTTGTGCATGACAAAAAAAATAACCCATTTCCAAAAACCATTAGAGCTCTCATGTGAAAACAAAAACTTTTCCCTTTAGGAAAGTATGAAATACATTTAGTAACTTTGAAACTTCCTCAACATGTAGCGGTAAGAAGTTACGAAGAGCATATGGTGCCAAGTACATAAAACAATATTTCCTACCACAATGAGGATTTAAATACAGTTACTCTGCCTGGCCAGCAGTAGCAGTAGGTCATTATGAAGTGCTACTTTGCTGTTTCTTCTTGGTTAGCATAGTATGAAACAGTATGCCAGCACCATTATAGAAATGTGGTCTTTAGTTTTTTTGCTGGGTTAACATGACACATCTACATGTTCATGTAAATATCTGATGAGTTGTGATGCTTTTATAGATTTTTTGGGGGGGGATTAAGCAGCTCTTTGATTTTCACTTTTTTAGACTTCACATAGGAGATGGATTGACATCAGTGGGCATGGAAACCTTCATGTGGAAATACAAGCACTGACATAGGGATATGTAAGGGTCAAGCTGGCACATCATTTTCAGTCTTAAGTAATAAACTTAGTTCTATGATGTGACAATTGGTGATTTGAATATTTGCAGTGGAAAAGGCGGCATAGTTGGCAGAATTTGCGTTCAGATCTGAAATGTGGAAGAGTTCAGTGATGCTTGTTTTCAGGTGTTCAATTGCCTCTGACTTGATGTTTATTAGAGGAAAATTAAATATGTGGATGCTTATTTGAATAGAGTAATGTTTATGACTGGGGTTTTCTCTTTCCTTTGTAGATGCCTGTGAAAAGACATGCAAGGAAGAAATGAAAGGAGCATAAGGAGACTCACTAATATTATTTTAACTTGCCATAATCTCAAAGCTGCTTTTAAAGGCTTTTTTTACACTCTTTCTGAAAATAAATGCTTGAAGTTAGACATGCCCTGTTCCAAGAAAAAGCAAATCTCAGCAGATTAGCATTGTTAAATATGCGGTGTGTTAAACATACACTGCTTCAAATTTTATAGCTTACACACTATTGGTCTATCTGGCCCTTCCAGGAAAGCACTTACGAGCATGCCTAATGTTAAGCACATGAGCAGTGATCTTAAAGTCAGCAGTGTTGTTCGTGTGGATAAGTGCTTTGCTGGATCAGCGCCTAAAGTCTTGTTAGGTGCTGAGCATCCTGATCCATATCCAGAAAAGCACTTACATCCATGCTTATCTTGAAGTAGAAGAGCCAGTCTAATATTTGTGCATTAGTGTTCACCATAAAATCTCACTTGGCACAATGACTCATATGCTTAAAATTAAGCACCTGCCTAAGTATTTTGCAAGGTCAGACCAACTGCATCCTTGAGCAAGTCTTAAATGCTTCATTTTCTATTAATTTTTCTTTTTTTTTTTTTTTTTTTTACTCATTTTTTAATAGAATGTATTATTTTAGTGGCCATAATGACAAGTTTTAGAAGCTGTACCTCTAAATATGTTGTATGCAATTTTCTTCTTTCTTTTTCAAAACCTACCCAAATTCAGCAAAGTGGCCTTTATGGACTAGAAGTCCAATGTTCAGACATAGAATCAACCAAAATGGAAAAAAAGCTAACTCTGTTTTTTTTAGGACTTTTGCATTTTTTTAAATGATTTCACTGAGTTTGATTTCCATGATTTTGTCCAAAGAAGGTGTCACCTAGCTCGAGTTGTGCAGACAATCTGACTCTTAAGTGCTAAAGCTTCAGGTAGGTCGTATGTTCAGAAGGGCAGATGGAAAAGCCTTATTTTATATTTTACTTGTTTTCTTTTAAGGGATTGAAACCTTATAAAATAACATGTACATGTTTTATTGGGAACTAAACCAAAACCTATGTAATCCTTCAGGTCAAAAAAAAGACCTAATTATAATTTTTTTTTATTCGTGTAAGAGACACTTTCTATGGGGTGAGCTTCAACCAAAATGTCCACCTGAGCGTGCATGACATGTGCAGAAAATGAATGCTAATGAGATCCTTAAGTGATCTGTGTCAGACACAGTCGGATGTTTTTAACTTCAATACCTGTTTGTCACACTATCATTAATATCTAAGTCTTTGCTAGAAAACTTTTTGAAATTAATAATTTACAGGATTTTGAACATAATGATTATGTACTGTAAATTCTAACTGTGACCCCAGTTCACAGACGCCTACAGCAAATGGCCAAAAGCTGTAAAGCTTGAATATTTTGAAGCATTCTAGATAAGAAGGAAACAAATAGTTTACATCCACTTTGGCAAATTCTGCCTAACTTCAAGTAAAGGAGAGCTCCAAGAAGAGTTTATTATGACATCGCTGAAAACTAAATTCTAAGACAGAGGCAAGAGCTTATTCAACTTTCTTTTCAGCTGAGTCAGATCAACTCTGTTTCAGAATATGAAAAACCTGAACTTCTAACTATGTAGAAGTCATATATGAAAGTAAATGTAATCTGAATGCCTATTTTCTAAATTTGCACTGAAATATTTTTGTTACTATTACGCTTGTCTGGTTAAGCGATGTGCACTTTTAAAGGAAAAAGTTTTTATTTTATAAGCATCTTTTTCTAGGCAATACTGCAAGAATATTATATGGGTCCAAGACGAAATTTCTATTTTTCTAGCTTGCATTAAAAAATGCTTGATGTATGAATACAATGATGTATTTCAGTAAAATGTGGTTCCATTTTTTTGTAAGATTTTATTTTTAATTTATGTACAAGAAAGAAATAAATGTCTTTGCAATAATTTGTTGATTACTGCTGCGTTGATATCACAGAGAACTGCAAAGAAAAGTGCAGTGCAGTCAGGCTATTCATATTGTTAGGCTCCACAAGGTAGTTAGTAATTCTCAGGCTGAATTGAGGGAAATAATGAATCCTAAGATAGACATGAATCTAAAAGTTAATTAAGACAGATTCAGTGAAGCAATTAGGGTAATCCTTGAGGGCATTACTGTACAGATGTTCTAAAGAAACCCCATTTCTGTATACGTATAGTTGTTGGCTTATGTACTCTGGATATTTTCATTTTCATGAACATGGTAGTGAGTCTCTGAGCAATGGTGGGATGGGGAGGGTGGAGGTGAAGAGAATGATGTTATATTCATGTAACATTTTATGCATTTCACATTTTTTGTCATCACGTATGTAATATATAGGTACTCCATCACCGACTTAGGCAGAACTGAGAGACAATTATTTTCCATGTTTTTTACAGCAGACAGTTAATCAAACACAAGAGAAGTGCTGTTCCTCTGCCAAAACATTATCGTGGTATCACCATGATACTGTACTAAGTGCTGACATGAGGCTTCAAGGCAGTTACAAGAGTTATTGCCATTTCATTTATAAAATCCAGACAACAAGGAGCAAAGCAAGGTGATGGGTATTTTATTTGGCTGTCAAGTTGATTTATTGATATTAATGAGAACCAAATAATAAAAGCAGTAAGGTTTGTACCATTTCATATACCCATCACTCACCAGCACTTATTTAAAGAAACAGAAGTAACCAGTGCTAAGGACAAAGCAGTAGGGCAACGTCTATTTAAATATAAAATAGCATTTACATTTCTTGGTTCAATGAAGTCAACTGGCAAGGTATTGCAAAGACTAAGGAAAACAGCACACTGCTTTACATCTTTACAGAACTTCCATAGCTCAAGTGTCTAAGCTGAACACAACTGTTCTCTTTAGGGTCTGTCACTTCGCAAATTGCCCTAATTTTTCCAAAGCTCCCTTTTAAAATGCACTGTGTACACTGAGGCAATTGCAGAACAAGCAGTGGTGTCTCAAGTGAAACAATGCACAGTCAGGCTCACCAATTTTTAAGAAAGGAGCTAATAGGTAAGTGAAAAGTTCTGCTTTAGAATTTGCCTTCTGATTTGGGGTTGTTTTCACTGTTGTGTTCACCCTTTGTCTTTTTACTCTAAGGGCCTGATTGTTTTTCCAAAATATGCTAATTTGGTACAGCCCCACCTGCCCTTGACTTCAGGGCAACCAAACAAACTGTGTCAGAACAGACACCTGCATTCATGAAGACAGCCAAAATTAAAGCTCGCTGCAACCCTGCAAAGGAATGAAGCTGGCTCTGGTTGTGGAAGCACCAGCCACTTCCTCTTGAATTCCTTATGCTGCTGACATTGCTAGAGGTTCTTCATAAACAGTTCAAACTTGATTTAGTAGGGATGAAAGTGAAAAAAACCACCTAAAATACTCTCTGATCTGGTAATCAGTCCTACACTGGAGAAGCCAAGCAAAATTGTTATAGATTGCTGAAATGAATAGCAAAATGGTAGGAAAAGCTGAAGCTTCTTTTAAGGAAGTCATAAAGGAGCCATTCCACCTCATTTTAATCATCTAAAAGTTCAAACTCTATGTGCTTCTGTGCAGCTTCTCTGTTATTAATAGAGAACATACTGAAAAGGTGACTTCTATATTCCAGAAAGAGCAGTCCATTGAAGCTGTGGCTTTTCCTCATGCCTCCTGAGATAAACCTAGACACTGTGTGTGCCTGAACACAGAGTTTGTAGATGGCTCTCTTCAGTATGATTGTAGTGCCCCCAAGAATTTGAGGCAGTCCTGTACTTGAGGAATTGCATTTAGCCTCTAGGCTAGAAAAGAGAGGTCAGGCTTTCAAGATCTCCTTAGCTTTCCAGTGAGTATTGTTTATCTTCTCTCTCCTCATTTTATAAACATAATAAACTTAATTTTAAACCTGTCCTGAGAACCACTCTACTGTTTATATTCTGCACTATTGCTGTAGTGTTTTCCCTTATAGCCCACTGAAACAATCATGGAAATTTTGCCCTTTTATTCCTCCCTTCCCCCTCCCAGCCTTCAAATTATTATTCTATGTTTGAGAGGGAACAATTTGTTTGCAATAATTTTGCAGTCAGTTCTCTGGTGTCTAAAACTTTTTCATCAGTACACAAAGAAGCACTGAGGAATTGGACAATATCTGCTTTATCTGCAAGTAATGAAGGTAGGTAAGTTGATCTGGGCCTCTCCTCCCCTTTCCAGATGTATTCTTGTGACTGATTTTAAGGAGTTTTAGCCCCTTAATTCCCAGTTATTGTTTCTCAGCTGTTAACTGCCCCCTGCCCCTTTGGCTGTAATGCTGTGACTTTCTGTGTGAGGCCCATTCAGCCTTTCAGTGTGAATTAAAACAGCAACAAGAGCCAGAGGATCGTAACTGTTTAAGCTGTTAAGGCTCAACTGAAAGACTATATCCAAGTGTACTTCAACTGTCTGTGCCTCAGCCTTCAATCTATAAACTGTGAGTTATGTCTCCCTTCCTCGTCACAGTAAGTTGTGACAATTATTAGCTCACAGGATTACAGTTTAAGCAAAAATACCTTTAAAACTGAATCCTGTGAACTCAACCTGAACTTCTTTGAATTCCCATATGCTGTCCACAAGCAGGAATACTACTTTGGAGACTACAACTACAGAGAGACACTGATTTGCTCCAAATTCAGGAAAAGCAATGTGAGATTACCACTTGATTTATAAGACTGTGTGAGGTGGACAACCTGCTGCAGAGTAACTGAGCCTTGACCCAGGCTCCCAAATATTGATGTCCAGAAGTTGTTCTTTAGGTGGAGATCGTGAGTTGTTGGTTTAGGCTGGGCCTTGTGGAATAGACACAAACGAAAGCCTTTACAGTTTTTTGTGCTGCTATGATATGATTTTGCCTTTACTAAGCACAAATTGTAACTTCTGGTCCTCCTGGAGTCTGCTTATGCCATAAGCCTAGCAAAAAAAAAAAAAAAAAACACCAAACAAAAAAAACCCATGTTCTTGGGTTTTACAAGGATAGTTGCTTCCAGGATAACCAACCAAATGGCAGGGTATTTGGACAGCTTGCAAGATCTATGGAAACGAGAGATTCCTCACTCACTCTTCTCCCAGCCAGGACAGGATTTTAACCTTTGCAAGTGCTCCACACCTGGCACAGCCATAAGTAGGTGCTCTGCTCCAGCTCTAACAGATGGAGCAGTGACAGAACTTAAGTGAGAGTGAAAGGAAGAAGTAAGTTTGAATGTAGTGGGGAAATCTAGCAGAGATACAGATGTGATCATCCCACTCTGGTTAGCATTTGTCAGGATACACCTGCAGAACTGCATCCAGTTCTGGTCCCCACAGTTCAAGAAATATGTGAACATACTGAAGAGGGTCCAAAGGAGGGCCACAAAGGTGGTCAAAGGGATGGAAGACCTTGTCCATTTAAAAAAAACAAAAAAAAAAAAAAAAAACCCAAAAAAAAAAAAAAAACCAAAAAAAAAAAACCAAAAAAAAAAACCACACCTGAAGGAGTTAGGTCATTCCTTCCTGGTGAAGAGAATTTTCAAAGACAATTGAGCTTCTCTTCCCAAGGGGTCACATGGAGAAGACAAGGGACAACAGGTATAAGTTGTGCTGGGAGAGGTTTTAGCTTAACATAGAAATTTTTTGCATTAGAAACAATCATTCCCTGCAACAGCCTCTCCAGGGATGTGATACAGTTCCTGTCATTGGAGGTTTTCAAGATGCAATTGGGTGGGATGATAGATAATCTCATCCAGGCTCCTTTTCCCATGGTGATGTTTTGAGGTCCCTTCCAACCTGAGCTGTTCTATAATCTATGACATCTGTAATGGATGTGCTACCAGAGATCTGCAGCAAGTGTGCTATGAACTTTTTTCACAGCCTGTTGGTTAGAGAGTGCAGCTTTTGCAGAGAGGAGACCTTCAGGGAGTATTATTTGATGTGGCTTTTACTTCCAAAGCAAACTGTTCCTATGTGCATATGCCGGACTTGAAAAGACTGATATTTCCCTTCCAGATTATTGGTTAGTGACAAGCAGCATGGACCAAATGATCTCCTACAGGGATCAGAAGTTTTGGGGTTTTTTTGCAGGCAGTTGTGGGTGACAAAAAGCTCACAGGCTGCTCAGGGAGGTCGTGGATTCTTCCTCTCCGAAGACATTGATAACCCACCTGGATGTGTTCCTGCGTATCCTGCTCTAAGTGACCCTGCCCTGGCTTGGGTGTTGGGCTAGATGATCTCCAGAGGTCCCTTCCAACCCTAAGAACTGTGATTCTGTGGAGATGGGAAATAAAGGAGCAGAGGTAGGACAGAGAGAAGAGAGAGCTTGGATAGCACAGGGGAACAAAGAGGGCCATGGTTCAGCATTTTTCCATGCTCTCATTTTGCCTGGGAGTTGTGCAGTAAATGTTCTTCTTTACTTGTGCCAGTGGTATGTGTAAACCACTAGGTAGCAAGCAACTACTAAAAAGCAGTAACTCATTAGAATGCACATGCTACTCCATGACAAGAAAATGTTTCTGGACCTTTTTAAGAGAAACTACCACAGAAATGAGTTTGCCAGTTACACTTACAAGGATCAGAAAGATTCTGGGTCCGGTCTTCCAGGACCTTTTTCAGCATTTCTTCATAGAAGACTGTTTATTTTTACAGTGTACAAAAAAGTCCTACTTGGCTTTGAAGACCACTGAGAGATGAGGTGTCTGTCCCAGCAGACTTAGAGAATAACCACAAGCAGTGACATTCTCAGATGTCATCATACTTGCCTCCATGTGTTCTGTTCCATGTGTGTGTGAGTATTTTCAACTCTGCCAAAGTGTAACCACACAAATCCTATTGAGCAGTAATGGAGTTGCATAGCTAAATTCTGTCCTGGGGTTTGGAAGCATTGTGCTTAAACTAACAGTGCGTTTAGGCTGGCAGAACCTAAGCCGTTATGCTCACAATACCTGGTCTACTTGAGTGAAGGGAAGGGCTCAGAGAGGAACAGAGGTCCAATGGTTAGCTCCTGGTTACACACCTGGTGTCAACAGAAATGAGGCATTTACCACCATGGAACCCATTCTGAGGACTGAGACCTGCTAGGGAGAAGTGAGATCCACCTGACAAAGTGGAGCAAAAGCATCTTTCCAACTCAGCTCTGCTTACCAGGTTGCTGACCAATGTGGCAAGGAGAGCTGAACTAGGAAGAACAAAGGAGGGAGACAACAGTGATGACCCAGTTAAGTGGTGTAGCAGTGTGCAAGGTCAAAGTCAGGGGCTCTAAAATCATGTTGGATAAAAGAAAGACTTCATAAATGATAAAGCAGAGCAAAGGGACACTTGCCCCAAGTATAACTACACAAATACAGTGAGTTTCTCCTGGGGAACAAGCAGGAGGAACTAGAGCTCTACATGCAGCTGCAACACTATGGCACCATTGGTATAACAGACATAGTGGGACAGTTTGCCCTGGTGGAGAGTTGTGATGGATTGATACAAGCTCAGGAACAAAGCAGGAAAGATGAAGAGGTGGATTATTGTCTGTGTGAAGGAGCTGTTTGGGTGTGTGAAGCTTCTCTTTTGAAGAGATGGGCTTGGTTTCTTCCTCCTATGTGAGGTGGAGAACATAATAGCCCTCTGTACCCCAGGTTGTCATCCTTCAGCTTTTTGGGGGAAAGTTGAATAGACTGGAGTCTTTCATCATAAATCTTAACTTTCTCTTTGTTCAAGTTTGAATTTTTCAAAATCTGGATCCTACTCTGGATTGTGCAGTTCGATATCCTAGAATCACATTCTCCCTGTTGGCCAGAATATTGTGTGGGTGTTCCATCAGTAGTACACTGGCGCCACACCATGCCTTTTTCTCACATTCATTGTTTCCTGGGATGGCCTGTGCTCTTTACACCTAGTCTTGGCAGTGTTGCATGCATTGCTTGTGGCCCACTGTCCTGACACTGTCACTAACTGGTTTTTCTTCTTTAGCACCCTATCAGCTGCAAATATTCCTAGGAAACATTTTGGGCATTTTGTCAAGTTGCTGTAAAATGTGTATTTGCAGAGGGCTAAAAAGGGCGTGTCCCTCCACCCCAGCCTTGTTTGACAGAAGCCCACCTGATGCTGATTCTGATGCTCCTTCTGCACCTCTGTCATGTGGGTTTGTTCGTTCATTTTTTCCACACAATCTGTGAGACACTGATTTTTGCCTCTTCTTGAAGAAGCCATGTGGTATTAATCTACTGGTGTTACAGCAGCATTTATTGGTCCAGTGATCTTCAACCTCTTCAAGGAGTGCTTCTGGGTTTCCTTGAGTTTATCTTCTGCAGGGAAATGAGAATTAAATAAATGAGACAGGAGGAAGAATGATGAGGGGTGTGTCTTAATGAACAAGAGATGCCTTCCGTAGGGCACAAAGAAAAGACCTAAAAGCAGAACCTGTGACCAGGGAGCAGGGAGCTGAAGAAGGTAAGAACAGAAGGATTCATGTCCTGAAGCAAATTACATCAACACTTGTTCCCAGCCTGAGAGCTATGGGTGGCAGAATGTACAGTTGCCCACTAAGGCTCCTTGGGCTGCAGAGATGGAGTAGATTCTCCTCATGTTCATCAGAAGAGTCCAGGTGCCAACAAGTGCTTCTGCTTTGCCTCTCTAGGAGCAGCAGATCCAGGAAACCTGCAGCTGGCTGGACCCAAACAAACACCTGTGGGCTTCATTCTCCTCTCACACAGATAAAGGTGACCTGACTCACCAGAGCAGGAGCTTATAAGCCCAGGCTGGCATCTGAAAAGCCTAGGATCAGTTCTTGGCTTGCTCCAAAACTCCACTGAGACCTGGGGTGATATATATACCTTTTTTGCCTCATGGAGGGGAGGAAGGATAAAAATCTTTGCTTTCCTCCCCTCCCCCAAGCCCCCACCTCAGTGGTTTAGTGATGCTCTGTATTTTTAATATGAGCTCCTTGAGGCAGCTCCCATTTCCTCAGCTATGTTCATGCAGCTCTGGTCTTACAGAATTCCTGATTGTCAGCTGTTCTTCTCTAATCTCAATTGTAAGAATTTCAGTGTAGTGAGGGCTACAGGATTTGTCCATCTAAAATATCTGTTAAACAAATAAATTCTTCCTGAACAGTCCTAAGTGCTTTTTGATCTTGTCTAGAAATCCATTTGACTGGAGGTTTAGTTATTGACATGCACTGCTGCGCTTCTTAAGAGACCTTTTTGTTTACTGGTATTTTATTGAAACATTTCAAAAGTACTTCATTTTTAAAGATATTCTCTTCCTTGGGCCCCAGATTCCTGTTGATTTCAACTGGCCATGAGAACAGCCCTTTGCCTGAGCTCTCTGGCTGCTGAGTTTGGACTGCTGTTGGTCTATTACACCCAGGGGAGTAGTATGAAGTTAATGACCAAGGGTAGAAGAAAGTTACACAAAAGACTGCTGAATAAAGCCTGTAACAAACCAAAAATAACTAAGGGGATGTGGGAGGAGGAGGAGGAGGGAAGGTGGGTTGTGCTGCATGAGGCTCTAGACCGGCACTGTGTGCTGCATTATAACTGAGCCACGGAGAACGAGTAGAAGGTACCTATACGTATTTTATGTGTGGCACCAACCTGCAGCACATGTTTCTTGCCAGGTGGAGGATCCTCCAGCTCCCTTCCCCAAGAACACCACATAGCCATTTGAGCTAGAGGGCTCATGTTCAATAAACTGGGATCCAGCATGACTCTTTGCTCCTACAGCACTTGTCTTGGTAACTAAGTAAATCAATTCCTAAATAAGCAGTACAAATTGTAAACCTGCTGTAGCATCCTGATTTAACCAGAGTGGAGTTGAAGATAGCATTGAAAGCATTTATTTGTGTTTTAAAAGGCTACTGGAAACCTCCATTTCAAGGATGAGTTCAGTAGCCTCATTGTCATGTCACTATTGCATTTTGAAGTTAAACAGCTCTGTGATCTATGAACTCAAATCACACAGTTAATTACCCCACATTCCCCCTTCTTACTCCCCTTCCTCTCCCACTTTGCTCTTGAAATACATTATATTTCTTTGACAGTCCACAGAGAACAATGTCTGCTTTTGTGACAGCGACATTGCCAGTGGTGTAAAAATCTATGTGTCTGTCAGGTTTCCCCGTGTGAAACATAATTGCTTAATTTCCATTTGAAAGTACATCCCTGACACCAGAACAACGTAGACACACCAAAGATAACAATGATTTCCTGACACTTACAATAGGGCATAATGTGGTAATAAATATGTGTGCAAAATGAATGCTCGGCACACAGAGGGAGCAGGTCTGAATTTACAGCTGCAGATGAAGTGTTCCTCAGGAAAAAAAAAAAGAAAAAGAAAGAAACCAACAGATTAGCATCAGTGTGAGTCTATGTCAACCAGATGGCTTGCTATGGAAAAAGAGCTTCCCTGCTTTATTCTGGTAACCCTGGCTAGCAGGCTCAATGTCTGAGATGAGAAGAGAAAAATGATCTCATTCTGCTGGGTTTTTTTCCTCCTTGCATACATACAGTTTGAGCTGGAGTGGAGTAAAAGCTCTGAAAAGAACACAGAAGTTGTCCCCTAATGGTGGTGTGTGATGGACCAGGAAATCTCACAGATACGGGTTCAAACACACCAAAAACATAGTGGAGAGCACAGCCAGCTGGGAGGAGGGGAGCCCTTGGGTGACTGCCACTGGTTCTAGCCAGGCATCTGTGCTGGATCATGAAATGATGATGTGTTTTTGCCTCTGACTTCTCCCTCCCTCATGTGGTCCCTAAAATGTTTGGAGCAGAGGTCATGTCCCCAGAGCCCTAGTTCCTAGCATCCTAAGATGTTAATGTGATGCTAGTCATGGCGTGGCATGTTGGCCCTACCCTGCCACTGGACTTGGCACTTAAGCACGTAGGCAGTTCACATGGAGGCAGCTACACCAGGCTACTGCCTGGTCCAGGTCACCTCATCTGATTTTAGGCATTTACCTGAACACTTAGTTAGGAGCAGTACCCTCCACAGTCACTGGAGATGGAAATGTGTCTTCCTTTGAGTGTTGACAAGGGTATTGACAGTGCCTCATGGGAAAAAGTCCTAGTGTGATGACTCTCAACTTGGCCTGAAGTTAAATGGGATGAGTCCAGGCTCAGATGCCTACCTTCAGGGTGATGACAGCTCTCCTTTGCAGGAGCAGGTCAGGACATCCTCACCAGCAGACTATCTGAATCACACATCACTTCTCCCTGGAGACACTGCAGTTGTACAGCTAAGGAAGGGACCTGTAGCTGACAGTTTGAAGAAGTCCAAGTGCGCTTATCTTTACAGACATTAGAGACTCAATATTAGATTTATGGTGTTGGCTTGCTGCTAAAGTATCATTTCACAAAAGCTCTTGTACAGTGGTTTCTGGGTCAGACATCATTTTTGGACAATGTGCTTCATGCAGCAGACTATTTTGCTTGGAGTTTCTGGATTCCAGTGAGAACTAAGTGCATTTTAGTGACATTATGATGAGAATTGTCCTACAGAGAGGTTGTAAAAGTAATCAGGGTGATTTGACCTCTCTTATCTGCAACAAATTATGAGATGTGACTGTGCACCAAGAAACAGGAGATAAGAGTTCTCTTTCTCATTAGAAAATTTGTGACACCATTTTTTAAGACCTGCTTCAAGACTAGGGCACCATTCACAGGGCAAGAGCTGAATAGTTATTTTTCATTTTTTCTTTGTTTAAATTCTGTTCCAAATGGAAATTTCTCACTGTAAGAAGTGAGAAAGATGTTTAACTTTGATTTGATCTATGGTAGAATTGATGTGCATGGAATATCCAGTCCTTGAATCTTTACTTGTCTTTGGCAGTGAATGAATGTCTGTCATTGCGAATGTCTACAAAATTACTATTTTAATGACCTGTTTGCTTCAATTAAGGCCTGGCTATTATCTTTCCAAGAGGCAGAGGGTTGGGGAGGGAGAGACAGAGGAAGAGAAAAAAGCCGATCACTGGGACGTGTGAGTAGAACATTTAATGGGCCAGCTGAAACTGAGAGTGGATTTGGAAAGGCTGTGTGATGAATCTGTGACATTGCAATATTTCAATCATCACATTACAGATTCTGGTTCATGCATCATTTGCTATGAAAGTTTTGAGATTTTAATCAGTGTTTCAAGAGTAAATTGATACAGCCTAATCATTTAGAATCTCTGGCACAAGACCAAAGTGTATTATGTTAAGTGTATGTTATGTATTATAAAAGTTGCTTGCTGAAAATTAATTGAGTATTCCCATGCTAGATAATGTTTCTCCATTCCCCAGAGCCCATCCCTTTGCGTGCGAGTATTTTCCCAAGTGCAATGCAGATGCCAGAGAAAAGGTGAATATATAACATATGTAAAAGACTGGCTCAGTTAGACACAGCACAGTATCAAGCCTGCTAACCTCGCTGGCTAGATTGTGGGGCTGTTTATTTGTCTGAGTGATGTGTAGGAGGAAAACTGCCAGTTACAAAATGAAAAAAAAAAAAAAGTATTTTCCATAGAAGCAAAATATAAGAAAGCCTGTGCCGTGACTGTAATTCGTGTCAAAAATTGGAAATGCATTGGTATTTCTACTGATGACTTATGGGGACTTGGTAGAACAAGCAGCCCAAGTAAATGACATGGTTAGCAGCCAGTGAGTCTAGGTAACGGATGTGCCATCAGACTACATATTCAAAGGCTCACGAAATTCCCATGTCATCCTTGTCCTGTATTTTGTACCTGTGGCAATGCTGATAAAAGCAGAGTTCAGAGGTGCGGGGTTGGGCACACTTTTAATTTGCCAAAGGCCAACAGTGGGTGGCCACCAGCATTATTTATGCTCCGTGCTGACATTTCTGATACAAATCATTTCCATCTGAAGAAGTTGGTTTCTCGGGAGAATTTGGGCCTCTTTTGCAAAGAGGGGTTGTTTTTGGCACTTCCCCTAACTACCTAGTACAAAGGCAAGATTCATATACCCCTGCTGCCTGATTCATGATTCTGCGCATGGACTCCCCAGATGAATCTCCCCATCATCAGGATATTCTCCCCAGCATCCTTGTTGAAGCTGTCCTGACTCATTTATGGATTTTGGTCATTCACAATGTCAGGCAAAAGAAGATGGATATTTTCTGCCCACAGCTGGATGTCACTTCCTTCAGCTCCAGTTTCAACTCCTCCTCATTGTACATTTACTTCATTTACTGCCTCTCATCTTCTCATAAGATGTCAATGCAAGTTCATTAGTTTGAACTGAGCAGACCAAAGGTTTGAAGCCCATTTGTATACATCCCAGGCAAGACTGCCCCCTCATTATTGCTTAAGTCCTTCAGCCACAAAGTGAAGAGAAAAGCATCATTTCTCTTGATAGCTTTGGCTAGGACACCTAGCCTCCCCCTTTGACTGTCTGTCTTTGCTTTTTTAAAACCCCAAGGCAATGGAAGGAAAGCATTTGTTTAGGGTCACTTCAAATGCTTCAGTCAGACAGAATTAATTGTTTAATTCTGATGAATATTGGGAATTTCTTTCTTTCTGTCTCAGTTTAATGCCTAGTCTCCTCCCCAAGTGTAAAATCAGTAATTCTCAGTGGCCTTAATTAAAGCACACTTATTACTAGTCCTTTTAAGATCTAACTTGGTTCATATGATGGAGGAGGGAGATAGCTGGAAGGAGGTCATCCAGCTTTGAGGAAAGAACACCTCAACAGACTCAAGCAACTCCTTTCTGCTCAGATTTGTAGTCCCTTGCCTCCATACATGGCCTGGCTTCTATCACAGACATGTCAAGAGTACTTTTGCTGGGTAAACACATAGCAACTCTTGTTTAATGAGCAAGGAAATCCCACATATGTCTTCCCCTTCAGGGCCTTGTCGCCCTGGAGTCGTACATCTGCAGTTCCACTCTGCAGTACTCTCTGACCCCTCTTTCAAAGTACAGCTAGCTGGCCTCATCTGTCAGCAACTTGCTCATCACCCAGTGGCAACAAAACAGATGAGGAGTGTCCTGTTAGCAGTTCTCCTGCTTCCAAATGAGTCCTCCTGCAGTCTAAGGCTGCGGCCTTCACCCTATAACCTGATCATCTGACATGCTGTCTTTGATAACTGAAGAAGGTACTTGGGTGTCTTATGGGAGAGGTTTCATGCTCATGATCACAGGTGATTTAACATTGCAAGGGAATGCAGCTTAGTCACCAAGTCTTGTAATCATCATAAATAATCCAAACACTGAATCCCCTGTTTTCTGTTCATAGTAGCACCCTCTGCTAGGACAGTGAGCAGGAAATAGAAATGGAGTATCTGAGAAGGTAAAATACCCCTAAGGTTCAAAACCAACATCCCTCTTCAACACTGGGAGTGAAAGTTCTTCCCTTTAGGAAGAAGTGATTGATTTGGTGCCTGTGAAATCCTCATCCTCTCCCCTTGTGTCATTTAGACACAGACAACATTCCTCCAAAAACAGGAGATGAAGCTCTTTTTTTTCATGAATCATAGAAGAGCTTGAAGAACTTCTTTGGAATATCCTTCAAAGGTACTGTAGCCCTAACACAAGATGCCAGAAGATACAAATGCTTTTGCTTAATTTAACACATACATGGAATAGCACAGCCAGGCATAAAACCTAGCAAAGAACTTAGAAGCTCTCAACTGCAAGAGCTGAACATTTCCTTCTAAAACTCAGAGTTCATTTCTTCCTTCCTGTCACTGGCTGCTTATTCATCATATGACTGTGGCCCTCCAACTGCACCTGGTCCATTCCTCGCCTGTCCCATTGAGCTGGTCCATGACAGGGGAATTGCTATGATCCACTATAGTGCCAATGAGTGGTCTCTTGTTTCTCGCACCCCATCAGGGCCCATAAGCCCCTCCAGAGTTAACTCTATTCCTGTCTAAACTCATCTTTGCATCTCCCAGAAGTGTGAAGAGAGGAGATAGCACCAGGAACTCTGGAATTTGTGTGAATGTGTGAATTAACAGCTAAACAGGTTATGGCCGGCTAAAACAGGCCATAATAATAGCCATGGCTCAGCACTGCTGTGCTGGTTTAAAGGTAAACCAGCAGGAGGAATGAGTCTAACTCACAAACAGATTACAAGTCAGAATTATAGT
>JAWWEU010000001.1:53985669-53997930 GCA_035583155.1 Acropternis orthonyx | reverse complement strand
AGACAGAGGGTGATTCCTCTGAGGTGCAGGGTTGGTAGATGAAAGAAAAATTCCATGATTTTAAACCCATAACAACTGCCTTCACTTATTTTCCAGTGAGGGAGTGTAGAAGTGCACTCACGGAGATGGGACAGCATGAGTCAGTGCTGCCACTTCTGCAGGAGCCATGAGCGCTTTTACGTTCTTCTATCTCCCAACAACAGGCATGGGAGTGCTTATGGAGCCATATCTACAAATTACCTAAGAGAAAGGAAGGGCTTTTGGAGGATGAGTGCCCCAGATTTCTCCTGATCATATCCTGACCTTTGCCAAGTCATTTTGTCTCTCTTTGTCTGCTTCCCCTTGAGCAAAATCAAATGGCACTTATGTGGCTCAGTGAGGTGTTTGGAGCTCCTACAATGAAGGGGCTAAATTGTGTCAAGGAGTAACCAAGTTACAAGGAGCTTTTTGCAGGGTCTGACCATGGGAATGCCTGCAGCGGGAAAGGAGGAAATCATTATTCAAATATTCAGGTGGATATGTGCAGGCATCAGGGAGTGACAGAGCCCATCACCATGAGATGCAGGTATCAGGGCCAGAAATCATAGCTCTGCTCAATTTTTCAAATTCATGGATTTCAGCTTCTTCTTCCCTGTTTGCAGATCCCTTATAGTTTTTTCTAAGGGAAGGACACATTACTTTATAGTAAATTTAAGTCTGCTAACAAGAGGCATGGCTGATCTCTATAGGTCAAAAGGCTTCAGGTAGAAAAATCTCTGCTATAGCTGTAAGTAATAACTTCTAGGTACTGGCTGTTCCAGACTTTGTAGGACAACACAATCTCAGTTTCTGAGTACCTGGGTATCCTACTACCAGATCTCTGGTTCGTCATGCTTAACTTTGTGCTGTGCTTCACTTGGGAATGAAGTCAAGGATAGGGAGCCAAAGTCATCGGTTGATGTTACCACTAAATCTTCTGTATAGTGCAGAGAACTAGAATTATGGCTCCAGATCCAGCTTGTAGACACCTCACGTTGCATGTCTTTTATCAAAATAGTCTCTCAGTGAATGTCATATTAGCAAACTGAAGTTTGGGGGCTCTTTCCTCTTTTAAGGGCAGTCACTGTGTCATGGCTTTATAGCTCATCATTAACTTTATATTAACAGCCAAAGAGAAGGCTCTAGACTGTATTTGATTTTTAAAATATACGTAATAACCATTCATCCTTTTCCATTTTGCACTGAAAACTTCTGTTTACCTTTTTTACACAGTATTGGCATTCCTAAAGTCTGGACTGGAAACTCATCATCTTTTTCCTTAACGTGCTCGATATCAGGCTTTCTGAAATTTATTGTTTCTTATTTTCCGTGTATTATGACAAAACACTAATCCTAGGATATCCAATGCCATTGCTAATTGGAAAGCCACTCTTCATTGTTCTTTTTCATTCATTCTCCATTAAGCCAATTGGATTTAGCTGCTGGCAGATAAAAAGTGAGAACACAAAGAGGTGTTAAAAATGTGCCAGAAAAATCTCCAAGCAGTTCTCAATGTGAACAGATCTAGTTTGCTAGCCACCCCAGGAGAAAACTCTGGTAAAGCTGACAAGACACTTTCTTGAGTTCTGCATCCAGCTCTGTGGCCCTCAACATAAGAAGGATGTGGACCTGCTGGAACAAGTCCAGAGGAAGGCCATGAAAATGATGAAGAGGGCTAGAGCTGCTCACTTATGAAGACAGGCTGAGAAAGCTGTGTTTGTTCAGTCTGGAGAAGAGAAAACCTTCTAGCAGTCTTCCAGTACAAAGAAGCTGTAGGATGATTTTTAACAGGGATATGTAATGATAGGAAAAGGGAAAATGTCTTTAAACTGAAAGAGATTGGATTTAGATTAGATACTAGGAAGAAAATCTTTAGTGTGAAAGTCGTGGGCACTGGCTGAGAGAAGCTGTGGATACCCCAACCCTGGAAGTGTTGATGGGCAGGTTGGATGGGGCCCTGGGCAACCTGGTCTAGTGGAAGGTGTGCCTGCCTATGGCAGGGGAGTTGGAACCAGATTATAAAGTTCCAACCAACCCAAACCATTCAATGACTATTATGATTCTATGCATGTGCTGTCCTGTGGGACTTGCTTGTTCTCCTTGGCAGGGCTGGTGGATTGCATCCAGCTCTGTTTGAAAGAGCTGCTACATTGCTTCTGATTTCTTTTGTCATTTGCCGTATTTCAAATACCACAAGTCACAAAGCAAAAGCAGAAAACAAATCTCAGATCAAAACTATGTTAGAAATTTCCTTATGGAAGGTGGAGGAAGATAGGTGGAGTGGAGCATAACCACGCACCGCAAATGCATGTGAGGTGGTTTGAAGGACTATATCAGCTCAAAGAAGTGGACTACAAAGCCCTGGGAACAATTCCCTTCTGTTTTCTGACCTTCATCCAGCAGACCAGAGCTGAGGCAGAAATATTATAGAAGCACAAGGTGTCCACATACTTAGATCCATTTTTTCCTTGAAACCACCTGACTCTTCTACTCTCATTGCCCCATATAGCCCATAACAATTTTACAATGTCTCTAAGGAGACTCCAAAGCCTTCAAAGACACTCTCGAAAACGAGTAATGAAGATGACTTGTGACTTTGAAGTGAGGTTGCTGCAGGGCAAATGACTAATGGAGAGGCAGGTAGTGACTTGTTTTACACAATGTAAATGACCCTAATGGTCATTCATCATCAACCCATAAAGGTGTGAACTCTGCTCTGACCAGACCAGTGTATTTAATGGAAGCAGTGTTCAGCATAAGTATTCAGAATAAGGCCAAATCAGATTATAAAACTGATTCAACTTGTGAGTCTCACATAGGGCAAAATGGGAAATCTGGTCTTTACATGACTTGCTGTAGTGGGATTGTAGTAGTGATGCCCTTTAGCTATGTTTGGGTTTAGCACTAACGTAAATCCCAGCTCCCAAATCCCACTGCTACTGTGCAGTCTTACCAGCCTAGACTGTAGTTTTCCACTGACATTGGTGATAAAGAGTCTTTCCCTAGAAACAGACAGGGACCAGATACAAACTGAACTCAGAAAACAAAATCACAGCTTCCACCTCTCTTCCAGTCTCTCAAGATGAGGTAACTTGTTAGGGATATGGGGACTCCAGTGGCAAAGCCAAAGGGATGGATTTTAAAGGGACTTAGTTCCCTCTCTCCCAGGGTCTTCAGGAAGAGTGGAGCACATAAATGCTGTAGAAAAAAAGTTTGGCCCTCGGGGAACTATGTGCTATAGCATTCAGGTGAGGCATGACCTGGCTTTACTATGTTCACACGGATCATCCTCAGCCCACCTCCCGTTGTGTGAAATAAAGTATCAGGACCACTTTAAACCAAGCCCCTGATGTGCTCTCTGCTGGCAGTGTCACTTGTGGGGAGCAGCTTCTCATTGTCACTGTGCTCCATAATAATGACCACTTCACTGCCCAGGCTTCCAGCAACATCTGCCTCCGGAAGGGTTTAGAGTAGGAAGAAATCAGGGGTGACAATAAGAAGTGCCCTGAGGAGCTAGGAAACTGGACTCTAAAGCAGGAGGAAAGAAAGGTTTTCAAGGGCCAGGGTTTCTTACATTTCTTTTCCTTTAATGAGTACAGGCTTGCTTGGATACTCACATCCACACAAAGGCGTGTGAGTAGTTGCCAAGTTGGGTTTGTGTGTGCAGCTATCACAGAGCTATGGAGTAATGGGTCCAAAAAGGGATTAGACAGATTCAGAGAGGGTAAGTCCATGGTGGCTGTTAAACTTGGTGGTCTGGACACAACCCCAGGCCTAGAAAGCCTTTAAGTTGCTGATTGCTGGAAGCCAGGACAGGATGCCAAACAGAGCTTCAGTCTCTGCATTTCCCATTCTTAAAGATCTTCCCTAAGGATTTTCTATCGGCCCCTGCTAGAATGCTGAGCTAGACGGACCTTTGATCTGACTGTGTTCCCCCAACTTCATGTTGTTATTCCCATATGTAATTTGGGCACAAAAGTGGGAAATGAGCTTAGCTGTCCTCCTCAACCCCAGTACTATCCCTAGTATGCACAATGCATATAGAATCTGCATTTCTCACATATACTGGCTGAAGGCTGGTGGCTGCGTGCATTGAGTAAGAATTCATAAATTTGTTACTGTTTTCACACTCCTGAGGTTCAAAACTATTCCAAACTGTTGTCTTTGCCAGAAACAATAGCCTTTTCATCTCACTAGATGGGAAGTGGGATCCTGCTGACTTGCTTTCTGCCATGGATGCTCCTGCTCTGTCAGTGTTTCAGTCTTTCTCTTTGGTGAGGTCCCGTCTCTGTGTGTGGTGATATATGAGTCAACAAACAGGCAAAGTGATTGCATCTGGACTGTGGTTCATAGGACACTTCAAGGTACACTGCTGACATTTATTTTGTTTAGTGAAGGGTAGGAGTCAACGCCCCATCCATGGGCATTTCAAAGACAAGTTGCTAAGCACACAATGCACTCCTCTTGGGGGCAAAGATGTCTTAGTCACAGATTTTGTCTGGCTCCCACTGGTAGAAGGTACGGTGTGTGTGGCACAAGAAGATACATCTGTCTGTGCAAGCACAGGCTGCTGCATGCAAAGGTGGGGTGCAGCCCGTGTTCCATGCCCTGAGGCTGGAAAAGGGCTCAAAACCAGCTGTTTGAGCCATGTTTCTAAACCTAAATTAGCCCTCAAACTTCCCTCTCCTATACCCCAGAGAAAATTTCTATTTGTGCTTCTGACACACTGCAAAGCTCTTCGCCTACTCCCTTGTCCTTCTGCATGTTTGTCTACTGGTTCATTCAGACCATTTCAAGACATGTTCCCTTATTCCTACCTCTGAGTGCTTGCTGGCTCTCGTCTCCCCCTTCCAATCTCAAAAATATTAAAGTAATTGAGACAAAGAAATTTTATCTCTTATGTCATTTGGTATCACATTCACGTATGTTTGTGTTGTGTCCTCCAACTCCAGGTGCTTGGTAGCTATCTGTTTTGGGCCAGGGCAGTATTTCCCTCTTTCACATGTACAGTTTCCCATGCAAGGGGAGGCATAGATCTAACTTTATGTCTACTGCAACAATTTTCCTCTACACCTACTTTTAAAAGACATCCTGCTATCTTATTTTCAAATAATCCAGTGTGTTCACTATCAGCCAACAGGACAGGGGAAAAAAAAGTATAGCTAGACACTGTGATATAAATTGTATTTCTTTAAGGATTTTCTTCAAGCTTTAAGTCGAGAATGGCTGAATTACTTGACACTTCAAAATAAATTGAGCTTGCTACCTTTTCCCAGAATTCAGAGCAATATTGTTTTGTCTGCTTTATATTGGACCAGCTGCCTTCCTGTACATGCCTTTCTGTTCACCCTGGCTGCAGTGAGGCTTAGTTTTCTTCCTGAGCTGCATGCAGATACTTCTCTGGAAAGCATGTGGCCCTTTTCCCTTTCACTTCCTCTTTAGTTTCTCTTCATTCATCTGTTTTGAAGTTTTGATTTGGCAGATCTCTGACAAGAGAAAAATGTGGAAACTAGGACAAGGAAGCCTATGGCAACATGAGGACTAAGAATTGTCCAAAGGAAATTAAAAGCTGAAATGACAGTGCAACACCATTAGTACATTTTGATGGCCAGGGCAATGCTACCAAAGGTAATAGTTTATTGTTCTAGGTGAGTTTGTGCTGTAATTTGTTCTGGGTGTAAACAGCTTCCTGTGTACTGAGTCCTTTTGTATAGCATGGTGTAAAAGCATCTGATAGAGTCAGCCCCAAGCAGTCAATAGACCACTGCTTGATACCTCTGGTAAGGATCTACCTGGACTGGAAAAGATATAAAAAAAATCATTTACTTTGAGAAGGGATACCAAAAACCTAGGTGGAAGGTTTCCTAGCTATTAAGTAGCTGTACAAAAGAATTCAAGCAGATTTTAATTATGTAGGATTCAATAAACCCTCAATAAGTAGTTCATAATGCACAGCACATTGGTAGGCAGCTAAATTGCATGGAGTTCTTGTGCCTTCTTTGCTGTTCATATCGCACTCTGCCCAGGCATGTCATGTTGCAGGACTGGGGCTCAGCAAAGCCTTCTGTAATGCACATTTCACACAAGTATCCAAATTTCACACTTAACCCAGGAAAAACTGATCCCATAAAAAAAAAAATTTGTGAGGGTCCATGTTTGTGAATTCTGGTCTGATTTGCTCAGTTTTTACCAGGAAATCTCCTTCACGAATGCCAACTCTGCAACCATTTGGCCTCTGCTCTTTTCTGGCTCATGCATCATCAACAGAAATAAAAAATCCTGCAACTGGAACTTAACAATTCCACTGTGAGGCATGAATCAGAAAGGAATCCAGAGTTCTCTCCTATAGCTCCATTAGCTCTGCAGTGCTAGTAAAAATTAGTTGTTGCTAGCAATTTTTTTGAGCAGAAAAGACCTTTGCAAGGCTTCTCAGAAAGGGATCTGCTCTAGGCATTTAAGGTTTCATTTGCACACTTATTTTACTGTTATTGCACTTTTCAGCAGTTATTGATGGTGTGAAATATGTGAAGGTGTTATACATAGAGCACAGTAAGCAGCATTTCGTGACTATTTAATGAGTATTTCTGTCTGTTCTCGTGGGAGCATATGTTGGTAATGCACAAAGCAAGTCAAAAAGACTCCATAATGCTCAATTCTTAAAGTGCATTACAAGAGCAGCTTTTCCTTCTTTATTTAACAACATGTAAATTACTTTGTCTCACAAACTGGGCATTGTTTTTCCTGCAGATAAAACCAGAATTGTTCTGGGTTGCATGATAGGAAGTGATGCCAAATGTGACTAGAAGGTAAGAGTCAGCTGAGAATGTTGGTTTCACAGAGAGAGAGAGTCACTACTATGACAACTACAGACCAGAATTTAGACTCCTGAGGGAAAAGTCCCACTAACATCAACAGAAATTTTGTCTGAGTGTGGAATGTAGAGTCAGATCCTTTATTTGTTCGCTAGGGGAGGAAGTAATGCCACAGTAAGAAAACTGTTCT
The DNA here is from genome assembly GCA_035583155.1 of Acropternis orthonyx. NCBI lineage: Eukaryota > Metazoa > Chordata > Aves > Passeriformes > Rhinocryptidae > Acropternis > Acropternis orthonyx. The sequence continues at coordinate 53,990,910 of JAWWEU010000001.1, read as the reverse complement.
TGTAAGTTATTTATTGCCGAGTTTAGGGTTGGTTAGGATTTGTGCCAGGTACTAAATCACTGCAGGTCATGGCAATTATATTTTTAAGCATTGCTCTTTTGGATGCCCCAAAAATTGCTTTAGCTGTGAATTATTCTGAAAGACCATGACTAGTAAAAATGTGTGAATCATAAATCAGACACAACACATTCCTGCTGGAGACCCTCAGTATAAAATAGGAAACCAGAATCAGGACTACTAGGAAATAGGTTCCTTTTTTTTTTTTCCTGCAGGTATGGCTAAGTATAAATCCTAAGTCCTCATTTCCCAGGGAGTTGCCTCAATTGTTCCACAAAATCTACAGGTACCTGTAAAGAACTCATGTTTATATGCCCAAGCAACTTCTCTACATCCTCTATATATTTTGTCTTCTTTACCTCTCTATTCTGTGCTTTCACTTCGTTGCACATCCACAGAAAGCCTGGTTCCAACTTATTTGTACCACATTTCACACTGCTGTAATGCACTAATCTTGCAGAACACCTTTTGAGCAGCACTAGAGAGGATAAGTCTAAGATCCTCAAGGACTCTTTAGATCCCAAGTAGCTCAAATTTCTCCAGGTAGAAATCTGAGTAGAAAGAGAAGGAGATCCTGGCAGCAAAAAAGTCCGAACACAGAGGGCAGTGGATGTTACATCCTTTCCAAGTTATTACCTCACTCAGTACACCCTGTTGCTTTGAGAGGCCTTGAGTCCAAGCAGGGAAGCACGCTACTCCTGAGAGGTCTGGATCTGCCTGCCAACAATTGACTCTGGTGTGAGTAAAGCAATTGCTAGGATTTTTACAATGTGAGGGTTAGGAGAATCTTACTCCTCCATCTAAACACCTGGATTTCGAGTGGTGGGAGGAAATATTAAGTAATGTGAAAATAATTCTGTTCACATGGTATGTGTGTGTGGGTGGCAATGTTCACACCTCCACTTACAGCTTCCCTTCATGTTTCTCTTAGACATGCTGGATTATCCCTCTGATGCACCTACCTTTTTCCACTGACTCATGTTGATTTGACTGATTCTAGGGACATCCACAAAATGAAATCTCCAAAGCAGTCTGCTGTAGGTAATTCCAAAATGACCCCTGTTGTATGATTGCTCTAGCCAAAAGTGATGGGGATAGAAATACTCAGGTAGGTTTGTTCCATCTGCACTTCTTTTTCCTTACCTAAAAGCTGCTGAGCTGAGGTGGATGCTCTTGGAAAGACTGTGACTCTTTGTCCATAAAGTTGTGTTGACAGTGTCTCCAAACCAGTGGTGCTTTGACATTTTCTCATCAACAGTCCCATCAAGCACTGGTCCAGAGTAGATCCCAACCCTGGTCAGTTGTTAAGAATCCAAAAGGAAGCAAAATACATCATATTAGATTCTCACTGTCACTACCTAGGACCTCCTTGAACAACCATGCCCCACAGAAACCTGAACAATCTGGTCCCCACTTTGCATTCTAGGGCCTAAATTGCATCTTAGTTCTCTGAAGGACCTGTACACCCTCTTGGAGAAACAAAACTATAGCCTTGGACTGATGCTGGGGAGGGGCAGTGTTTGTAAGAAGAAGAGGATGGAGTTTGTAGATGTTCAGTTGTTTTCCTATCCTCTTGTGACTGTCTCACTGTTGAAAGCAATTGGCAGAGGAGAAGAAGGGATTACTGCCCCATTGCACTCATGACAGACATCACTCTGAACACCTCACCACTGGACTATCCTCTCTTTCTCACAACAGCGTATGCTAAAGTCAGTGTTCTGTGTATGTACAATTAATGTTATGCTTTTGTAGCTGGTCAATAAAGAGTTGTAAAATTCCATATTATCAATGAATAATTTAACACATCCTTGTAAAAGTAGCTCTTACAAGTAAGCAACAAGTGCAAAATAAATCATTGCATTAAGTATTTTGTGTCTGGGCATGAGTTACTAGATTATTTTCTTCCTATTCCTAAACACAAACACCAACAGAGTTTGTTTCTGAGTACTTGTTTCTCTAAATTGTCAGTGAACTGACTTCTTCGTTATGCTTAAATGCATGTTTTAGTGCATTATTGGATTCTGGACTGCAAAATTCTTCCTGCTGCAAACTTAAGAGTCCCACAGCCTGAATTCAGCATAGCATTTAACGTGACTATCGACCAGAAGTGCAAGTATGTTGGCGTTCACTGGAGCTTGAAGTCCTGCTTAAATACCTATGGGTATATAGCATCTGTTTCAAAGCAGGATTTCAGTCATACCTACTTGACTGGGCTCCTCAATCATGGGGATCATGATCTCTTGAGCGGCAACTCTCATTACAAATGAAAGATTGACTACTCTTAGTGCATGGCTAGTAATGGGGTCTGTGATGCCTGTAACCATTAGGTATTCATCTGTTATTGTTTTATCTGCACAACAGGAAATTCTACAGTCAAAAAATGCCCAATCCCTATGACTCATTGAAGTTAGTGGTAAAGGTCCCATAGAGGTGAGAAGGACTCAGGCAATGGCCCAGTCTTATGAGGTGCCAAATGCTTCCATTTCTGTTAAAGACACGGGTGCTCAGCCACTGGAAGGATAAGTAGTTACCCTTAGTGTGGATAAGAAATTTTTTTTAAATATAATTTTAAAGATTTCCTAGTGACAGTGTTTAAGTTTGGTGGTGGTTTTTTACATGGATGAGTGAAAGGAAAATTGAAAAGATGTCTAAATCTTGATCTCAGATCAGAGAATCACAGAATCAACTAGGTTGGAAAAGACCTCTGAGATCATCAATACCAACCTTTGATGCAACACCACCTTATCTACTAGATCATGGCACTGAGTACCACATCCAGTTTCTTCTTAAACACCTCCAGGGACAGTGACTCCACCACCTCCCTGGGCAGCCTATTCCAATGCCAAATCACTCTCTCTGTAAAAAGAATTTCTTCCTAATGTCAAAACTCAACCTCTTCTGGCATAGCTGAAGACTGTACCCTCTTGTCCTACTGCTGGTTGCCTGGGAGAAGAGACCAATACCCACCTGGCTACAATCTCCTTTCAAGTAGTTGGAGAGAGTAATAAGGTCCCCCCTGAGGCTCCTCTTCTCCAGGCTGAACAACCCCAGCTCCCTCAGCTGCTCCTCAGAGGACTTGTGCTCCAGGCCCTTCACCAGCTTCACTGGCCTACTTTGGGCACACTCCAGCACCTCAATCTCCTTTTTGAATTGAGGGGCCAAAGCATCTCAAAGCATTGTAAAAAGAAATGGGTTTTACAAAAGTGTTTACAAGAACTGATGTCTGAAGTTCTGAAGCAACTCTGTTCACCCCAAATTTTTATACAGTTTTACTTCCTATGATCGTGTCAGGTTGTTTGGTTAGACAGAAGAAAGGTCATCATAGAACTAGACCAACAAAATAAATAACACACACAGAAAGGTCTCCCACCCAAGAAAGCAGTAATAGAAACATTTACTTTATAAATTCTATGGACATTGCCAAATGAATCAAACTTGGAATACGTTGAATTCATCATATCCACCATTTGCATGGGCTCCTAGGCAAAGCAGATATTTGTGATTGTCATAACATCGCTGAAGAGTACTGTGCAGGAATCAAATTCTCATGAGGAAGATGCCAGCTCTTAGATGTACATTTCTCCATAAAGGCTTCTGTTCTTATTTGACTAAGTCAGTAATAGACTTTGACAACAGATTTCTGTAACTTGCCAAAATTCTATTAATTGGTTTAATAGCTGAATAAAAGCTTTCTGTAAGGATAGGAAAGATTCCCAATTTTCCCTGTTTGGTAGCTGAATTACACTGATTGAAGTGTGGACATCTAAACTTCAAAGTTTCTTTTTACATCCTGGCCTAAGTATTCTAGTATCTTCAGCATTATTGGACAGAATTTACATAATTTGTATTTTGCACCTGTTTATAGACAGGATTTTCCTGAAGAAGAGCAGGAGCCCAGACCCACAGAGCTCTTGGGCCCACAGACTCATGCTAAGCATCAGGATGGGACCAAGGAAAACTTACATGCTTTTGTTGTCAACATATGCTGTGGACTGACAAATCGAGGACTTGCTGTATCCATCTGGTGTAAATACTGGTATTTTTGGTCTGTGTTTTGCCCAGACACCTGTGAGAAATTATGTGTTCCTTGCCAAGTTATGGGAAGAACACTGATAAAGGGAGAAAGTTTGTCCTTGAGGGAAATTCCAATGCTGCCACACATGCGTGGTGGAAGACCACTTGCATGGCAGGGGAAGAAGCCAGGGGCCTCTACCTGGAGGGTGATGGCCACACCCACTGAGGTAGACGTCCCCTTTGGCAAAATTATAAAGGGTGGGCGGCTTGCTCAGGGCGGGGGCTCACATACACTTGAACGGACCACGTTGTCACAGTGGGGACGCCTGCCAGCAGGCCAGCCTCTGAGGATGCTGCCTCTGCCTTTGGAGGATCGGGCATTCTAAAGTTGGTAAGACAAGTCCATGTAAGTAACACCTGGAGGGGTTCTTACACGGGGCATTGGGCTTTCTCTCTCTCTCCCTTGTTCTCCCTCTCCCTTGCTCGGGGATTCTATCTTACTTGGCCACCTGTTGTAATAAAATACTACTTAAGTTACACTCACAACGGTGTTTGAGTTTCAGTTCTCATGTGGTCTCTGAACCCTCCCTGTAACACCTTCTAACAAGGTATCTCAGTTCTCTTCCCACTCTGTGTTTTTTCCTAACTCTGGAAAGCCGTGAGCTGGAGTAGGGAGACAATGTAGATGGTGTATTGTAGAGTTGGGAAGGCTGAGGATATAGATCTGGACCCAGGAATTTAAGAGCACTCTTGTGCCTCTCAGTTCACCCATAAACACAGAATCTCTCTGAACACCTATTTTTAGTGGAGAATTAAAAGCATAAATTTGCAGCACTAACTCCAAATTCATGATCACCATTTTGTGCAGACACACTGAAGCTCAGAATTCTAATGCAAATGAACACATGCAAAGTGTGCAGTAAATTATGTGTGCTAAGCAAGAAGCAGTCAGACACCTCTAGTGGAAGTAGCTAAAAAAGGCTTGCTTAGCAAGTGTTGTATGGGACTTTGCTGAGTTGGTATATTCCAGGTTGAAGACCAAGCAATACACATCAGAAATGTCCTCCTTTCCCGCTGTGAAGTACTTTACTTCTACTTCTACTTCTACTTCTACTTCTACTTCTACTTCTACTTCTACTTCTACTTCTACTTCTACTTCTACTTCTACTT
>JAWWEU010000001.1:53942188-53981104 GCA_035583155.1 Acropternis orthonyx | reverse complement strand
GAGAGGAGAGGAGAGGAGAGGAGAGGAGAGGAGAGGAGAGGAGAGGAGAGGAGAGGAGAGGAGAGGAGAGGAGAGGCACTGAATGATGTGCAACCCTGCTTCTCATCCTCACTTTGGAAGAAAGGCTTGTTGCTACTATCATCCTGAGGAAAGATCTCAGGGGACCAACATTTATATCAATACTATTCACTCCAGATTAAGCCACATAATGTAGGGACATCATCACACTTAATATAAAGATGCTGTCACTCTAAATACCCTGTGTGGACAAGGGATAAAGACAGAAATTGAAAAGCCTGATGTGTGTTCTGAATTCTGAACCTCTGAAGAGAATGTTCTGGAAGATCTTGCTCTCCCCATTAACTGTAGAGGGGTCCTTGGACAACCAAACTCTTAACTTGTATGCCTCAATTTCTAATGGATTTGTGACTGCTTCAGACTCAGCATCTTGCCTTGGGAAACCCTAATGATGGAGAAGCCCCAGTCACTCAGTCCTGAAACACAAGTCATTTTAGGGATGTTGTCTAAGCTGATTTTAATTTCTCAGGTACCTTAATGCAAGCATCAAGTTAACAATGTGGTGCTCTTTCATTTCCAACATTAAGTAAGAAAGCCTGCATCAATTTCACAGTAAGATGGGGTAATTTGTGCCAGGTAAGGAGCCAGTCCATAGATTTGTTTCTCTAAAATAAAGGTTTAATTCCATGTTTAACCCAAATATACTGCCCAACTGCTTTATCAAACACAGAGTAGGAAGCAAATGCACAGCAGAATTTTCTGTCTTCAGCCCAAAGCTTCCCTGGATAAACAGGATCAAAAATAAATTACAAGTTCTCTGTAAAACAACATAACAAGACAAAATAGAGACAGTGAGACCCTGGAGAGAATTTTGAGAGGCATAAATAGTGCTGGGGTAAAAAAAAAAAAAAGCCTCACTGGAGATCTTGGATGCCCTTCTGCTTGTACCTTCAAAACACTTGTTTATCTGTAATAAACTGGTCCCACAGCAAACCTGAATTAACAAAAAATTATTTTTATTTTTCCACAAAACAAAATGTCTGAACGAAACTGATGTATAAAAACTTGTCTAACTTTTTCATGGTATGATTTGTATAGGAAAATAGAAAACAGTTTTATTTTCAAGGAAATTTCAGTGCACCTTCATTTTGCTTTGCCTGCAGATACGTTCTCATTATACATTTCATCAAAAGAATGAATTAAAATGTGGCTTGCTATTTTATTCTGGTAAGGAAAGAAGCATAAGCTAGTAAGTAGTTTGAAACATTTCTATTAAAGGGGTGGAAAGTGATTTTTTTCAACACATACATAGTTCTTACCAACATAAAATCAACAGGTTTATACTGATGTCGCAAGGGAGAACCACATAGTGTCACAAGGAAGATGAAATCTGCCTGCCTGAAACCAGAAGGTGTCACATGCAAACTAGAAATTATAAAATTAATTTTAACTTCCCAAAGTAAATATAAAATCAAAACACCAGCAAATCTTAGTAATCATGTTGAAACTGGTCTCCAAGGCCAAATTCCTGCCAACAACATGGGTTTATGGAAGTTATAGCAAGTCCAGAATACAAGTTTTGCGAAAATGGTGTCAGAAAAAGATCCTGCACATAGTAATGAAAACATGGGTTTTTTTATTGCTATGCAAGATTTCTTTTTATAATGCTGGAGACTACCTGTCTCCAGTGACTTGTGAGATGACTCTTTCTTCATTACAAATGTTCCCATGAGCACAGAAAAGAAGTAGTTGCAGTTCATATGGCTTGGTAGAAATGGCAATAACTTCGCTGCCTCAGCCTGCTGAGGATTCTGTGTCTGACCAGTGGAAGAGTTCAAAAGGAAGAAAAAGAAGCCAAAGACAGTGCCTCAAAAACACTGAACTGTAGCATATCTGGGTATATATACAAATATATATTGGACATGAGTCCTGACACATTCTAGATCAATGATCCTTGAAGCTGTGCTCTTTTCTTTAGCCAGTGTACATGTGTGTCTGTGCATGTACGTGTGTAAAAACACTACTGGTTGTACTAAACAACCATCAGCAGTTCATATCTAAAATCTGAGGAGTTATCATTCTGACAAAGAATAAACCACTTCTTCCTCTTCATCATCCTTCCAAACACAAGTGTCCCATCTGACACCATCTATCAAAGATGTGTTGCAATTTTTCACTTCAGGCACTTCTCTGGAAAGCTAATGGGACAATTTTTGTCTCCTCCTCTAGTTGCATAAGCAATCACAGCAATTATATAAATGCTGTAAAACCAACCTCCTTTCAGGACAGATGTACGCAAAATAACTGAAAGAAACAAAGGGAGATCCAAAATATATATTTTTCCTGAGAAGATAACCCAATGCACCACAAACACAACTTAAGCAAAGGCCTGTGACAATCAGAAGAAAATAAGCTCACTGCATACCAAGGTCTGGCTGCATTTCGACAAGAAAGCTTCTCCCACCAAATCCAAACTCTGCAATCCTTGCATAAATCAATGACATCACCTTTGGTGACTCACTGCTTGCAGTATTTATATTCAGCAGGCTGTCTCCCTCGTGGGAAAGTGTCTGTACTGCTGAGACCCATAACTCATTCTGATCCTTGTACAGGAGATAAAGAGGATGTTCTCTCACCTTGCCTTAATTTCACACACTCTGCACAATATCCCAGCAGGATGTCTTTTCTCAGTTTCATGACAATGTTGAACAGATCTTTGTTGCCTGTGAAGCTTCATCTTGTGCTGTCCAGGGAACAGCATAGAGAGGAACATATGTGAGTGTGCACATGTTCCTGTGTATGACATGAATCATCTTGGTAGGCTGTTTTAACATGATACACCCAGATTAACACAGGGGCTGAAAGATAAGCACTTACTAAACATGAGATGGCAGTGGTGCCTGCAATATTCATTTTGCTTCAGTCTGTGACAGTGATGATGCATTCTTTCCTTACATGCTCATACACTTTTTCTCAAATACTCTTACATGTTTTTGTTATGTTTTCCCATTATCTGAGCTGGTCACTCCAGGCTCCCTTTATAGTCAATAAGAAGAAACAGGCATTTCTGCAGTGCAATTCATCTCATCTGAAAATAGACATCCAAAATATGACAGCTGAATCACAGTTGAGAAGTACCCCTCAGTCATTCACACCTGTATAAAATACAGTCACTTGCCTTGATTTAGCTCACAGACAATTGCCTTGTGTGAATGGCAAGATAAAAGACAATCTAACTCATCCATCTCCATCCCTCTTTAGGCTTCGAGGCTATAATATGTGCTATCACTAAAATATTTCTGGTAGATGAAAAAAATTGCCAAACTGGCAGAGAAAATTGTAAGCAATTTCACTCATTTCTGTAAATCATTGAATGCACTTCATTATCTTTATGAAAGGCTTCATTTTCTGAATTTGTGTCCATTTGTCTTTTCCTCCTTGGACTGTTAAACTTCTGCAGCACAAGAAATACTACATGTTTCTCTCCCTCATTGCTGCAATCTTCTTCTTGATTAAAAATTTCCATTGGCACTTCCCTGTGAAGAACTCTTGTAACAGACTCTGTGTTCCCTCATGTAAAAGCAGTCATAGCTTCATATTATGATTAAATGACTGAAGTAAATTATTCTACATCAAATCCTGCCATTTGTAAAAGTTTGTTGATGAAACATCTTTCCTTTTCTCCCTCGGGTTCAACTTACATTTTTGATGTTATCTAGCTCATCAATAGAAAAAAACAAGTATAAAATATGCCATATAAGGAACAATTATAATAAGATTTAATAATTACTTATAGTCCTGCAACTTTGTAAATCTCAAAGAATATTAGTCAAGGTATAATGATTCTATATTTATATCAGAAGAACCAAGTTCACCATCAGAATCAGAATTTCATCCAGAGTAAAAAGAGTTTAAATTGTGAAGCTGATATGTGCATGTGCTGGGGCCCAGGTGGGTGGAACGTGCAAGATAATGGGTATCTTTCTGAAATGGAAACACCAGGCAATTTTTTAATTATATTCATAAAAGCTGAGAAAGCCAGTTGTGTCACACACACCTAACAAAAAATTATAAACCAAAAAATATGATGTTCATCTGATCCTTTAAATGTTATCACAATTATTTTCTGTCTATGGTATTTATAGATTATCTGTCACTGCATACAGGCACCAGCTGCATAACCACTGCTCTTTGGATATGATCAAGTTAAAGCCTTAGGATTAAAGTAGCAACCATTAAATTCTATTATGACTCCCACTGCCCACAACAATGTGATGCTCACAGTAATACACACACACACACAGAAAATAAATCCTGGTCTTCAAATGAACAACCAGGGCTGTCCTTTTGCAAGCAGATGGGTCTGTAACACCAAACAAGATCTCAGATCTCAGGCACTTTTAAGTATAGGTAATGCAAATCATGTGTTGAATTCAATGCATAGTATATTTCTAAATGCACATGTGCCTCACAAGTAACTTAGGCTTTGTTCTACAGCCTTTACTAACTTTGATTGCCCTGGTAAAGGAAATACGATTCTGAGTTCCGAGCCTGACCAAGAAGCCTGTCACTATCCTACCTACTGGTCAGACTTGCCAGCTGTGCTGATGATGTAACTGCTCCCCATCCATTTCATCCAAAGCCTGGCAGGTAGAAACACATGGCCATTTCAGAAGAAAAAAGTAAGGAGAAGTAGGAGGAGCCTGGAGCTGAAAAACTGAAGTATTTTGCATTATGAATTCCTGCTTGTGACTGCTTTGCCTCAGCAAGTGTCCTCTATTCAGTCTCCCTCCAAGCAAGACTGTCAGGGCATACCTGGCCAGATGCAGTACAAGTGAGACAGCACTTACCTGGCATGATGTGACAAAGGCCTCTCCTGGCAAAATAGCAGTGAAGAAGCATTGCTCTGTCTGCCCTCCTTTCCAAATGAAAAAACAATGCGTTTATTTCAGAACAAAACTTCACAGCATTTCCAAAGACCTACAGACACTAAAAATATCTTGGACATACCTGTTGCTGGTGGAATCAGCACCCTACCTGTTTGACCTAAGAGATATATCTTGAGCAAAGATAAAGAAAATAAACTAACCTACTGGAATAAGGCATCTCCTTTTGTTTGCTTCCTGGGGATTTCTAATTATATTTTGAGATACTGGTAATGAAAATCAAGGCTAGTTTGGGGCAAGCCCCTCAGAAGTGCTGCTTGTCTCTCCTGAGCTTTGGTTGTCTACAGGGAGAAACAGGGAAGGCAGTTGGTCTTGTACAAGTGTGAATTCAGAGACCAAGGCACTGCCTTGTCACACAGAGATGTTGTGCTCTCCATGCGCTGAGCAGTGGTGTCCATTTCTCCATGTTCTGTTGAGACAACCTCTAGGACAGGTTTAAAGGCATCTGAACTGAGTTGGTCAGGAGTGAGTGAGCAGGGTCTGTGGAGTTATTCCAGTCCTGGAGGAGATGTATATATTTGGTCAGCTGAATAAACTGCAGACTCCACTTGATCCATTGACTAGATCTCTATCATCTTGGAGCTTAGACTTCTAATTTATGTATGGACACTGACATACAGACACCTGAACTGCAGTATCAGACTACAGTGTCTACAGTCTGAATCTGAGTGAGGGTTACATGGCACTGCTTGGTTTTACACAGGCATGCTGATGCCCAGTGAAGTCTTTCTGTAGGAAAACTGAATCTAGGCAGCTGGAAGGTCCACCTTGGCACTAGAGGGAATGGCCTGGGACCTAGTCTAATGTAAAGGTGGAGAGCAGAAGAGTATATATACATGCCCTTTTCATGTCCTTTCACCAAACCCCGGTGAAAGACCTTGCCATCTGCAGGACAAATCCTCACAGGGCTTACCCTGGGTTGGGAAATTATTTCCTCTTGTGTTCAGAGAGAGGCTAAAGGCAGATCTGTCAGAATCTAACATCTTGGTATTGACAGCAGGATCTGCCAGGAGGCAGATATCTGTGCTCTCTAAGCCATACAGAAGCAGCAAAATGTCTTTACTTACTTGAATATGTGACTTGAACTGTTAAAAACATCATACAAAGCACAGGTCATTAAGGTATTTTTGATTCCTGCCTGGGTTCTGAAAACTACAGAGCACAATGACTCATCCAAACTAGTTCCCTCTGAAAATGATTCTGTCAGTGACAGGGCTGAACATAGAGGAGCCAGAAAGCAGGGTCCAGCATTCTCTAAACTTCTTGATTTTATAATAAAAGAAATTTCAAAGGAAAATTAAAGAAATTGAATGAATCCCTGTCAAGAGGCCTTTGGAGAGGTGGGCTGAGGGGAACACAGTGGGCGTGCAAGTGTTCCTCTATCCTTTTTCAAGAAGATGTGGTTCCTCAAGCAGAAACACAAGTGTAAGAAATAGCCATATGAGGAAAGAAAATCTAGTTCTTTAGCCTTATCTCTTCAGAGTGTCTTATCTCTTTATGTTTGTTTATCCTACGCATTTTCAACTCAGTGCAGAGCTGTCTTCTCATCCCCTGTTAATAAAGAAGATCAATAGATGCCATAGATTAAAAAAAAATGGCAGGAGACCACCAACAGTTATTCCTCAGAGCATGTGTGTAAGCCTGTGTCCCTCCGTATCTTCTGCATCTGAGTAACTTTCAAAGGGCCCAGGCAAGACCTTGGTCCTGGTGTGTCAAATGCTACAAAAACCTGTGTAAGAAAAGTCTCTGGCCTAGTGGAAGTAGAGGAAAGGCTGAGAAGGAAGGAGAGAGAGCAGGAGTTTAGAGGAGTGGTCAACACCAAGGTTTCAAAAGTAGCATTTGGACTCCCAGTTTGAAATACTTCAGAAGACCTAATCCTCAAGTATTTTAAGCTGAATACCTAAAACCACTAGAAGTTTTGGAAACCTTTACCTATACCGCTCTGTTATGGCAAACAATATTTTCCTTTATGCAGGGAATATTCAGGATTGAATGTTCATTCCTTTTAGTGTCCTTCCCTACCTTAAAGGTCACTCTTATCTTCCTAGTGAAACTCCCGATAGAGGCAGATCCTGTCATGGTTGCTTTCTAGATATTCAGTACTAATGGCATAACACAGCCAGCAGTAAGTTCGAACATCTTCCCCAGCACAGCTACTGGCACTGATTCAACTTTCAGTCCTCCTCTGATAGCCCTGTAAACATCAACAAAGCAGCATGAAAACTGCAAAGAAAGGGACAGAGGTATAATCAGGCTACCTACAGCTTGCTTAAGTATGAGTTCCTTTCACTTACGGTCAAGAGCTCTGGATTTGAGCAGTTCTGGATTTGAGCAGCTCTGAGTAGCAGGCAGGCTGAATGGCACATTGCTCTGAGATATCATACACGTTGCAAAGAAAAGATTTCCTATTCATTTCACCTACCTTTGGATTACTAAAAGTCAGGCATGTAGTCAGAGCGAATTGCCTAGAGCCCTTTATGGACTGTGAGAAAAAGGTATTTTCAGACGGCGATTTACCCTTCTCATCCTAACCCAAAGAATATCCTGCATGAAGGGTTATCAGCCTCCAGTGACTGTACAAGGGGCTGAGCCATGGCTTGTACTGGATGTATAAATCTTTAGCTGGTAAGAGTCATTGCAGGCAGAGTTACACAGGCTGAGTGTGAGCCCATGTACCCTGTCAAGAAGAGTTCACATGTCTGCATTTTTTTTATATCTAATAGAAAATGCTTTTATCAGTCAGTCCACTTTCTTGGTGTCATTTTGCATTTTGGTTACATCTATAATTAGTTTTTTCTTCTTGTTCTCCTGACATTAATGCAATAAGGTACTGCTGGAAAAATATAGCTGTAGTGGGGGGAAAAGAAGAAATAAAGCACACTGTATGCAAAACCATTTCAGAGTCTCAGAGCAGAAAATCAGAGCACAGGCAGAACAGCCTGAGTGTTTCTGGCAAGCTTGCAGGCACAACATAAGTAAACAGCTGAAAGACAAAACCACTATCAGCTCAGCATAGAAAGCAAACTGCCAGATCCAGAAAAAAATGAGTGTGAGGCCCAACTTAAGCATGTGTGTGCATGCTGAAAAGAGCCAGAATATTTCTACAAATGTCACCATCCACTCTGGGTTGATATACGGGCCCCAGAGGCCAAGAACTTGACTCTCAGATCTTTTTTTTGTGCAAACTGTGACATCTCAGACTCACATCAAGAGCTTTCTATATGTTTTGGCTCAATATCTGCACCCAGTTATGTTGGTGGAAGGAACTTCAGATTCACACCAACCTAACAGAGTTTATTTTGCCATCTGTCTGTGTTTAGTCTTCATGTTAATAATTAAGGCAAGCAATGCAGATTGAGATGGAAATTCCTTCCTGAGGAGCAGAGCTGTGTGCTGTGCAAACTACCTAGCAGGCACTGAAACGGTTGTTTCAAAAGTTACTAGTGAGAAACATCACTACTCATTTTTACCTAAGTATCATCATTGTTAGGCTGTTCATTGCCATGGGTTGGTTATTTAAGGTTTCTGCTGAATGAGAACATGCCCTAAAAGTAATGGGCTTAGTTAATAACATGCTATGAACTCTGAGGATTTTTGAGCTATAAATGTACTTTCTGTGGTCTGTTAATGAAATCATCCTTCCTGTCAATGAATCAGGGCTGCCGAGAGGTGAGTTGCATGAGTTTCCTAACAGAGTATTTCCCAACCCATGCCAGAGTGGGATTAGTTGAACAGAGGCCTCTTCACTGGCTCAGGAAGTTCTTCCAGTCAAGGCCACTTCCCTCAAAAGATTGTTGTCATTTAGCGTGGCCTTGGCTCACAGCTTTCCTCTGCCTGGGAGGGGGTGGTGGGTCACCACCAAGCAAAGTGGGTCTCTGTCTGCCATTTGCTGCTCTCTGACACAGCCTGTTCAAAGGAACAAGTCTGTTTTATGATACTCAACACATGAAATCTCATAGGGGAAAGGTAAACCTGGCAATAGGTAAAGGCATTATTAATCTCATGGGCAAATGAATCTGTCACCACTGATGTGAGATGTCTTTGCTGGTTTTGAGTGCTTTTCTGATTTACACTGCACAAAAGCCACTCAACTTCTATGGGGATAAAACTTAGCAATGAATTTTGTCACAGGCTGCTCAGAATTAGTTATAATTGTGAAATGCAGAGCTGTGGGGGCCCCAATTGCATTGCTATTTCTTCTCATGATGTAATCAGACTTTAACTTCATTTGACCCTTTACGAAAATCCCCATCCAGGACTAGTACTTCTCTTCTGGTGGCTAGAATTCTTACTTGCTTTTTTTTTGCCTCAGGACTCTTTACTGAAGGTCTCTATAACAAATTAGACAGGAATTGATAAATCCATGCTAAAGGAAGGGAAAACATTAACATGTTATACCTCACGTAATAAATGTGGGAAAACAGAGCTCACAAAATGCTAGTTGAAGTGTAATGGCAAGCCCCTAAAAAACCCAGCAATGCCCTCATTTTTGTGTATGTTTGCGGTTTTTTATAACTCTGCTCATTTTGATCTCCCATCCTAGATTCTTCACATCAGTAATTCAAGTTTCCCTAAAGAAAATGTAGTAAATTTGGAAACAAGAGTGTGACTAAAGACACTTACAAGAAAATCATCCCTGGGCAATTTGAATTCTTTTAGAACCAATATAGCTAAGATATTGACATAATAACAAAGAGGAAAATAATAGATCTTATATCAGGCTTGAGTGAAAGACAACTGTTTTGCTTGGGAAAACCACATGGCAATCAATATTTTTATCTGACTTTCAAAGCTTGCTGTTGAATTTTTGTTCTCTCACCTTATATTTTCATCTTAAGCAGTGACACTGAAGGAAGTTCACCAAGATTAGACTACCTGTTTGCAGCTTCTGCAAGGAAGGTGCTCTTGGCTCTTTGCAGCAACCAAGTTGCTCCTGCTTATTGCTGTTCTAGCACACCAGATGTGAGATGTGAGTTTCTTTTCTTCTTCATGGCTTTTTTTGTTGTTATGTTTAATAGTGTGACAGTTTTGAATGTCTCAAGCCTATGATACACAGGACTGAGAAATCAACAGAGAAATATAAACCCCAGCATTTGCCTCTCTACATATTATTTCCCCAGGAGAGCAGGGCATACTGCTTTGAACAAAACAAAAAGGAAAGTATCCTCGTTGGGCTGAATCTGAACTGAGTGTCTCAAGGTGAGAACATGAAGTTGATCAGAGTTTGGGGATGGGTGGTGGTGGTGTTCTAGAGTAGGCTTTTTTAAATTTAAATTTATTTTACAATTTAAATTTTAAATTTATGTATTCTGGAAGTGGGCAGCTCACTTCTGTGACTGTTGCTGATAAGCCAGCTCAGGCGCCATCCACCTCTGTGTGTCTCAGGATACATTTAGCCAGCCAAATGTAGTCCATTGCTTGCCCAGATGCCCAGCTGACTAGCCCTCTCCACAAGTCACATACCAACTGCACTTGACAAGTCCTGCTGATCTTTGTCACCACAGGGCATCAGACCATGTGAGAAGTAGAAAGACATACAGTGTTTGAAAATACAGTGCTTAAAAAGGCAATGTTTGCACTGAATTTCTTCATTCTGAGATCACTTCTAGCTTATTCAATTTCTTTGCATTTTCTGTTCAGATTTACCATACTAAAGATCATACTGATCTTTCATATCTCACTTCAGGGCAGAACAAGTCTGAAATCTTCTCCTAAGAAATAGGAAGTGTGGTGGGATGTTGCCATAACAGCTTGTCTGTGAAAAATGCCATGCTGTCATGTGCAAGTATCCCCTGGCAGAGGGGTATTTATGTAAGAGCCCTTGGATATACTTGTCTGAATAGAAGAGCAGCAGTATTTCTCAAACTCACACAACATTCATAAAAGTTCTGGTTTTGTGAGTAAATGCACTTCCAGGAACACTGTCAACAAATTCTTAGGGTCCAGATTAAATGGGAACATCAGTAAAACCACAGCCCTGTAGGAGGAGAGCAGCAAGGGCTGCAGAAATCTGACAGAGTTGTGGGACAATGCTTTCTCTCAGAGTTATGCCACTCAAGGGCTTAAAGTTAGTAGGCTTAAAGACAGACAGACTGGGGTAATTCTGGATTTCTCATGAGGCTAATTTAATTCCAGGAGGAGCTGTGTTCGCTCAAGCTTGGCTCCAGACCAACTTTTCCAGAAGCAGTCAGGCACCAGTGCAATTGTCAGAGTCACTTTACTCCCACTGATGCTAGTTATGTGCCTTTTGAAAATACCACTGAGGGTGATTGCAAACCTCACCCCAACTCTGCTCACTTCAGTTTATTCAACTGTAATTACAGGTCAGCTCTGCTTACACGGGAGTTCTTCCTTCAAACTGCTGCTTTCCTGGCACAGCAATGACCTATACCACTGAAGTGAGGGGAGCAAAAATTAATTATGTGCATTGGAAACTGAAAAATGAAGCTATCAAAGGGTAAGAGTGCTATGAGTCAGTTCTCTCAGTGAAGTGACACTAAAGCTAGCTCTAACTTAGAAAAAGTCTGGAGTACTTTATTGTTGATCAATCCCCTTCTCCCTTTGCTGCTCCCCATACAATTACCTGAAGACAATGATGCTGTATTTGTCAGTTAAAAAGAACACAGTGCCACACATCAAACCACAAGCAGGCAGAGACTGAGAGCCTTTCTGTGAGTAGTACCAGTGCTGATGCTACACCTGGGCCTTATTAATGCAGGGAGCCTTAATAGTCTGAAGATTCTGAGACTGTAGAGCCATTTAAATCAATGAAATCTGACATTGCTGAAGTGTAATCATAACCAGTGCAAAGACATTTTCCTTTCTTCCCCCCCCCCCCTCCCCGTAAATTAGTATTTTGGCATAAAGGAGAAAGCCTCAGAAAGTTTAGCGCACATGCCCTAAATATAAACATACCCCTGGAATACAAAACAGCAGTGAATGCAGAAGCAGGTTAGCTTTTGACTAACTGAACTGCTCAGATTAACAATTTCTGGAATAACAGATCCCAAGAAGCTGGAAAATTCATATATTGATTTTCCTGGGCCTTGGAAGGAACTCAAGAATCAGGGAGAATCCTTAGCTCAGGCCTATCTCAAGACTGAACTTCCAAATCTTAAAGTCCTCTGCTTATTATTTTTAATGCATCTTTGCATATTCTGTCCCTCATAGTGCATTATTTCTGGCAATGAAATTATTTTGTCCATTTATTTCTAGACACAGTCAGAGGCAAGTGGTCACCATCTCAGACATGATTTACTGAGGTCTCAGTGTCCCTTATGATGTCATGGTTATTTATTTCCTAAGGAAATCATCTTCCTGGAAGAGTAAACTCATTTAAAGAACTAATGTTAATTGGAAACTGCCAAAGAAATGCTTGGGAAATAAGGAGCCCAAAAGTGAGTAACAGATACACACACTGACTGTGTGCTGATGAAGCAGGACGAAACACCTCCCTTTCCCTTTCATCCTCAGTTCTCTCGCTGATCACAGAAATAGGAGGGCTACAGAATAGCTAGGAATGAACTGCCACCATGTGGCCGAGGCACAGTTTTAGCTACCTTTTTAGAAATCTTCAAGAGCTCATGGTCTAAGTGACTGGTCCCAGTACCTACTAGCGAAAGTTTTGTGCTTGGTCACACATTTTACTTTGGCATCATGTGCAGTGCCTCCCTATCAGTGCCCATAAGCTTCTTGGTAAGGTCTTGCTCCCTTCTCAAACTCACTTTTATTAAAGAGTGGAACACTTCACTTTTAATTCCATAATTTTTTTTAATATTTTCTCTGATAGGGTCACCTCATCTTCTGTGAGGGATCAGGATATCATAATCACTGAGTCATTCAGGTGATGTTGCCTGGTCTAGCCTTATAAAAGACGGACAGTTTTTTAATGTGACAAGCCTATTAATAGAAAACTTGTCACCATGTGCTAAATTACTGCTAATCAAACAGCAGATTCTAGCTTCTGCTTCTCACTCTAGTCTGAAGCAGCTGGGCTCATTTGTTCTTATTTGCCCTCAAAATTCTTTCAGAACAACATGTTCTTCTACCTGCTAAACTAAAGATAGGTCAAGAGTCATTTCACTGACTTAATGCAGTTTGATTTTTCTTTAGCATGGTCATAGTTCAGAGCTACAGGTCTAAAAGATGGCTAAAGCCTCCTAAACACAGCCTGTTGTGATAGGCCAGCTCTGTGTTGCTTTCATCTCCTTGTGGACCCACTCCACCATGAAAAAACAGCAGGCACTCTCCTAAATTTACCCAAACAGATCTACAAACTGACCCTACAGCTGTGAAAATTTTGAAGATACCCACTAGGTGCTAATCTAATATTTTTGATACGCTTCATTCAGTCTGGAGCAACAGACAACCATGTATGTTTGCTGTGCATTACCTTGGAGGACTTCCTGCATTACTCAATGCAGTGCTGACACCTTCTGCCTTCATCATAACTGTGGCACTGCAAGATTCAAACCAGAGCATACATCTTGTCCAGCTGCCAACTTTCCATTAGCTGCCTATATTTCTTCTGTTTCTGCCAAAGACACTTACTATTTCAGCTCATTTACTTGCACCCTGATTATCGTGAGTTGCTCAACACAAAAGGACAAAATGATTTTGAATCCTCCAGAACATGATTACTTCAACACCTCTTCCTCCTCTCTCTTCAGTTGCTGGATTCTTGTACACAATGTTTTAGTTTCTCAAAGACAGCTGTGGATGTGGTGTCACAGAAATTCATAGCCAAGGCCCCTTCAGAGCTAGTGCTCAGCAATGACACTAGATAGAGGAACCTGACATACCTCAATACCTCAGCTGAGATGGATTTGAAACAGCAAAATAAGAGATGCTTTCCTAAAGATCTTGCCTGTTATTCCAGTGCACTCTGGAAAAGGGCTGTTGGGGATCAGTACTGCCGGGAACACTTGCACACAGCCGCCTTGATCGATAGAGCTCCTCGTTGATGCACTTCATTATCACGGCCCGGGGGCATGACTGAAAGAGCTCACTAACAATCTCTGAAAAAGATCTAGGTCACACCGAGCTCTGCCGGTCATGAATAATTATTCTGTATGGTTGACATTGTCAAAACACTTATAGTAGGCGCTTCATTTCAAGGTTGCAATGCCTGAAAATAATTGCATGTTGCAGAAAGGTTTTTTAGAGGATGTACCCATGGCAGAGAGAGTCCCTTTCATCTCTGTACACAGAGCTCTGCCTCCAAAGCCATGAGGCAACAATACAAAGCAGATGAGGACCACCTTTGCAGGGCAACCAACTGCTCTGGAAACTGCCTGGAAAGCTGCCTAGGGTGAGCTGGTGTTAGGCAGGAACATGTTTTTCTCTTGGGGTACTGCTGTCTATACTAAACCCTTCTCTGAGAAGTCAGCTAACACCAGGGATGGAAAAGTTTCCCTTTCCTCTTTCCTGCTTCCTTTCTGCTTAACTGCCTGTTCTAGCATAGGTAGCATAAGACCCTAGAACCCTCAGCTCCCCCCTCCCCAGAGAGTGCTCCGAGATGCTGGGGCTGCTCTCCATAGCTCTACTGGATCTGAGCCATGTCCAGTGAGGAGCATACAAGCGCTAAGATGCTAGGAGAAGGAAGGTGCCTGCATTTATGGGACATGTGACAGGAAATGTTGTCAGCCAAAAAAAAAAAAAAAGTTTATTTTGCTTGCTTAATTAAAATCTCCTAAGATAATAACTGGCTTGAAGTGGCCTTTAAGAAAAGGGGGGAAAAAATCATGGGATTCAAATCAAAATTACGAATCTGATTTCCCCTTTCTTTCTCTTATTCATAAAAACAAACACAAATTTCATACTGGACCTTGTGTGATGAACAGCAGGGGGGGGAACCCTCACCCTCTGTCACAGCCAGGTGACCAGAGATGCCTCTGTTTTATAAAGACAGACAAGAGGTCACAGGGAAGGTCAAACATGCTGAGGGAGTCTGGTTCTGCATATCACAATGTATTCGTAAAACAATAGCAAAAAGATCAGATACTCCAATGCTTAAAACCTTGGCACTATAAACAAAAAACACAGCCCAGGGCAGAACAACATGGGAATCCTTTTCTTCTTTCCCTTTCATTAGTATTTTAATTATGCACATGTTATGTTATAGATGGTGAAGTTTTCTGTCAACACCCATCCATACTGCAGGTTCTAGTACCAAAAGGATGTTCACACACTCAGTAAAATCTTCCTCACAACTTTGGCATGAGATTCTGCTTGGAGAGGGGTTTCAGGGTGACACAGTTGCCAAAAAACATACAGATTTGAGCGCTGTCCCCCTTGTCTCACACATACGCAGAGCTGCGGCCTTGAAGCATGCCAGAACCTAGGGATGTGTTTGGAACATGCTGTGTTCTGGCTATCCCACCTGGCTGAGAGGCCTTAAAGCATCACATGTTAAAGGCAGAACAGTTTTAAAGACAGTTATAACATTCTGCTCAGGGCAGTCAGGACAGTACTGGAGAAGCACAAAGGCAGAAACACAGTATAGAGAATACAAACTACCATGAGAAGCACCAAGAGCAGGAAGACAAAACTAGACCTTAATTTAAACTCTTCTTGAATGTATGTCAATTATGTTGGTTAAACTGGTCATTTTCAAGAGGGTGCAGACTAAGCAAAGGGCAACAAAACCACAACCAGAATTAAAGTGCTACAAAAACAATTCTCCCCTTCACAAACACCTCTAGAAAAATAAGCAAAATGCTTTAATCAAACAGGAGATGCCAGCTCTGAATGGAGGACCATATGGTTTTTTGGCACTTTCCTATCTTATGACAGAAAGTGGCCTAGATCAGCTGGTTCTCAGAGGTACTTGCAGTTTATGGCAGAAATGCTCTTTGTATAACTCAGTCCCAAAGACTAGGAACACAAATAAGCAAGAATTGCCACCTGTCAAATGTTCTGTGTGGTGGGCACATGGTTCATGGAGGTTTTGGTATATCAGATGGGCTACACTGATGGCCAGTGTCTTAGGAAATTCATCCGAGCCTGTGGACACAAAAACTACTGAACATAGAAACAAGAAACCCCTAGCAAATCACCAGCTGGTCATACCAGTGCTGCCATGATCCGTCTGTCACAGTCGAGCACCAGCTGAACACCAGATTAAAAAAAAGAGTAAGCAAAGGCTTGATGCCAAACACCTTAGCAAATTCTTAAGACAAAGTATGAGCTGGGGGATGTGGCTCAGACTGATTAGTGTGATATTAATGGTATTGCACTTTCTGAAGGACTATAGCTAGTACTTCCATAGGGTGGTACCTCCTTGTCACTTTTAATGCATTTTTACATTGCTGGACATCAGTCAAACAGGCAGAGCATGTATCACATTCCAAGCATTCCAAGTATCACACGGAGGATATATCACCCCTAAGATGAATGCTTCCAGACTGTGTTCTTCCTAATATATAGTCTTTAACAATGAAGTAGTAGAATTTCAAATATTGGGTATAATCTAAAGCTGATGGAGTGGCTTTGTCTGCAAATTGTCTTCTGCCCTTGAGAACAACCTTCACTCCAATTTATTCCCAAAACGTTCTTCTCTGAGACATTAAGCTTTTCTAGGGTATACTGAGATGTCTAGATTCGGCAGCTGGGTGTTAAAATAGATGGAAACTAGCAGGTGGTGCAACCATATGATAAAAGTTGTATATATTTTTGCATGTAGTGAATCCCTTGACACATCCAAGAACAGAACCATTTCCAGTAGCAAGTAGAGTATAATATAGCTTGATTTTTAGAAATACACCAGAGCAATTCCTCAAAACACAAGTTTCTAAATCTGATTACTTCATTGCAGCTCTTTTCTGCTTGTACCACAGCCTGATTGCATCTCGTTGCTGCTTTATACTCTCAGATCACAGAGTCAATGATGGCACATCCAAATTTTCACAAGCAACAGAAGGAGAAAATTCTGCTTCACTGCTCTGAAGTTGGAAACACTGGTGCAAAAGCTCCAACATATTCACTGAATTCCTTGAACTGCTTTGCAGTACTGGAGTCAGAAGAAAAATTACTGCACCAGGCAATCTCTGAATCATTGCTTTCAATCACAGCACTAGAAAAAAAGGCTTGTCAGATTGGGGTTTTCCCCCAAGCTGAGTGACAAAGCAGTATTGTTAGGCACAGTGAACTTGATGAGTTAAATCCTCATATGAGTCCAAAGTTGGAATAGCCATGGCTTAAAACATGTTCCACACAAAGAATCTTCAATGACTGCACACATCACTTCTAGAGTGTAAAAGATGGATCAGTAGGGGACAAAAAAAAAAAAAAAAAGGCAAGCCTTACGTGCCCTATTTCATATATTCTGTTTTCAGGTGAGGAGGGAATATTCTTTCAACATTCTTTCTTACGTGTTTTAGGCTTAAATTTTAAAGTGCTATATGCCCCTTCCACAGCTTTGGGCAAGTACATGGGGTGTCTTTCCAACCTCTTCCTAGAGCCAGTGGTTCTCCGCTCGCTGTTTCTTTGATATTGGTTTTCAGCATTTGCGGTTTGAGTAGTATCTTGTGAGTATCTCCGGGGAGCACGAAGGATCCAGTTTGAATGCAAGCTGTGTTCACTTGTACTGGTCGCAACTGTAAGACAGAAAATAATCTAGCATTAGGTTTGACAATGACATTTTTATGCACAGTGAGAGAATAGCATGCTTTCTGGGTCCTTCCTGGAGGTAATGACAAGAAAACAAACCTTGTTTCACTGTAGGATATTTCTTAGGATGGGCCTCACTTTATCTAGTATTTCAATGTCTGCAGTGTAGATACGTACATCAGAGCTAGTCCCTTCATACACAGGCCTAGTGCACAGCTAAGCTGACCTCTTTCAGATATTCATCTTAGACTGAAACAAAGGTGAGAAATATCTATTTCTCTCCACTGATTATAAAGGATAGACGAAGACCTCAGATTGGCACATCTTCATTTATTTGGGCAATCCCATCCATTCTGTTGGAAATGTACAGTTATTTAGCCTAATCTCTAAATAACTTCCTTTTTGATTGTTGGAAACAAAACATCCAGTCATTTCTCACTGAGAAAAAAGAAAAACAAATGAAGAAAAAATGCCTTTATACTTTTTATAGTTCTCCTTCAAAGACAGCTTGGGGTAGAGATGTAAGGGTGGAGTTCAGCCCTGAGCAGAAGGTAAGCACTATTCCAACACTAAAAATGCTACATTTGCTCTTGTAATGACTGCACATGAAATAGTTGCACCCATTCAACAGGGAACAAGCAACGTATTACTGTAGTTTCACATATTGCATGCAATGGTCCTATATTTGAGAAGGAAAGGTGCAGGATAATTGTATCCATTAAATAAACAAACATGATCATACAATGCCACTCGTCCCTCTACCCTCCACACACCAAACCCCATAATTTTTGTCTAGTTTATACCGCACCATCAAAATCAACATCCACATTTGGCAGATCCACATCAGGAACTCTCAGCCATCTCTCTGAATCCAGGTCTGCAATGACTGAGTCAAAGAAAGCTATTGCTTCTCTTACATCTGAACTGGACTGTGGGCCTTTTCTCTCCATGGATGCCTGTTGATCAGATAAAGGGGAAAAAAGTTAGCCAAGGGTTGGGCACAGTGACTTCTTAATGAGAAAACTGTATAAGGAAGATGCAAATATTGTATTTCATTCCATACTTCACAGTGTCAGAAAACACAGGTCCATACTAGCCCACAGTTTTCAATCATCAATGAAAGCAGGACAGCAGGCTAACAAACATCTATCTTGTTACAGGCTCAACACCAAACATCTTCCACTTGGGCACTGTGTTATAAATCCCTCAGAATCCATGTATTGGGCCATTTAATTAGGTGACTCAGTGACAGATGGTCTTTGTGGCCAAATTTACTCTGCCTAGCACTAGGCACCTAATGAGACACACATTAGAAATGTAGTCATGCAGGGTTCCTTCTGTAATTAATGCAGGGCTCCAGTACCTTCAGAAGATGAGTCAGGCCTTAAGTAGGCTGAACCCTCCTCTGCAAGCAGCTCTTTCTCTTAGCTGAAAAGGAATTGTGAGGTAACTTGGTTACTAATTTAAGCATCTTATTAAAATGCCTAGGTTAGGTGAAATGAATCCAGATCTAAATCGCTAAAGTCTTTTTGAAATGGAAAAGGGTGGTGTGCGCTAAAATATGAGTCATTCAACACTGTGATGATTCCCACAGGAAAGCCACAGAGTTTAAAATTAGGAGGCTGTCTTGATAAAAAAGAAAATGCCTGTCTGCAAATGCTGAAGCAGTCATAAAACCTTGGCTAGAAATTCTGAAGGTCCATATGGGATGAATAATTCCTGCCAGGCTCTACTTAATGAAGGGGCATATATTTTCCTTGCCATTCCAAGTCAGCTGCATTGTCAAGCTGCAATACCAGGTCAGAAAATTAGTAGCTTGGGTTTCCAACAAGCTAGCAAGGGATACGTGCATATCAGATCTCCAGAGGACCAGCCTGTTCCCTGTTCTGTGGAGGCAGAGATGAACTGATTCCCTCCTGACATTATGGGTTGATTGACATCCTCTGAAGTGCTAAAAGACAGCTACTACCACACATCTACTGAAAATAGTGACTATTATGACTAAACCCTTATTGGTTAAAAGACATTTAAAAGAAATGCCTATGTGCTTCCAGCATCTGACCCACCTCTCTATTCTTCTCTCCCACTAGACCCAAGTGGCACAGTTTGAATCCAGGGTCAGCCTGTAGTCCAGATCACAGGGATCTTTGGATTACACCTCTCATGAGGACAAAGTTGTTTGGACAAATTACTTTCCCATAAATCATGCAGCAGGTTAGAGAAAGAAGTGAATTTCCACTGACAGGTAATTTAACACAAACAGGTAGCTTGGGACAAAACCGCTCAAGCCTGGTGATAAGACAAACCTTGTAATCTGTGAATATAAAATTTGTTGTTAGGAAACAAAACATTCTGAGTCTTGTAGAAGTCTTATAGACTGTAACCCTGACATCTGTGTTGGCAAGAGTGACTCATATGGATGGCATATCCTGCTGATGTCCTTGTCTGTTCCCAAGGGGAGGGCTCATGGAGTTAGCATGCCAGTCAGTACCAAAACTGTTCATACATAAGAGTTAGCTGGCCACAGTCAGGTGACAGCACTCTTAGCCTCATACTGTGGGAGATTCACTTGTTTGCCAAAACCAAGTTAAGTTTTTGACAATTTTCTTAATCGGTATTTTCTGCAGTAAATCTCAGAAATTCACAAACCTACTTGAAGTCTAGTTGTGCAGAAGCTAACTTCCAGCCTCCTGGTCCATTGTTTCAGTCCAGGGTTAGTCATGTACTACTCTGCTACATCACTGCTCAGCTTTTCAGGGAACTGGCATGTTGTAATTCTCTCCTGCCTCAAGCCAGTGACAGTGCACAAAGTAAGTTCCCAGACTGTATCTATAGTGTTGGAATTTATGTCCTGGCACCTGGCACCACAAGGCCTGCAACAGAGCTTAGCTTCAGCCATTCTGACATTCTGCTGTGACAGAACACCTAAACATGACAGCAACATTTTTTTGAAGTCAACCTGGCCTAATCATTAAGTCAGACACACATCTCTTCTTTCTACCATCCCCATTACCATCCAGTTTAAAGACTGGACTGGTTAACCTGTGAGTCTGCTGTCAAAGTCTTGCTTGTGGTCATGTTACTTAAATAGATCATCACAAATGCTGCTGTCCTTTGATTTGTCCTTGCTGAATCAAGTCTAAAGTCAAATTAACCACTGCATTATCTAATGACATACAACCTATAAAATGTAACCAGGAGAAAGCTTTTCTTTCTGGGATGCATGTAAATAATCTGCACCAAAGACGACATCCCAGTTTTATTTTTGTGGTACTATTACAGTAAAGGGTGAAGAATTACACTGACTAGAAATGACCCACAAACTTATTAATGAACAGAGAAAGGAACATTTAGGAATTTCTCATGCCCTACAGCCTACCAGTAGAGCTTGCACTGATGATAAATGTAGCACTAACCAGCTAACTGACCAATTAGAAAAAAAAATCGTATTTGTTTCAGCAAATTTGCAATTATTTTGTGTAAGGAATTTTATGTCAATAAAAAGACTGCCAGTAAATCTAGGGCTTACTTACTTGTCAGTCACTGTCAGCTATAAATAATCATAGTGAAGAACTCTGATGCACTTAAATAGTCTTTCAGAACTTGCTCTTTCATAACATGTTTTCAGATACTTCCCATACTCTCATAACTCTGTCCTTTTCCTATTTTCACTCCCCCAACCCTTACACCCCCACCCCAAACCATAGGCATGTACATTTCTTTCCATGACCAGTCTTTCATTCTTTGTTTCCCACTACTCAGAAAGAATCTTAAGCTATATAGCAACATTCCAAATGCAACAGTAAACAGACAACTGGAGGGAAATCAATAAAGTAGAATATCAGCTTAGGTCATAGAGCTTCAGTGATTTTGAGGCTTAAAACCAAGCACATAGCAAAACTTCCTGCAAATTACCTTAGAAGACTCTCTGGAAGGAAGTGGAATAAAAGACTTCTTTCCAGTTTTGGATGATTTTGTGGATATTGGAGAAGCTGCAGCCATATGCATGGATTTCAAGTTATTGATGTTGTCAAGATATTTTTTCCTCAAAGCTAACAAATCCTGTAGGTACTTCAAGCAGTCCTGAGTCTTAGAGTACATCCAGTCTCTGTCTTCCTCTTTTGGTTGAAAACAAGAGTCAATGCTGGTTGTACTTCTGCATTTCTTTAGTGATTCACTAACTTTTTCCTGCTCACCTCCCAGGACGTACATAGAAGTGCTGCGGATCAGTCTCACTGCAGAACCTGTGCCATCACAGTAAGGGATGTCCTCTGTCACATTTCTTCGGTGGGAGTTGGGGTGAAAGATAGAATGGATCTTTTTGAACATAGTGTGTCACTTCCTCCCCTTTATACCTTTTCTCTTTCAGCTTCTTAATTTAACACTAGATCTGGCAATCAGCAGCTGTTACTTTTGCCCTCAGCAGACAAAAAATTCTGCCACTTACTGTAACGAGGAGAGGAAACAAACCTATGGCTGCACCAATTGCTTTCAGTCTAACACATTGTGAAGAGTGATAGTAACTCAGAAGTGTCTTTTTTATTCCGTTTGTGTCAGTGAAAAAGCTTTGTCCTTTTCTCTGTTCGAAATGTAGTTGAGGAGGTCAAGTATCATGCTTTGACCTTTCGGTTGGCGCCTGGTTCCCATAAAACCCATCAGCATGGAGGCAGGAATTCCCTCTCCCAGGCTTCCTCGGCGCTCCCGGGTGCCCCTCGGCGCCCGCAGCCACCGGCCGGGGGGCGCCTGGCGCTGGCCGTGGTGCTGATCAGCTCCCGTCCGCAGCCCGGCATCCGTCCGCCTCCCGACGTGCGGCCCGGCGGGATGCTGGATGGGAAGAGCTTCTTGAAGTCGGTCCCGACACGGACAAAAGCCCGAGTGGGGAAGAATAGTTTCTGTCGAGCGGAGTTCAGCTGCTGAAAGAAGCCGCTCTGGGTTTCACCCAGCAGTAACCAGGAGATGGCTACAGCTACCTGATACCACAGTGCTACTAGGAACAGAGTGGATTCAGATGTCAGGCTCTATTACACTCAATACAGAGATGCTCTGTGTAAGGGATTCTGTAAAATAAAACACTCTTCCAAAGTACTCTTCTGGCAAAATATTGCAGACAGAAACCTAAGAATTTATATCGTTCCACAATAGTTCTCCTCCTAGTTGATACCAGAACATTTAATACAGTGGATTTTATGACTGGTTTTTGGCCAAAAGTACTGAGAACATTGGCCATTATTGGCATGTCGGAGCATTGCTAGTATTTGTGACTAAGGGACAACATAATATATGCTTTAGAGACAAGCAGAGAGTGAATTTGTTCAGTTCTCATAACTAAGATAACCATCAACTACTTAAAAACAAGCAGGAATGCCCATGTTCAAAAGAGTTTTCATAACTGATCCTGCCCAAGCATTGAGTGCTTGAGAAAAATAATTATTTTGAAATTGAATTGATATCACCTTGCAAATTTCTACTAAGAAAATTTCTGCTAATGCCTCTGAAAGCGCCAACTGAAGGCTTAAGCATGCTGAGATCTGTGGAATCTCAACAGGAAAGATTGATTCTAACATAAATTTGTGCCTAATACCTCAGGTACTCGGATATACTGGATACTAAACATACACCACAACCATCTTAAAACATGCACTTTGCTCCTTTTACTTATAGATGAACTTGAAATGTCCTATAACATAATGAAAAATTGAGGCAAACTAACTTTTTGCCACTTTTTCTGCCTTCTAATATTGGCAATTCCCATTGCAGCTGAAAGCAGCCTAGAGGTTGTTGAGGTTGTTCTGAAATGTATTCAGATGGCTGACATCTAGTACTTTTATAGGGTATTCCAAAAATCTACTCAGTCCCACAGCTAAGTAATAGATGAAGTTGACTTTATGCCAGCATAGACCTGTAGAACTATGAAAAAATATGAGCTCTCTCCCTGAAATTACCTGCCTGAGATTGGGAAAGTTTCTGATCATCAATACTAGCATATAATAACAACAATAATTTCCATCTACATATTGGTTTCGTTTTCAGAGCAAAAGATTTAAGGGGTTATTAATATACTGTCCTGAGTGAGTAAGGTAAATATCTGGCATAGTCATTCTAGACTGTTTACTAACTCAGCTAGGAAAATGAGATTGTTCCAAAATAATCTCAATAAAAATTTATTTAGATTTGCTACACAGGATACTGTTTTTTGTTTATAGACATGAAACAGTACCAGTGAGCCTCAGAGAGGCATTCTAAGTGACCTCATAGTCAGAAAATCTGTAATTCAAGGAAATCAGTGGGAACCCAAGGAATTATTGATAAAGGCTTGAGTCAATAAAGTCAATGGGAACTCCATGGAGAAACTTCTTATGGTATCAGACATTGCCTTTCAACAGCAGATTGATTTATAAGCTTGTCTGGAATTACAAAGGGCTACAGGGTAAAGAAAAAATCAGAACCAACTGACCAAACAAAAAACCCCCAAGGTTCTCTTCATGAATCTACAGAAAAAGATACATCTGTGAAGGGTAAATCTGATCATATACACAAGGATTTGAAAAACATTTCATATCAGCCATAGATTTTCCTACCCTGCTTCAACTAAATACTTCAAACATATGCTGACATCTCACTGATTTAAAAAAAGAGCTTTTGGGCTCTAAAGAGAGTTCTCAATTTCAAACATGTTAATTCCCAATTTTTTTTAAAAAGCTTGCTGGGCCACATTCATTCTGTGCCAACATATGTGTCATTCCCAGTGTTAATGGTGGTGTTAAAATAAGGAACTATTAAAAATGCACTAGACAATACAGTAAGTGTTTTATATGTTACAATTTCATTTGAAGTAATAAAGGCTTATTTACAATTATTTCAGACATGAATATTCTATTCTGTGTTTTGATTATGGGCAGTGAGGCAATCTTCCTCTCCTATTGTAAAAATTAATATTAATTTGTTTTCTTCAGAGAATCTACCTAAATTTAAATAGCTCCATGGATTTAGAAAGTTAAAGGGAAAAATAATGGATATACTCTACTGTATTTTGTGAGAAGAGGAATGCCCGACATAATTTTAAGATACTTTCCTATAAGGCATTTGCATTAAAACACATTTCCTGAGCAGTGCTTCATTTATTTATAGTCAAACGCTGGTCCCCATCTACCTGTAAGTTTCCCTATTTAAGTAAATAACAGGGCAATTGTAATTCAGCCACCACCGCAGATCACAGGTCTCTTCCCCAGTGTTACTGCAGTGGACTGAATATGCTGCTGTTATCTAAGATGGCTGGTAATTAAAAATGAGGGTCTTATTCAAGAATGATTTTCTTCTGCACAGATGCTCATCAAATGGCAAATTTGGCCAAAGAAGAAAATATAGTCTCTTAATTCAAACTTCCAAATTCATGGGCAGCTTTTATATTATAAATAAAGACCTCTCAAAGAAGGAGCTTGTGAGAAGCAGATCAAATAGACCACACTAATCAAATAGACAACACTAAATATTTAATGGCATCTAAGATTACTAACTTTGACAAGACAGAGCTCACACCTGCTTGTTCTTTTGGCTACTTGAATCTGACTTCTTTCGCTCAATATTTTTTATTTAGAGTGACCACTTTTTTCTCTAGTACAGCTTTCAACATTTCTGATTTCTCTGTAGCTAGCAGAGTGATCTAAGTTCAACAGACCAACACCCAAACAATCGCAAAATTGCTTCTGTTATTTAGCCCTGTCATTCTGTCAACTCCCAAACCATCATGACGAAAGGAAAATTAAGTTAAAAAATCCAATATATGTGTTTTGTTTAACTAAATTAACTATACAGTTGAACAAAACCCTGTGAAATCAAATTTATAGATTAATATACTTAATTTAACTTTTTCTAACAATGTGTTTATCAAAATGCATTGTTATCTCCAGAATAATATTACAACATGCATACAATCTCTATACTTGATAGTTATATTTCACCTAAGTGACTGATACAAAGGAATGTCAATTCATCCTTGAAACAAAGTAAAGTTTTGATGTCAAAGAAGAAAACCTCTGACAAACTGTAGATGACAAGGTATTCTTTTTCTATCATAAAGCTGTTGTATCATATAATATAGGATAATACATTTTATTATATTTTAAAAATTAAAATGAAAACACTTCCTTTGCTTTTAAAGGGAAAAAAAGATCCACACATGAAATATTTGAGTGGATAGTAAAGTCTTTGAGACTAGTGTTATTTTAGATAATTCAGAAACTAGATCACAACTGTCAGTCTCTGCTGAACTCTGCTATGTCTTTATAGCTGCATAAAAGGTAGACTGTTTGGAGACAGTTAACTGAGAGAGTCCAAAACAGTGGATAACAGAACAAACAATTCATCACTGTTCCCTAGCCCCTTTACTATTTCATATATTCCCTTGATGTTCTGCAAAGGCATAAAGACACATACAGACACACTAAAATACACAATCTCCTAAATATTTAAGAGAAAATCAACAAATGCAGGAATGCTGATACCACAGCTCAATTTTTAAAAAAAAAAAAAATTAGCATCCCAAGATTTTATACCCACATATGGTAGTTGTCATGACACTTAATGTGCTAAAGATCACACATACTTGAAAATATGAGATGGTGGTACATTCACAGATCATGTGTGGAACGTCAGTGTTTTTGGAGGGTGGTAAGAAACATCCACTATTAGAGGTGCAATGCCACAGGTTCCTAACTCTCATTGACTAAAAGGGAAGATGGAAGAAAACAGAGGTTGTTATAAAGCAAAGAAGAATCCTCAAGAATGGTTGTTTCTTCTCTTTCAGCCCATGAAGGTAATAGTCTGGAGGAGTTCTGCATTCCCAAGACTGCAATCAGCAACCATTTGATATTATTCCTCTTTCAGGTAGTTCTCAAAGTATGGGAAAGGATTCTAATTCTGATACCATGCATTTGAAATATCTATGATTGCTTCTCTGAGGCATTAAACTGGAGGAAATCATTTTCTCAAGAATGAAGATAGAGATTTTTGCTTAAGCTGATTTGGACATAAATGCAATGAAATCTCTGTGTGTTGCCCATAACATATTTAACATTGATCTTGTTTTTTAAGCGTACATGCTCAGGCCATAGCAGACCGTGCTGACCCACAGAACCAGCTGAGTCAGAACATTGAGTCTCCTGTCAGAGGATGAATACAATTCCATCTAATCTAAATTTTAATCTAAGTATTTCCATTTGACTTTGAACTCACATATTCTCCAGAAATTTTCACCACATTAAAAAATTCATTCATTGAACAGGTTTTGTTGCAGCATAAGCACAGACTGTGACCAATGAAAGCAGTGGGTGCATTCCTATCAGGCATGAGAAAATAAAGAAATGCCATTCATGCACAGAAAAATGCATAGGAAATTATTACACAAATGAGATATCAGTAATTTTTTTTTATTATTATTTTTTTTTATCCTGGCATCACCATTGAGGAGTTTTGTGTACACTGTGACAAAGCAATAAGATGCTCTGTAGTGAAACACCCCCTGCTTTAGAGCTATGTCTACAGAAATGTGGCAGCATTTTCAGAGGGTGAGAGGTTACCACACTTATCCCCTGCTGTATTTAGCCTCCTCTTTCCTTTTGTTTCCTCAAACAACCCTGCTATCATTAAAAACTCCATCTCTGTGACAAGCTTGACAAGGGAACTTTGTCTTGTCTTCTGTCACATGGGGTCAAGGGACAATCAGTTGGCCTTGCTTGTTTCATTGGAAGAATTCATGTCCTTTTACCGGAAACTCTGTTAGTACCTTTCAGAGCTTTGTTAGTCTTTGTTGAATTAGATATTGTCTCGCCTCTTGAGTTCTTTGTTCCCAAGATGGCTGAAGAATTATTGTGATGTCCAGCTTGTTGCCTGTCACATCCATCACCCATTGATAAAGTCTTTGGCAGGAGACTGATAAACAGCCAAGACTCCTTCATGATAGCTCAATGAGGAACAGATGTTGTAAGCAGCAGTTCTTCAAACAAGTTTATAGGAGGCAAACATTTAAATGACCTGTCTGTCTTGATCTTTAACTGGATCATGTGTTTCTCATTCCAATTAAATTCTAATACATGATTATTCTTCCCACAAAGGATGTTCATAGGAGGATTTTTAAAAGGGGACAGGCTGGATCTTCCGATAAGTCACAGAGTTGCCAGACCATATCAGTCATACCCAAGGTCTACTTACAATACCTACAGACTTTTTTGTAGGCACTCTTTGATCCCTGCTTTTAATTTTTATCTTCTTCCTGCTCTGCTAACCCAATAGAATGTGGCAAACACTAATTTAAGTGGAGAAGTAAAGAAGGAGCATTTGGTTGGGGTATCTAAAAAAGAGAGACTCCATACCAGTGAGGTATTACATGAGCACTGGGGAGGATGAAAAGACAGAGAAGAAATACATCTTGAGTACTTTCCAAAAATGGGGGGTTTTTTAGCATGTTAACTTTTTTTCTGCTTAGATCACTATGTCTCTGGGGGAAAATGTATGTGTATATAGCCTAAAGTACAGTGGTCCTGTCCTGTCCCTGCCTCAACATAATTAAGAAAGGGGGATTATTGTCTTTCCTGTAAGTTTCTTGAATATATCTCCTAGTATCTCTCCTTCATCACCTACAGAAGTGCTTTCCAAATGCAGGCACTCTGGCCATGCTGAGAGATACAAGGAACCAATTAGGACCCTTTCAGCATGTAGCAGCTACACCTGTGATGACACCCTACAAGAACTGGATCCTACAGTACCATCACTACTCCTAATGTACATCACCAGCTGTCTGTTCCAACAACTGCTGCTATCACTCCATGCTATGTCAGAATGGAAAAGGTTTTACTGATAACAAGTAGCTCCCTGAAGAGAAGCAACCCAAAAGAGTCAGGATGATTATTAACCAGATTTCGTAGGAGCAGTTTTTGTCACCTCTCTCTGAGTGATCAGGAAAGAAGCAGAAGAAATCAGATTCCATGTCATTCTTGCTCATTTGCCAGTTTAAACAGAAAATGCTGTTGTTTGTAAACACAAATTCTTTCTCCTTGGATAGTTTAATCTTCTGTCTCTACTAACTTCCCACCTGCCTACTTCCACTGCCCTTGTAATGCAGCACTGCCAGTCTATATTGAGTAAGACACATTTAAAGGATTAGGGAAAGAGAAGAAGATGTGGCTACACAACCTTGCCTACCACTTTCAAGTTAAACTTCAAAGAGCATTTCCCCTTTACTCACTGTGAACAGTAAAATCATACACACAGGTGTGGTTATTTGCAGGGGCAAAGAGAATTCATTTAGATCTGCTGAGGAATTGTCAATCAAGTAACACCATCTTCCGCAGTAGATGACTTATGATGTGCAGTCTAAATACGAGGGAAAAAATACCATTCTAAAGAAGTGGCTGCACAGAAGCTGCAAAAAGACTTACTGTCAGCCTGTTGGGCCCTGGGTAGCTGCTTCTGGGATATCTAGATTTAAAAAATCTGCGCAAAGCCCTTTGGCAACTTGCAAAAGTGGACACTTGTAGTGTCCCTGGTGTAAACATTGCTTGCAGTGGATTCACATTGAGATGTCTCACCAATAACACTGAAGTAAGACCAAAATAATTAAACCTTTATCTACATATGTACTTAAAACAACCTGAAAAGTCTTAGGAAAGGTAGCTGGGTGAGATTTCAGTCAGGTCAGAAAAGCCACTAAGATATTGGCACAAGTGGGCACATATGGTGAAATGGGTTTGCAGCCTAGCAAGGTGTTTCCAGCAATCTACAAAACAAAACAACACTTCCCAGGCTAAGCTACTCTTTAAATTCACAAACCTTTCAAGTCAGCTTAAACTGTGCTCAAACAAACATGGAGATTTATGCCTCTGCCCTGAAATGAGGCAGAACACACATCTGACCCAAGCTGGGCAAAACACTGAGGTGCTAACTGCGTTTTTCTCTGAGACCTCCAGGTCAGGCCAGAGGGGGTGAAACTAGGTTAACTGAAACAGAAGGAAATATTTATGTGAACCCTGGTGAACTGCACCAGCTGAGTCTTACAGGCCTGTAATCTGAGTATCAGCACAAACTGAAAGGGACCTTCAAAATGGAAAGGACTGAGGTAGCCAGCATTCCTCTTGTGATTTTGTTTGTTTTTTTTTTCTCTAAAACCATTATTCAGAAAAAGCATCTCCAGGAAACCGTGGTAGTTACAAAAACGCACAGGCCAAAATAACAGATCAGAGAGCGGCCAGAGCTGGCAACAAGGAAAGGTCACTGGATTTCTGAGCCAAAACACAGTCAGCAAGGACCTCATGGAAGATCTTTAACACGTTCACCAGAGCTAAGCAGATATAACAGGAACATCCAGAAGAATTTGCTGCAGTGGAAATGAACTGCAATCTATCATCTATATTTCTTCCTGCTTAAAAAGAAATCCAATGGTCTGAAAACATGAGGCAGCAGAAACTGAGTTGATATTTCAATTTAATTCACTTCAGTTCACCTTATTGACTTCAACTGTATGCAGAACACTATCTTTTATCACTCAAGTGTCACTGTTCTTCATTTTTTGGATAATGAATATGATTATGGTTATTGATGTGCTTATAAAATATGCACTTAAATTCCTCCACAGTGTGTGTGGACGTGTGCCTCTGGATATCTGTGCTGGCTGGGGTGGCAGGGTGGTTTGGGGCGGTGGGGGTGGTCTCAGGGGAAAAAGAGACAGGCTAATTTTGCAAAAACAACCTCCACAAGGTCACAGATCTCTTTCCTTAGAGAGTTCACTGCTGTTGTGGAGCCTATAATATTATTATATTTTCCAAGAAGTGCTTTATTTGTTCCGTTTCATTGGCATATCCTTGCAGAAGTGATTATGAGTCATCTAAACTATGTGAGAGAAAAAAGATTGTGAGGGGCTCGACAGGATGATCATAACCTGGAAGATGTTGTTCTCCTCACTCTACCTGACAGACTTTTTTTATTTTTTCCTGAAAAGTGAAATCTGAAAATATAGGTTACTGTGCAGAGGCCAAGCTTTGTTTTCTGCCATGCCTGAGGCTGTGGGTCAGATGCACAACTCATGCAGTTCCCAGCCTACTGCCAGAATAAATGCAGAATGTTCTGCCTGGCTTTAAGCAAAAGATAATGCCCATCCCAGAGAACTGTATTCCCTCCTTACCTAAATTCAACTTTTTGTACCAAACCTGGGAGAAGTTGGGGGCTTTCTGGCTTTTTTTCATTGCCTTTCTTTTCTCGGTTAGCTACGGTTTGGAACAAGACGAAGGATGCTAACAGGGATCTCAGCCATCCTCATTCCAAGGTCTGCTCCTTTTGCATCTTCTAGTTTTACCACTAGATGGAAGCCTTGACCTCCAGAGTTACTGCGTTAGATTCCTGATCGCACAATTACACACACGAACTTCTTAGCGAGCTGGGTTTTTACCCACACTAAGTCAGATATTGAAGTAACAATTCACTGGGCCCAGGCATTTCTGTAGCTCATTGATTTGTACACGGAAGCTACAAAACTGTATAAACTTCTCAGGTGTGCTGGTGTTATTAGATGCAACTGTAGAGATTACTACAGCTCTATCTTTACTAGTGATATGAAGCCAGATTGGACTGGCCATGGATAAATAAAGGGAAGAGAATAAAGTGACTGCTTCCCACCAGTCTCAGCACAGGAGGTAGTCACAGGTGATATATAGCTGAGCTTGCATTGAGCTCCCCAGTCCCCAGCCCTGAGGTCCCAGGACATAACAGACAGGGGCTATGTACTCTGAGTTTCCCACATTTCTGGTTGCAAACACCACATAAATGAAGAGTGAGTATTCAATTGTTGATATAAAAAATTACTCATCAAATACTTCTTATGAATTAATATTTTCTACATCTTATTTCCGAACAGCTGAACGTGAATTTTTACATTCAGGATTCAAGGTGTTTAGGATGTATGGCTCTCATGGGATCATTCTCTGAGTGAGGAAGTAGCTCTCAGTAATGGAATATGAACTGCTGAATACTCCCTACTATGAACTCAGAATTTGCTTCTGAAGAAAACTCATGGCTAACAGCCAACACCAATGAGATCAATGGGAAATATTTCTGCTCCCAAGTGCCAAGTCAGGTGCTGAGAACTCCAGTGTTTTAGAAGACAGCAAATGCATTTCAAACTTAGACAAAGTAAACAGAAAACACAGTTTATAGAAATTTGCATGGAGAGTCAGAAGACTGTTTGTGAAAAGAATTTCTGATGCTCATGCATTGTTAGTCCTTATTTTATAAGTCTATAGAAAGCTCCTTATTTCTTGCTCTTCAAATTTTTTTTGTTAATAAAAGTGCAAACATCTGATGTAATCTTGCTGTTTATCCCTGTGGTAGTTCTCACACACAGTACCACAACTGTTACTTCTAATTTACACACATTCATTGTAGTTAAGGATTTGGTACACACTAGCACAGATTAGGAGAAAACATCTATGGATTTGTTTTCATAATAAAATATGTGGGAATTTCACATTGCCATTTGCAAATCAATTGCATGTAACACAGATTTCAGAACCAACACTCTTCTGGCCTTCACAAGCAGCTCTCTCTCTTGGGCTCTGCTTGGGATTAGAATTGTGCTGTCATTACTGCAGGTGTTATTAATTCCTTCTGTTCCTTTGAGTCAATCTCTTCTATAGTCCTGTTTGGTTTTATTGGTTGTCCTTTTCATGGGTTGAGGCGGAAGGAGGAAGAAATATCACCTCCGTTAAGCAATTGCATTCTAATAAGCAATACTGTTGCTTATTACAAAAAGGAGAATGCTTTATGTGTATGAGCTGGACCACATCATATCGTTGTGATCTCAGTGGGACAAACTACTCAAAGTTTAATGGTAGTGTGTCTAAATTTCAAAAAGACTCTGGAAAACAATTACTTTTCCTGGAAAGTTGTTTGGTGTAACCACAGATAACACTGGAGACTATTGTAATTGAGAGGGATGAAAAATCTTGGACTTCGGCACAGTTTCTTTGCATATATATTCGCATTCATGCCTTGTGGAGCACATAACATGGGTGACAGGATGGCCCTGCATCAGCTGGAGTTTCTGGCTAAGCCTGCCTCACCTTGGGCACTACAGGAGGATAGCCTGAACTAATAATATTCAACTTGTATACATTTTTTATATGGTAACAAGAAAAGATGATGTAGTTGAATGGAAAAAAAAGAAAAGAACCCAAAGCACCAACTGATAGGAATCATGAGTAGCTGGACTACCAGAAACCACTTTGAACTAATTTCTGAAACTGAATGATCTGCAAGTTGCTGGTGTCTCTATAAGAAGTGCCATTTACTCCAAAAGCCAGTTGGAGGAAAGAAGTAAAAGTCTCATTTGTAACAGTATCAGCATCAAATGAAGGACAATATCACTGTATTTCATCACTGCCTTTTGTGGCAGGAATTGCATTTATTGAATGGAAAACTGTAAGTAATAAATATGTAGTGAGCTTCTATAAATAGCACCTTTTTGTCATACTAATCATTTTCAGTTTCCTGTGTTTTGCAGATGCCTCATATTTTGCAAGTGGAAAACGTACATAAAGTGGAAACTGCTGCATGGGAAGAGGTGAAAATGCCAGTTTTATGACTGTAATTTGAATTCATAATTAATTTCAGTTTTATTTTAATCTATAGTTATAACACAGTGATGTGAACATTCATTTGATGGGCCAAATTGCTTAATTTTTTTTCTTCTATTTATAAGCCAGCTGCTGCTGAAACATGCACCAGATTCAGCAGATTCACAATCTGTACCTTAATCCAATTACTAATAGAGGTGTCTGCTGAAAACTTTTTTGGATTGCTCAGTTTTACAAAGTTTAATGTAGTTTTACCAGTCAGAGACATAAGTTAAATGCTTCACTGGTTCCAGTGTCTGATACAATTAGGTTAATGGCATGAAGCCACTGGAGCGTGGGGATGCAGGCAGACTGCTCTGTGCCCAGGAGTCAGAGTCATGGTCATATTTGCCCTTGCTGTCAAAGAGAAGAGAACAGCAATGACAACAGTGGCTAGAAGGATCTTTCTAGAAATAAAAATTGTCAGGCTCTCCTTGTATTATCATGCCTGTAGGCAGCTGTCCTACTAAGTGCTTTCAATTCCTAGAAATTTCAGCACGTTTTTCTGGGCATGGATATAAACATTTCACAAAAACAAAACAAAACAAAAAAAACCCCACAATAAAACAACAACAACAAAACAAACAAAAAACACACAAAAACACCCAAACAAAACCCAAAACAAAACAAAAAATCTCAAACAATTTGGTCTAATGAAAGACATGAAATGCTGTGGTCCTCATCTCTG
The DNA here is from genome assembly GCA_035583155.1 of Acropternis orthonyx. NCBI lineage: Eukaryota > Metazoa > Chordata > Aves > Passeriformes > Rhinocryptidae > Acropternis > Acropternis orthonyx. The sequence continues at coordinate 53,947,187 of JAWWEU010000001.1, read as the reverse complement.
AGTCCTTCTTTATGTAGGCAATAACATGAGAACATAAGGAGAGATCAGAATGAGGTCTCACTGCAAGTGAGAAGTCATCTCAGGTACCCTTCATACCCCTGGAAAAGTCCCTAATTTGTTAAACTACTTGCAGAATTTTCCTAAGTTGAAGACTTTTCTCCCCCAATTTCTTCCTGTTCCTCACCTCCATTTTTGTGGAGTTTTTTCTTCGTGTCTATCAACCTGCTTCCAAACTGTGTTTTAGCTCAGCTGTACCAAAGTCAATACTGGAGTGACAGGGTAACTGTCTTCCCTGGCCATTGTTCTCACTATATAATGGCTTACCTCAGTCACCCTTCAGGTTTGTGATCAAGATCAAAGTTGCCAAGTTTGATGTCACATCTATGCATTCCTGTCATACCTGTTTCTCTTCTATGGAGTGTAGATACAGGCATTTTACACCTTGAACAATACCCTCTGTCATGTGGGCTTGGCTGTGGATTATATGGAAATTTTTACGAACTGTTACTGAGAAAGGGCCTGAGACATACACACACACACACACACACACACACACACACACACATATATATATATATATATATATACAAAGCCCATTTTCATGAGGGCAATGAGATTTCAGCTATTTATGGACTGGTTCTATATTTTTCTTATCTCCACAGGGAAAAAAAATTACTCTTGGTCACAAAAGTGTTCTTGTGACCTCTAAAGAGAAAAGGAAGTGACTAGGAGGGACTAGAAAACAGAGCAGAATACGTGGAACATCCTCGTTAGTGAGAGGGATGATCCCCATGTGACCACTCATGCCAGGGTCAAATTCTGATTTCTCCCTGGCAATGAGGGTCAGATTATTCAGTCTGTTAGGGATGTGATATGCTGCATAAGTACAAAAAAATTTCAATCAGAGCCTTAAAGGAGCTAGAGAAGCCTAGAGAGAATCCCTTAATGTAAACCTGTCCTGGTTTCAGCTGGAAGAGAGTTAATTTTCTTCACAGAAATTGTATGAAGGTGGAAGGAAGGTATCTGGATATTACATGGCTCAGGTCCCAAAGCAGTCTGTGTTCGCATGGCACTGCACTGGGTTTCACAAACCTTGTTTCAGATGCCCTGTTACACGACTTCAGTCAGCATGATTTAGGACTTGAACTGGTGAGTCCACATGGCTTGGGAGTGTCCCCAATAGCCAAGGAATCTCAGTACTCTCCAACATCTTCCTTTCACAGAAACAGACGGAAAGATGTCAGACAAGGACCTCTGTCAGCACCGCAGGAGTGGAGGTTGCATTAAGGACATTTAATTGAAAAGTGGGAAAGGAAGCACTTAGTAACTTTTTAGCACACAGGCTTAGGATCCCATTGACAAAAGCTAGAGTGGATTTCTAATGCTCTACAAGTAATTCCAGCCTTCTCTTCCCCATGTGGATCTTCAAAGCAGCAGAAAAAGAAGTCCATTATTTAAAGAGAGATATTCTTAGCACAAAAGAGCTCTTGAGCTGCTGTAACTTCAGTGCCTCCAGGAGTTCTGATGCATATGACTTCTAGAGATTATATTGCTAATTGAAATTCAGAAAAACACCAGGACCACCTGATCACACCACATCTGCTTTCTTCACAGTTGCTTTCTATCTCCCCTGGCCACCCTGTGGAACTGACTGGAGATGGACCCATGAAGATAAATAAAAGTTCAAGTATACATACAACTCAGCATCCCAACAAACTGCTTTTTTGGTCATTGTCATTTAGAGCTGAATTACATGAATTTTCTGGTTCAGGGCACAAAATCCAGCTTGCAGGTACATTCATGGGTTATTGATTCCACTAACTCTAAGTGGTAAAATTAGTTAAGATACCACCTACTTGCAAAAAGCATGCTGCCTAATATTTTGAAGGGAACAAATTCCTCTGGAGGTAACTCAGAGGACCTATTACTCTTCCCAGACTTTGAAGGAAGTCCAGAGGGATAAGTTTCTCCGACTGGGTGTCTAAACTTCAGCAGTTGGACCACTTACCCATGAATCTTCTCCAAGAACCTCTGCTACATGGGAGAGAGGGAGACGATCCAGCACACAGCCAGTCCTCCAGCACCATGTCTCCAGCACTGTTCAGGGTAGCAGAAAGGCAGCCTGCAGTCAATGGTTTAGCTGCAACAGCCACAGCAATACTCCATCCCTTGTCCCATAGGAAGGGCACTCAAAATCAGGAGAGGTCCTTTCTGTGCAAGGGTTTTTTGCCAACTTGCGATGCAGAGTATTGGGGGCTGGTCTTTAGACATTCCATAACTGAATGGAAAAGAAAGCCAAGCTGTAACTGAGAAGCAGTTCTAAAATTAGTTCAAAAAACAATATGATGAATATCATGGAAAGGTTTCCTCTTCCAACCAGATCTGTACAAATAGTGAGAAAAGCAAATAACAGTGTCTCTTGTAATAGACTAAATAAATATTCTGCTACTGAGGATACTGTTGAAAGCTGAGCTTTATTTTCAAATACAGACATCAGATTAGCAGCAGGATTCATAGTCTTTTAGATTCACTAACATATACAAAACAACAAAGGCAACACTCTTACAGCCCTTTGCATCTTAGTACTGTGCAAATGTTGTCTAGCCATATACCTAAACAAATCCCTCAATCTTCTAAATGCCCCAGCAAGATCAAACTCCAACCAGGCACCAGCTCCTTGGGAAGGTTGGCTTTTGCCTCCCCTACAAGGTGGCTAGATGTGGCTGTGCTCTTCTGTCACTCACACTAGAAGAGAAACTATAGCAGATAAATCACTATATACTTATTGGACTGTAAACCACTGCTATTTTTTGTTGGCTGCTGAAATAATCCAGAGCCCAGACTCAGTTTCCTGAGCCATCTACAAAACTTTCCATAATCATTGCAAAATTAGTCACAAGCTACACTATAAGCTTCCACCATTATCACCCATTAAAATTCTTCTGGACTTACAGAATGTTTTAACATGTGTTATTATATCACGGCTGATATAATCATGGCTGACAATGTGGGTGGGGAGGTGAATAAGACTTTTTTGGTCCATTTACTTCTTCCACTGCCCAAAAGCTTTGCCAAAAATACAGGAAAGGAAGCAATCACTCAAACAATCCAATAAACATTTTCTTCATGTGGGTGATCTCATGATACTGCAACCAGAGTAACTATAATAGTTACTAAAAGAAACGTTTCTACCCCAGATAAATGGTCTTATCCCACAAGAAATGCAGTTTATAGGTAGTACTATAAAAGTCCTTCAAGAATGAGGACTTTGGAGATATCTGTAGAGAATACTGTCATAAGCCTAGACACAGTTTCCCTACCACCCACGTGGAGGCTTCTTCTTTAATAACGGAGACACCATGCAGTGTGAATCACCCCAGAGGTGTCTGTTTTTCTCCATTGACTAAGGAAGGCAGATGACGAGATCAGCTAAGCTCCTTCACCTAACAGTGCTCAGAAGGGTGCCTAACATTAAGCAAAGTTCGTTCTGTCCAATACCTCTTTGATAAGGTCACTGTTTCCCTCAAATACAAAATGGAGCTGCACACACATCTTCACTCTATGAACGGCTCCCTGCTTTCACAGATAGACAATTTCTCCTCTTTCAAATCTTCTTTCAGACAAATAATTTCCTTTAAATTTTTTCCCAAGTAGACAGTTTTCCTCTATCCTGTACTTATCCCCTGGGTTGGTGACTCATGTTTCTGACTTTTTTACCTAGAAGTGAACACTATTAAGTACTCTGGACAAAAAAATAACCAACCAAACAAACAAAAAACCAAAACATCAAAACCAAAACGCAAACCTGTTTCTCTCATGTGTTCAGAACAGACTTGTGTAGAGGCAGAATGGAAGAAGAAGATGACATAGCCCTTGTTTATAGCAATAGAGATCATCCTGTACTCCTGCACTGCTCATACTAAATATTCTCCAAACTTCAGCTGACTTTCTGAGGACAATATGCAGATGCTGGAACTCATAGTAAGAGGCATTTTTGCTGTGACTTCCTGAGAGCACCAAGGAATACAGTGGCATTTTGAGGAAGATGAACAAATAGGGTAGGGATACTGAAGATGACCTAAAGGAGATCAGGATACTTCTAAAAAAGTAATCTCCTAATCTTTTTAGGGTCATGGGCCAAAATAAAGGACAGAAGATGGCAATTTATATGAAAACTGGAGGAAAACGGTGGAATGGTATAATAGCATTCTTTGCTTTTCTATTAACCACTCCATCCCTTTCTTACATGCTCAAGTGCTTCCTTATCCTCTATAACCAACACTTGAACTAATGGCTCATATATCAGGCAATAAGAGTTGTAAATTTTGAACAATGCAGAGCATCTGAATTGCTGTGGACAGTAAGAACTGAAAATCTAATCAGTTTTGTATGGGAACCTAAACACCTAACTTTGAATTAATAGGACTGAAAGTAATTGTCTAAATGTAGGATGAGATTTTATTTGATAAATCCCAGTTGAATACACTTGGCATCTTTATCATTACTCCACAAACAAAACTTCTGAGAAGTAGTTATAGGAGCAACTTCTGGGCAAGCACAAATAACTTGTAGGACTTATTTTCACATTCTTTGGGCAAAGACAAGTGCTTAAAATCATGTATTTGACTTTTTTCCTTGACAGATGTGGAATAAAATATTTATAAGTTTTTAGATCTTTTGGGGTTTTTTTTCCTTAAATTTTTCTTAGGACTTTTTGTGGTCTTCATATCTATAGTATTATCATGGAAAATATCTGAAAAGGAACTATTTATGAGATCAGTACTGCCAACACAGCATGCTGTTCATAGTGCATATTGAAAAACTACCACATGGATCCAGAACATACTATGCAGCATAGTAGTCAATGCACCATTGAAAGTATGGAAAGATTCTTGTCATAAATGGAATGTGGATGCTAATGTAGAGAATGAAACTTTTACTGTGATATGAATATTGTTACAGGTGGATTTTGTATTGTCACCTCGCTTGTACCTTCCCT
>JAWWEU010000001.1:53871191-53942088 GCA_035583155.1 Acropternis orthonyx | reverse complement strand
GGCCTTTCTTGGGTTCACGGGGGCCACGTGTTTGGGAGGGGGCCGGGGGAGAGCAGCCCCCAGGAAATCAAGTAAGCGCCCACTCCTGGGGGGATCCAACCACCTGCCATAATGCAGTAACAGGCCATAGTTCCCAGAAGTGCCAACATGTACATATTTATATAAGGGTATAAAGGGTGTATATATTCAAAATGAAATTTAACATTTTTACATAGTAGTACCATGTTCTGAACAGGCAAAAAGAATGAATAGTGTTGCCTTAGAGTTAAGATTAACACTGCATTTTCAAACAATGAACTTAAGTGTTCTACTGGTGTCATGAATTTCTATTTTGCTCAGAATCCATATCTAAACAATTTCATGTAAGTCACACACTATTTCTCTGAGCATAAACAACATTCCTCAGACAAAAACATGATGATCAGCTTCCTTGAAGAGCTACTTAAAGAGAGATGGTGAATTTATTCCGTATTCTCTGTGGAGTGACATTTTTTTACACACTGACACGCTGTGATGAGCACTTTAGGATGCATAGCAGGCTGGCTATAATACCACTTGATCCTTCATAAATTAAGAGGCAAGAGGCTGCAGCCTATCGTGTAACTCCATTACTGGGATTTGGATTAAGAGTGTCTTGCACATGTTATTGTCCTTGTTTTAGCTGCTACATATTCGGCGCCTTGAGAATAGCTTTTGGAAACCTTTTCTCAAGTCATCCTTTTACTGCCCATCTTGGCTCCCTGAAAGGATTTATTTGCCAGTGAGCTTCCTGGGCCCAAGTCCGGGAGAAAACCCAGCAATCAGCAGAGAAACAGAGTAAGTTTAGAAAGAATCTTTTCTATTTGATTTCCACCTGCATTGCAAAACCTGATCCTGACTACTAGAGTAAATGCTTTGAATTGCATCATTATTTCTAAGGTCCCCTGCAAAGATTTTACCTGTTATACTATGGCAGTGACTGTTTTCACAAGAAATCTGTTATAGCAAGTCCAGCAGCAGGTACAATAACAGACCCTTTCCTTTCATCTTTGAGAGCTGACATGTTTTCAAAGTTTGAATGAAGCTTGCATTCTCCTGGTTGATGGAGGCTTTATGGCCCTGTCCGGGGCTAAGGGCTGGAGTCAATGACCCTTGAGGTTCCCTTCCAAGTCGGCATATTCTCAACATATTGTGTGATTCTGTGATTCCATGGGTTATGGGGCTTTCTATGTCACATAGCTCCTGTACACCCAGCAGATCAGCCATATGGAACTTTATAGGAATGAGTAAAATAAATGATGAGGAGAGAAATGAGAGTTTATATCTCCTACTCCCTTTTGCCACAACAGAGGAGCCAGAGAGATACTGTTATTCCAGCTGTGGCCCAAGGGGAACAAGGCAAAGGGCCAGTGGGGCTAGGCAGGACCATGTAGAGCCAGGCCAAATCCTGTAGCATAAGAGAGGATACATTTCACTCTTACTGTGATGAACAGGACCTTCTTCTTCCTGAATTGCAAAATTTAAATACAGATGTGTTTCCTTGCACTTGTGGGCAGCTAGGCTTTGGTTTGTGCATCAAATAGCTTGGAGCTAAGAGGCATGATTGGTGGTTTTGGTAGTCAGATATTGCTTCTTGATATGTCTTCTACTGTGATCTGTGTACAGGATGATACCTATAAATCACTGGAGGCCAGCTCCAGGCATTAGCACAGCCAGTCACTAATATGGAGGTTTCAGCAGATTCATCAACAAGTTTTGCTACATCACAAAACTCTGACTGAGACATATCAGAGCTGAGGACAACAGACATTTGGTGCTCTGTCACCTACACAGGTCAGAATTCCATGGGGAATTAAACCAGAATGTAACTGTTACCAAGATAGCTTTCTTGTTTCATTAATATTTTTTTCCCCCCACTACTAGGATGTTTGTAGTAGAATACTGCTAGAAATGTGTAGCAGTCCCAAAATCAGCCACTTATTCTCATAGCCAAACTGCTACCATGGGAAGAGGTGGGATATGTGTACCTATCTTCTGATCCACTTCATACACTCTTATGATTCCTGGCCTTACATATCAAAGCTGCATCTTGAGATACATCAGGGAAGTATCATTAGAAGTATGCCCTGTCCTTAGTGCTTTTCTTAAACATCTGCATTTGGCTACTGAATGAGGTAGATGCTGGGCTAGAGGGATCTTGGATATGACCTGGTACAAGTATTCTAATAGTCTTTAATAAAAGAAGATTGCAGAGCAGCCAGGGATTCCAAGAGGCACTGCAGTTGGAAGGAAAGGCACTCATGCTTCAGTGATGGGCAGCCATCCAAAACACTAAGGTAGATGGGAGGCAATAAACTCCAGAGATAAGCAGATGGCTTTCAAGTTACAGAATGAGTTTACAACAAATACTAATGGTCTTAAGCTATTTTATGTACTTCTTGCAAAATGTCAGAGCCAGCTATTACATATATGAGCTTCTTAAACATCAAAGCTAGTTTTTAAAGTTGATTTCTACAAGCCAAAAAAAACTCATGTAATTTTCAGTTAAAACTTGCAGACCACAGAAATAGCATTCAAATTTCTTTCCTAATAATCCTTTCTGGCTAATGGATTTTTGGGCCCACTTTCTACCCTTCATAGTTTTTTTGGCCCAGTTACAGTTCGTCAAATCTTTCAGCACAGTTTGAGAACAGCAGCTGAAGTTAAATTGACTCTGGGCTGCTGCAGTCCTGTCCTTTGACCTGGAGGATTCATCTACTGCCAGTCATGATGTTCTGTGCCTCTCTGTTGCCTTGCTGCTGGCATTTGTGCAAGCAGAAGCTGAGTCTGTCCAGGAAAGTAATTTGACTGAGAATGAACCACTTCTTTCTTTTGCCGGGCTGGTTTTCAGTCAGATCAGCTCCTTCAAATTCTCCAGGTAGTGTGGAGATGAGCAGGGGGACACACATGGTTAAGGACAGGAGAGAAAGGTAGAATTTGCAGCCTCCCTTTAGCTGAGTGTTAGCTGCTGAGGAGGTCTGCTGCTAGCACAATAATGAGACATCCTGGCTCTGTGGGTCATTGGGTGATGCAGTTTGCTGGTTTAGTTGAGACCTTTAATTTCATCCGTAAGCTCTCAGAAAAGACCACCATGGTACAAATGGATGAACTAGAAAACTAGGAAGGTTTACATTCTTTCAATGATTTGCCTGCTCTGATAGGACATTAAAAAACTACCTAGGCCATTTTTTTGGGAACAGAGTGTTTCTATTTAAGTACTAATGATTTTCTTTCTGTGGTTCCTGTACAAGACTCTGCTTTCATTCCTCGCCAGTTTTCAGTAGAATCATAGAATCAGAATCATAAAATCATTGAATGCTTCGGGTTGGAAAGGACCATAAAGATCACCTAGTTCCAATTTCTCTGCCACAGGCAGGGACACCTTCCACTAGACCAGTTTGCTCAAAACCCCGTCCAACCTGGCCCAGAACATTTCTGGGAATTGGACATCCACAAGCACAGATTTATATCAAGCACAATTTCTCTCTGGTACTGCCTCTCCCCACACTGATCATCAGCAATGATGCCTCTAAAACAAAACATTCATTGGCAATCATTGCCTCCCAATATTCTCAGCACAGCTACAGAGTTCATATACATACAAGGTTGCTCCTGACATGAGAGAAGGGATGTAGCAGACTTAGCCTCAGTCTGACGCAGAAGGGGAAAGGAAGGCTGTACGAAGCCACTGGTCGCAGGAGCTTCTACACCAGTCAGAGCAAATGTGACTTTAACACCTCCCTCTACACCAGTAAATCTACTCATGCTTGCAGATCTCAGAAGCAGAAACAGAATCAAGTATCTTCTAGCAAACATTGTTTAAGTTTTATTTCTGTGATCTACTTCACTATGTTTACCATTGTTTAGATTATGCATAAAACAGGCATTACTGCTGCTCCTTTGAGAAATCAGTTCCTAAAATTCACAGATATAGGATGAGGAGTTTTACTAAAAATATTTAAACCTAATAGGACCATCTGACTGCCAATCTTATGATTAAAAATTTGTCTCACAGGTAATTCAAAACTGGATTTTTTTAAAAATGTGGTAGAACAATTAAGAAATAAAATCTCTCTTGGAGATCAAACAGTGTTTTAAATGTAGCTGCTCTCCAGAGTGAAATTTTTTACTCACGACCAGCTGAAAAGGAAAAAAAATGAAGATTATTTTCACCTTCACAAGAGTCTACATGTACAAGCTGCTGCAATATTTACTGTTGCTGCCATACGGGCTTAATCCTTCCTCTTTGAACACCAATGGGTACAGGACTGGTCCTTGAAAATAAATATTTTATTTGCCTTGTAAAGCACACTATTCAAGGAAAAACTTCATTTAACAGGAGCTGTCACTGCTACTGATATAGGAGTGCTTTTGAGAATATGATTATCCTTCACTGAGTAAACGCGAAGGGTTCAGGATGGTCACCAGAAGTTTAGAACTGTCTCACTGACCTCATCAATGTGACACCAAGTCCACTGTTTGCTTTCCTGGTATACTTTTCACACATGTAGCACCCACGACACCGGCTAGCACTCCTTTAAATGTGTTAACTGAAACATTTCCACTGTGCTTTAGTGGAAGTGTGCCAATACACTCTTAACACTTCCATCAACAGAGAAACCAAGCAAATACTTGAGCATCACCAAATTCATATTCTGGTTCAAGCACTGCCTCCCTACCTCAGCTAGTCCACAGAAGACAACAACATACTCTGTCCATTAATCTGCACAGATCAGAGTAGTCTGGCCCAGTGGGCTAAGAGTACCTGGAAATACGTGCAAATTTGTAAGCCTATATCCAGCCACTGATATCTTGAAAGCACCTCTTCAGTACCAGAGGAGAGTAGAGGTAGAGACCGCTTTGTTTGGATTGTGCTGGCGCTATCTCTTGCAGGGCACCAAAGAAGAGGTGCAGCATAAAATCATCAGCTGGTGACCAGCAACAGGCGATTTCAACCCCATGACCTCCACATCCCTTCACACAACTGTGGCACATAGCCCTTGTACATCAGGCTTTCCATCTTCAGGGCTGTCCAAAATGGTGCTAAACTCTTCTAGGTTCCCTTGCACCAGTAAGACTGGGTCAAAGTTTGGAGCAAAGGCTCACCTCTTACACTTTATCTAGGATGTTAGTACTGATCAGTCCACTCATAGAACTTGGGGACTGATTCAGTGTTGACTAGCACAGAGCCACTGCCCTAAGGTCCAAGCCTGGGCATTGATCCGGGCACCTACAGGCAGCAAACCACCAATTACATCAACTAGAAAGATCTGTCTGAATGGGATTGTTGCAATGTGAGGGCAAGATTAATTCCTAATAGTGCATGATACAGAGTCACCCCTGGAAAGGGTTTTCCATCACCCGGTTTGATCAAGCATCCAACCAGAAGGGAAGATGCACACAGATTGGGTGCACCTCTGCTTCCTCTTGCACTCCCGACAAGTTCTGGGCTTCAGGATGATACAGAAAAAGATTCCAAATAGTCAAGATTTTATAGTAGTTGTTATTGAGCGTTAGAATTTTTCCATAAAATATTAATATACTAGAATTCAAGTAAAAAAGAGCAATTTGCTTATAAAATGCATGCTTGCTGTACTGTACCATGAACTTTGGTAGGAGTGTGTGTGCTAAGGTTTTCAAATGAAACTTCAAAGAGTGGGACCTGGGAACCAAGCTCCCTTAAACTTCACTAAAAACCCTTGTCCTGGTACTTTGAAGAAACAGCTTTTTATTACATAGTTGTATTTTACCTCAAAATTGTAGAATTTTAGGAGGGTAGGTGTCAGGCTTGAGACCTTCCACAAATGAAACTGACCTCATCATAACCCTTCAAAATCCCAACAACTCAACAGTCTATATGAGAAACTGCCACAAATATTTTGGCAAAATTTACCAGTCTGAAAGTCCGGGCTGCTAGGGCTGACCTAGCATGAAGACTGAAACACATGCCAAGCCATAATTCTCTTCCTCCTTCCAAAACTACAATTGTCTCAATTTTTTTTAAACCCCAATCCAGTGTCTTAAGTCCAGTAGTGAATGTTAACAAAGCCTTGACCTGCAGAGTGCTGATTTCCACTGGGATCATTAACGGAAAATACCTTTTCTATAAATGCCAAATTCTGTAAACTGAGAAGTTCATCATTGCAGCACCCAGAGTAGGATAGAAAGTGCCAGGAATGGAATCCATAACCTCTTCTTAGAGTTGAGATTCTGCCTCCAGAGTCAGGTAGCAGAGGGTGGAGACAGCACGATTTGAAAAGTTTTAGTTGGAAATGAAAAATCCCATCCTTTAGCATCTTCCTTATTTCTTTGTCTATGGTACTGAATCCTCTGCTAAGCTAGGTTCTTGGTCTGTCTCTCAAACACAAAGAGGACTCTCTAATTTATAGCATAATGCCATAAGGAACTGCAGTGGCATCTGTCCCCTTTTCTTTTGGAATTGCACAGAAAAAGGGAGAGATCCCAAATATTGCATGGAAAGAACAGAAGTCAGTGCTTTTTCCCCCAACAGAGTGCCCTTATCACCAGAATTTCAGTTACATGAAAAGAAACATATTCTTCTCCTCTGTCCCTACCTCACTGCACTCTTGCCCAAATTCCATCCTCATGGCTGGTGCAGGAAAGATGATACTCCAGCAGACAGAACTCAGGGAGCAGAAAAGATATTGAAATTTGAATCCAAGTGTGGATTCATCAGGGAAATGGACCCTTTTGCTTCCCCTTCTGTTTTAGCCCATGTATGATCCAATATGGTTCATCTTTCAGCTTTCCAATCTGCCTTTCTTCAGCTCGAGGCTGCATCTCTCGCTCTCCAGCACTGTGTTCTCGCTTACTAAGACCATTACGTGATGGATAAGGAGGAGGTTCTTCTGTCTGCATTAGCTTCTACGAGGACAGAGATTATAGGAATTGGAGCGTGCAGTTGGATGGCCCTTGACTTTGCTGATAGAAGCTAAAATGGTTAACCTTGTGCAATTTGCACATGCAGTACCACGCACACTGGGTTTCGTTTGAAAGGTAGACATCTCCTAGTCACTGTGTAGGACTTACCACGATAACAGATTTGAACACTATCATAAAAATTGGGTTAACATCCTCTTTCAAGTGCCTTAAGTCCTATTTTAGATCTGGCTCTAGGCAACTAGGAGCAACAGAGCTGCCTGCAGAAATAACACTAATTTCATGCCCTCAGCACTTGTCTTGACAACAGAGTGCTTTACTTTTCTGGCATCCTTGAAGATGTGTCCTGATACTTTTGTGTCTGAGTTCTTGTGACCATGGCTATTAAATGAAAGGCTTGAAATTTGATGAAATTTAACCTAGCAATATTTTCACTGTTATCTTTGTCTTTAAACTAACATCACAGTCTTGAAAGTATAAGAAAGTATTTAAAAGTAAACATTGTTTTTTTCAAGAAACCCTACAGAAGACCTAACGTGAAGCACAGGTAACAGAGAATACCTAAGTAAAGGCCAGGACTTAACACCTCATTCATTAAAATCTCTGAAATGCTTGGAATTTAATGCAGAGAAGTCTCCTTTTCACCATAATTATGTGAAAGACCAGAATAAAACAGAGTTAAATGGGGCAAATATATAAATAAGGGAACCTACAGTTTGCGGTAGCTTTACTTACCATCTTAATTATATATTTCCTCTGAATGTTTCTTTTTTCCCTCCCTGGGACAGATGGAATAAATTAATCTTAAATGCAGTATAAAATCTATTCCAGATCCCTTCACATGGCAGTGTTTAAACATAACTAACTAGAATAATGTAAGTCAGAGATGGAAAAGATCTATTAGCTGACCACCTAAAGTTTTATATACAGAAATGTATCAATTTAACTAAACCTATTTCTAAATATTTAAGGAGGTTTGGTTACTTCTTAAATCAGTTCAACAGTGGCTAGAGTCAGTTTACTTCGCTTTGAAATCACTCTTAAAAGCAAATGGGAGTGACCTGTTTTTAAGCACAGTTGCACCAGCTAAATAAATGCATGTGGGCACACTAAGAATCAGAGAGACAGCCAGGTCTGTCCAATCCTGGTAACAGAGAGTACGTCCTTTGGAGGGCTCAGAGTCATCTGTAGACATTGCAGTGATGGAGAATAAGATAAGTAACACAAAACAGAGGCCCAAGTTGTGAATCAAGATATACTGAATTGTTGTCTCCGTTTTTCCTCTCTCTAACCCTGTGGGAATCTTTTAATGACACCCTGTGTTTGAAAATACATTAATGCCTCCTACCTGAATTATGATGACTCAAATATTAGCGAGCTGTGTACCAGACAGGCACAGTATTTTGATTCCAGAAATTGTATGAAATTAATTTTGTGAGTAAATTGTTTTGGATGGCAGTTTACCGATCATGAGGGATAGACGAGTTTGTTTTCATATCTTCTGAATTACTATGTAGATGCCTGTACAGGACTGCTTGGTATGAGCCCTATTTATAGCCTTTTGTCCAAACCAGCTTTTAACAACATGCTGAGGGAAGGATGCAAGGGGGAATGTAATTAAGGGGGCTTATTCTATACCTAAAGATTTATACTTACGAGAACATTAATGTGAAATCCTCCACATAAAATGAGAAATTATTTATCTGCTTTCAAAATTACATACATGCAAACCTAAACAGATAGTCAAAACAGATCAAATACCAACATTTCCTATGTTATGATCTTTTTCTAATTCTTGATGAATAACTGAGGCTGAAAGTTTTCTTTAGGACCTCTGGAGAGACACAGTGGGCTGACCTTCTGTGATGCTGAGACGCCACAAGACAGCACACAAGTTCTGTGTCTCACCCTGATACAATCGTGTGAATTCCCCAGTTTCATAATAAACATTTCAGAGTTAAGTACCCACTTGTTCCAACAATATGCCAATAGCATTTTTACAGCTCTCTCCAAGGTGTTTTCTTTTCTTTTGATTTCACAATGATCCTACTCAAATTCAGCTTATTTTAGAGAACTGGGACCATACACTATTAGAGATAACAGTAGCAGGCAGTGCACCCAGCCTGTTAAACAATGCTAAATGTCACTATTTGTGCAACTATATACAATTTGACAGATCACTGGCAAGCTTGAAACTAGGGATAACAGTGCCATGCAATGTAGATGTACATATAAAAGTATGGGGGGAGGCAAACTAAACTGGTTTAGCACTTCTTATGTCAATGAAAGTTTGGTTTGTGTGGTATACTTTTATATTCTGGTCAATTTTACATCTGAACTGTCGAGGTTTTCACTGTTTTTCTTCCTTCTTGTAAGGCACAAATAATAAAAGCTAGAAGAAAATATTTTTTTATTTAAAAACTTATTTATTTTACTTCTGATCACTTTCTGCAAGTGGCCATCTGCAGCTGCTAGAAATTTTGTAGTTGTCAGAGATTTTTGAAGAGAAAATTCCAATTGCTTAAAGAATTGCCCACAACACATTGATGGAAGAGGTTTCCAGTTGTGGGGTAGATTTGTAGCGACCACATAGCACCCCATTGCAGTTTTGTGCTTCAGCCTGATTCAGAAGAGAAAGAGAGCTGGTCTCCCAGACCAAAGATAACAACTAAGTTCTGCCTCCTCCTCTTGTAAAATCTGCCACAGTCTGAATGGCTGAGTGGGCTAAGGAAAGATTGATTGTTGTTTGTTTGTTTTGGGGAGGGTTGTTTTTGTTTTGTTTGTTTGTTTGGCTGAGTGAAATCTTGGTTCACACCTGTATGGATGGATGCTTGTATTTATGTAAGTAGTGGAGAAGGAGGCAGGCACGCACGACATGGACAGAATGTGGTAGCTCACTCACAACTTTTCCCTTCACTCAGATGTTATTGATACTACCAATCAGCTTTCCTACATCAGCGTTCCTTCACAGGCAGCATTCAAAATGCTTCTTTTGCGTCCTTACAGAAATTCTCATGCGATTGGAAAACATTCCCTGCCCGGTTTGGTGTGTAATTTCAAAATTATTGCATTCGATGCAGTGAGCAAGTGCCAGGCAGCACTGAGGGAGACTGGAGAAAGCTCAGCACAGTGAAAGACCTCAAATTAAAAGGCTGTAAGGGCGAATGTTCCAAAACCAGATGGATAATGAGGACGTCCATACATCCAAGAGGCTCTCAACTTCACCGGATATGGGGTGCCGCACCTTTAGCCCACCTTCCAGTTGGAAACACTAAAGTGATGGAGTGGAGGTGCTGAAGTAGTTTCTGAAACACGAGCCCCTAAACCCTGTGTCCTGTCGGCACGCGTGGATGAAAGCTCTTCCCTGCGGGACGGGGCCGTCCTGCGGGGACCGGCCGCGGTGGGCGCTGCCCTTCCTTCCCCTCGTCGGGAGCGGCGGGAGGGCGGCGGCAGAGGGGCGGGGAGGGGAGGGCAGGGCAGGGCAGGGCAGGGGAAGGCCGGGCCGGAGGAGCGGCTCCGACCCCCGGGCGGGCCGGGCGCTGCCTATCGCACACGGCAGCGGCGGCGGCGGCAGAGGCGGCGGGTGTAGTCGCCGCTCCCAGCGGGAGGGACGGAGGGAGCGCATCCCCGCAGCGGCGCCGCCATGGAGAAGCAGCCCGGCGGCGAGGAGGACTGCGTGGACTCGGGAGCGGAGACGGGCGGGTGAGTACCGGGGGGGTCTCACCTGCCCCCAGGGCTGTACTTGTTGCCGGCGGGCGCCGCCGAGCGCGTCCCGGCAGCGGCGGGGCTGGGCTGGGGAGTTCGTGTCTCGGGCACAGCCGCTCCGCTACAGCGGGGGCCTGCGCCCCAGCAGCATCCCGTCCAGCGCCGGCTCTCCCTGCCTTGCCTTTCCTGCCCTCCTCGCATCCCGGTGCTGACGGTCCGCTGTGACCCGCGCGAAGCATCACCCTGCCGGGGCAGTCCCGGGGAGTGCGCGTATCCCTTCGGTGGAGCACGGAAAAGGTCCCCACCGCCCTCCTGCTACACAGGGGGAGGAAGACGCGCAGTGATCGTGGCCATGGGCTTTAAGTTTGAGCTCCAAAACACGTTGTGATGCCTCAGCGGTGGGGCCCGGCGGGCTGTAGACACGCTGGTTAGTGCTTGGTGCCGCACCATCCCTCTGTTCCAGAGATAGTGGCTTGGTGCCGCACCATCTCTCTATCCCAGCGACAGAGCGGCTGAGGGTAGCAATGTCATCCAGACAGCATCAGGCAGAGAGAGCTTACTCCTTAGAAGGACCATCAGAGAGCCACCTACAAAAGCAAGTTAGATTTTTAGGCACCCTGAAATTGGGTTGCTGTTGTCACGATACTCGCCATGATACTCATCGTGCTAGCCTATGAAGTGCTGTAAACTTTGCTGGTAGTGTCGTATCGGGGGCAACGAGAAAGACTTTTTTCCTGACTTCATGACTACTGCTAGAGGTGTACTATGTCTGTTAGTTGCATTGCTTCTCCTGAGTTCATGGAAGCTGCAAGGATGATCCACAGAGTCCATCATTTAGCTTGCACCTTCAGCCCATCTCTGTGGGAGGGAGGGGAAGTGCTTTCCAGCCCATTCTACATGCTGCTGCCGTGGCATCTTTGTCAGGCATGACACTGAGCCTTTGCTCCTTCTCTGGCTCCAGATGCGCAAAAGGAGGTTGAATGCTCCTATTAAGGCTGTTCTATCCTGAATCTTCATTCTCTTCCCTTCTTGCTCTCCCAGTTGTTTTTCTCCAAGCTCCTTGTCTGGTGTTACCTCCTTTGACCTCTAGGCTGACTGTTGCAAAACTCTAAAGCTGTTTCTTTGCACAGTGGTATCAGGAGTACCTAAACTGAAGTTGCAATATTACAAATGAAAAACAGAAAGGTGAAAGTGAAATATGGCAATCTTTTTCATACATCCAGTTATTAGTTCAAATAAGTTTTTTAATCTCTTCTGTAGTCTGAGAAGTTAAGAACTTTTTCCATAACCTTGTATTGTGGGCACACCTAATGGTGAAAGTCATGTCACATGAACTTTAAGGAAAAAATCCAAGCCTCTTGTCCAGATATTGATTAGTCCGCTTTGGAGACTCTGGGTAGAAGGAAGACAAAGTAATCAGTGAATTCATAACTGGTTCAAAGCTCAAAAAGGCCTGGATGGGTCAAGTCACTCTTAACTTGCTGTTTCACTGGAATAGAAAAACCTGGGTTTCCTTGGGACAGGCACTTGGAAGGATTTGACCCAGCTGGTAACATAAGCCTTTAGACCTCAGTGACCACCAGCATGACAGCTGCTTGTGCCTGGCATTGATGAGGTGCTAAAGCTGATTATTTTATGAAGCATCCCTGCCCCGTGCTTGACACTGGAAACTATAGTTTGGCAGAATAGTCTGTGTAAGGAATTTGAACAATGACATATGGCAATTAATAACTGCAGTGCTTTACACTGACGTTTATTTTGAAAAGCAATGGGTCTCTGCGTTTCAATTATTATTTTTAGTTCTGTTTAGCAGCTATTTAACTCTGATAAACATGTTGCATATGTCTCTTTCAAAATGTTTATATTTCAGCTTTCTTACCAAACCAACTGTTCACAGCACTTGCTTCTTCCTCTTACCAGATCTGCTATATGCTTTGTCTCAGTCCCATCACAGCTATTGCTAAATTGAGCTGTTTTCCTTTTTCTCCAATTACTCAATGGTTAAAAAAAACAAAAAACAACTAACTATTTTGAAGTTCAGCCATCATGCTCTGAAAGTATAAGGAGAAAAAACTGTCAAGAGTAATTCAGTAACAGTTTTGCTTCGAGTGCTCCCTTTCTGTCACTCAGGGAACAATAGTGGATGGTGACTGTAGTAAATCCAGGCACTGCAAGCCCTTGTAATCTCAATGATTGTATGTAATGATGTGTGAGCTCTTCTGCGGAGCCTGTACCGCTGAAGCTGCTTACAGCAGCTAAAATATTGAACACATCAAGTACTCCATGGGGGCATATGTTGCTTAAGGTTTTGTTGTGGCTGCCAGCCATAAAAGCAGGCAAAACTGTGCTAAAGGCAAGATCAATTACAATTTGAAGACTTCATTTTCCTAATCCTTTGGAAAATATCTTCCTCCTACTGTATTTGCTGTGGTAAATAGGGTTGGCAAAGAGTCTGCTGAACAAAAATAGCGTATTTTGAGTTCCTGAATCCAATAAGAATGGATTGAGCTGTTGTTGTCGAGTACCTAAATAAAGAGTGTAGAACATATAAACCAATTAGTTTATATTGGCTATTAATTAATGAGATTTGAAATTGTTTGTCCATCCTTGGCGTGAGAAGCTTTACCTATACAAATGTATCTTATCAGGAAACATATTCTGGGGGGTTTTAGTATAAAAACCTTATTTTATCTACTACTGAAAGCTATTAGCCCAGAAGTATGGGGGACAGAGCTTTCTCTGCTAATAGGTTTAGTAGTGGATTTGTGCTATAAAACCTGACATTTTAGGAAGAGTACAATAGCCCTTCTTTGGTCTTTTATTAGAAGCCAAACAGAGAGGAAAAACAGGTGGAAGAAAGATATTGAAGGGAGGACAAATATGTACCTTTACAGAACTGTAGTTAACTGGGAAAGAAAACCAACCAAGCAAGGAAAAAATAATACTAAGTTACTTAAAATTAATGGTAGAAATCTGAATTTTAAAATTTTATTCATTTTACAAACCATGCAAATGTGGTTATTTCACTGTCTTTACTCTGAATAGCAGAGCAAAGAGGCTTGGGGGCTAAAACACCCAAGACAATAAAGACAATTTTTGAAGTTGTTAGGCATGCCTAATTTTGAAGCAATGAGATAGATTCTTGCTGCCATTCATATCAAATGCAAAGCATCAGCTGAATTCACTGTATTAAGGACAGATATCCCAAGTGATACAATGTGAATATGGAAAATGGGTAGTTTCTCAGGTCTGAAGTTCTTAATTTTTTATTCCTGAACTTTTTATTTGGTCATGTTAGTTGTGTTCAAGGATCACTTCTATAGGAATGCTCTCTCCTGTTTATCAAGCATACATGCATTAACTGAGCATAACACTTCAGTGAGATACCTGGCATTAATGCAGGTTTCAACATATGTGACAGTTCCCAGAAGAAATTTACTTGTTCACTTAGACAGCTGTAAGAGTCCATGTCTTATAAGGTTTGCACTAATGATTAGCTCACTGATTGTCTCAAAGTTTGCCTAAACATGTAGGTTTTTTTCCTCACTTTAAAGTAATTTAAAGTTTTGAGAAGTTACAACTTTTAATTTGTTTGAATTTGCAACTTTTCCACTTACATTTCCATTACTTTCTGATTACAGTTAATACTCATGGTCCTTTACATTTTCTTCTGTGGTTTTATTCCCCAAATTAATTTTGCAGAGATTATGTTGATTTTTTTGACAGTGTTATACTTGTTTGTTGGCTTTCCTTGTGGCTCTCACTAGCTAGACTGTGTGATCCTGGTCAAAACACAAATTATTTGAGCCTCTGTTAACTTATCTCTTAAGCAGATTAAAAAAATCCTTTATTTGTTGCAGTTGTGTAAAATGTGTGAAAAATACAATTTTTAGTAGTAGACCAGGCAGCCTATATATAAAAAAATGTAGTATTTTATTTAAAAGTAAAATACTAAGAATACTGTAATTCATATATGTCCTCAGTCAGAATGGATTACCAAATGGATAGTTGAATGGTTGAGGTGAGAGGTTGTTTTCATTTCTCATGTTTCTAGCTTAAAGGGATTCAACACTTATGACTTTGTCATCTGTGTGGTAGTCCTTCAAAAGAATATGTCAGTCTCTTGTCACATATTTCGTCCATCTATGAGAAACTCTCAGGAACACAACCTAAGACCTTTTTTTTTTTTTAAGGCCTATTTTTACCTTGGGGCTTCTTTGGGTTTTTGCTGAGACTTTCACTTTATATAGACCCATCAGTCCAGATATGTCATGGTACTCGACTTGTCTCTGATTTGACATTCGAATAATGTGAAGTTGAGCTGTTTGTCACAAACTGGGGTTGAGGCAACATTTCTAACCAGATTTACTCACTGGAGTGAAGCTGCTAGTGCCTGACACTGGGGCTAGGCCCTGAAAGCAAGGTTGAAGCAGACTTTAAATCACATTCTGGTGGCCATGGGCTCTATGCTGACACCCCTGATGGCTAGGTCACAGCAAGCAGTGAGGTTCACCTCAGCTAACTGTAACTATGTGAACGTTCAATGTTTGGTATGTTAGTCTTCTTCTGTTGTTATTAGGAGAACCAGGACCTCAAGAGAATGACTGGCCCTGACTTTGGATGTGGAGATACATGCCACCTGTGTCCTGATCTGTCCCTCTGGGAGTGCTCTGTGAATCAGTGGTCAGCGGGATGCACAGGCAGGTGTGCTTACTTAGCACAGAGAGGTTCTACCTCATCAGATGCCTTTTGGAAGATTGCAAACACCCTTTCATCCTTTTATGATGATAATGATGTTTCTTACGTGGGGTCTCAAACACTACTGTTGGTAATAAGCTCCTGAGTGTAGTGGTTAGAGCTAAACGATGGGAATCTATCAACTGACTTCATCACTCTAATAGAAATCCACAGCAAGGAGTTTTGAGACTAGTGGGTCTCAGTTATTCCATATCTGTCATCTCGATTACACAAGCAGAAGTACAGTGAAGGTAACAGGTTTGCATTGGACTGGTATTAATGAAGCAGATTGTAATCTGGCCTACACGAATTTGGTGAGAAGAAACCCAAGATGGAGCTACAAAGCCAAATCTTCTAACTCATGCACAGGAGTTTAACTGGTATAACCTACACCCTTGTGCCCTGTGAAGCACTTTCTGAGGGAGAGAAGTCAAAAAACCTGTTAAGCACAGCTCTTAATATGAAACAGTGAAATATGCAACAACTCTAGGTGGAGAAGGAGTGGGAAACATGAATCCAGCAGATGTCGTTTGTTCAGTCCTAGGCCAGTGAAGGATGCAGACAGCAGAAGAGATTGTAAACTTTCCACTATTTCACTTCAGGGTGGTGGGATTAAGGAGCCCTGGCAATGGAGACTGTGGGTGTACTGGGGTGTAGTATTGTGTTAGAATTACTTGAGACTTGTTTGTTTTACACAGCGAACTGCCTTATGGAAGTGCTGCACGGCTCAGAAACCTTGGTTCCAGCCATGCCAATGCATTAAACAGCACATAGCAGTGTCCTTGAGCAGCAGGACAGAGTTGTCATTATTGCTGAGTACTTAAAGTGGTTGATGGCATCAGTTTGGATGGGTCCATCTAGCTCTCTCTAGTGTCATTCCTGGGTATGTTTTACTGTAGGCCAGGGACTTGTTTTGCCACGTTACCACAGTTCAGGATCATTCCCAGCAGACCACTTGCCAGTATGTTTTGGAAGGCAAGAGGTTTTAATGGTACAGGTGCAGACTGTTTTGTGGTGGTTGGCATCAGTCCCAGACAGTTCTCTTGGGAGTATTTGTTTATTACTGTAGCTGTCAGTGTTGTAGCTATGTTAAGTGATGCTGTGCCACAGCTGATCAGTGTGCCAGAGGAACCCAAGCACAGAGAAATGCTGGTGTAGCTACACTGCTTGTGTAATTCAGAGCTATAATATAACCATGTTTCTTGCCCAAAGAAACAGGTTTAGAGTGTTTTCATATACCATACTCAGTAGCTGCAAGCTACACTAGCAGCTGCTTACTGGTATTCACTGGGATGCTCCCCTCTCTTGGGTATTTTCTCTGTATAACTAACCAGCAACGAGCAGTGCACACAGATCTCAGAGGATTGCTCAGGATCTTTTGTGCTCCTGATACTATTACCCTTTCTGGTAGCACACAGTTGTGATCCTTCAATGGTGCTAATGGGAATTGAGGTCCCACCTTCATCTCAAGCTTCTACATTCCCATTTTAATGTCTCTTGACATCTTCACAGTTCCTCTTTGCTGGTGGGCTGATCACTGAGGACAAATTCTTTGCAGACAAATGTGTTTTTTGACTGATCAGTGAGCCTTCCTTTTCAGTACCTCACGCTGTTTCAATACCCTTTTTGATAATTTTTTTCTCATTACGTGACTATAAAAGGAACAGTCGTCTATTTGTTCAGTTTCTGTCCTGAATGTCTCTTTCCCTTTATTTATAATCTAACATCTCTCAGAGAAAATAGCCTGCTGCAAGACCATGTAATTAGCCTGGAACCTCTGAGTCCTACTAAGGCCCCTGTCTGTCACCATTAAAGCCCATGAGTGCTTCACTCTTGATTTATCCTATTGGGAAAATCCTTTTGCAAGGGAACTGGTAGAAGCTGGTACCTGGGATGTTTAAAACAAGGATGGGAAGGAACAAAATGGTTTGATGTCCAGAGAACCTATATGCTCCAGACGTTTATTTCAGTCCTTAATTTTTCTAATGTGTGATTTTGTCAAAGAGAATGTTTGTTGTGTGTACCAGCCTAAAAAGCTTAAAAGACTTATACTGACTTCAGAATTTAGTGTCCTAAATAGCTGACTATAAGAAAAAAAAAATAATTTTGTAAGCCACTTATCCATACATGCCATGAATCTGAATGGTTTGTGCTAATGTTTTCAAAATATTAACGATTTTACCAGCACTATTATTTTTGTTCTCAAGGACTATATACAAGACAAAGAAAGGAGTTGGAGGGAGAACAAAAGGTGATTCCAGTTGCCCCTGGGAGCACACAGAGAGAGACTCATATTCATCCCATTTGGTTTTAGATATGTGACCAAGAGACTCTACATTAGGAGTGTGGTTTCTGTAGTCTTCTTCACTAGACAACAGCTAGAGACACATACTTCAGACCTCTCTTTTTATTGACAGTGAAGGTAGCTTAGGGAGGGTGCAGGCTGAGGGTTCAGTATCTGAGGTTGACATAAGCCTTTGAACTTAATTATCCTATCTTTTTTAATTATGTGTATATCAGTTATGCAACAAACATGAATTAAATATCAGCTTGAACCATATTACAGTTAAAAAAAAACCCAATACAATTCTAAAGCCTATTGAAATGTGTCTGTGCAATTAGTCTCCAAGCACACTGTTGTCTCCTCCTTTTTCACTCTCCATCTTTTTATTTTTCCTCTTGTCTCATTTTTCAAGTGCTGCACGTACATAGACTGCTTCTCCCTCAGTTCAGGACTCATTAATTCTCCATGTCCTATAATGTGCCTGCAGCACCTTGGGATAATAAAATAACAGTGTGAAGTAATGGAATGCTGCTACTACTTGCAGTAAGCAAAAAACAAAATGTTGTCTCGATTCTATCTTGAAATACAAGCAGTGCAGATTCATTTTGAATTAGCTGCCAACTGCTGAACACAGATACACTGAAGGACAGCCCTAGGCTATTTTCAAACAGAAGGGCAGGGTAAATGAATCCTTGCTTGGGATGCTTGGAGGCAGCTGCATGTAAATTGGTTGCCTCTAGGCTTATGAAGAGTGACATGTTACACAGTTGTCACACCCTTCCGAATATACATGGTGCCAAATGATACTGACGTGACATGCTGCTGAAAATGCTGTGCAGTTTTATGGCCTGAGTAGCACCTTAGCCAACTCCTGGGATCACTTCACCTTGGTTCCTGCCCAGAGCTGGACCAATGATGTGTACATTGCCCAGCAGGAGGAAGAAGGTCATGTTTATGTGTTAAAAAGCTAAACTACCTATTGGTAGAATTGCTTTGTTGAGGTTTAGGACTTGACATGCTTCAATGATCTCTGACCTGAGGGAGGTCAGCAAAGCTTGGGGAGAGGGATTTAGTGCTGATAGTGGGCACAAAGAATGCAGAATTTATGGACCACAAGGACACTGGGCAGAACTCCAAAGATAAGGAAGAAACTAACAAAGCCAGCTCAGCAACTGTGCAGAAATCAGCTCTAATTGGTAGAAGATAATTCCGGCAGGAGGAGATTGTGGTCTCGGACTCACAGCCCAGTGAGTCAAGAAACCCAGGGACAGAAAAGCAGAGTAAGACTAATTAGGCTGAGAAACGAGAGAATCATTTAACCAATTGAAGGTAGAATACTAACCAATAAGAAAATTAAGTAACTTGTGGCCAATGAATTGTGATTTCTTTGTTTTCTAAAATGTGTGAATGGTGTAAAGTTTTGATGATCATGGAGCCAGCCTGCTGTAGGTTACCACCAGCTCCCTACTTTGCACACACTAGAAGAAAGAAATGGAAATACCTCATCTTGGTGTGTAAATTGGCACTGTGCACTGGGCAGTGAGGCTACATTTGGTAAAGCAATGTCATTACTGCCTCTGCCTTTCCCAGCTACACAAGGGTCCTGGGGGTATTTAGTTGAGGGATAGCATTTAATTCATAGAGAAGGTGCTATGTAACAGGCTTTTATGGGGTGACTGAGAGTGGCTACTAATGACTTAGTCCTGTGGTCTCAGCAACTCTCTCCTCAGCATTGCCCAGATCTTTTCCAAAAGCTAGGATAACCTCATGGTACTTGGTGGTATTGGTGGATCTTTTTTTCATTAGAATTGTGAAAAGTTCAGATTTGTGTCATCTTTCGCTGATCCAGCAGGAATGACAGAAAGACTTGGGGGTAGTTCTCCATGGTCTTTCTCACCTAAACCAGCAGTCTTGGCATCTGATCTGCAGAATAGGGAGTGCTATGCACAGGGGTGTGAAATATGGGGATGACTGTAATTGTAGAGATATGTCCATATTAAAATCAAAAGCAGATACTATAGGGATGTGAGATTGATGTCCTTTATTCTCTTGGACACCTGAAAGCCTAGAGTAGGAAGGTATCCTGAGAATATGCTTAGGTGGTATCTACTTTCACACAAATATCTTGGAAGTCAAGGCTCATATGGTTTCTTTAATGTTACTGTTTTGGTTTGACCCTGGCAAAATGCCAAGGCCTCTCAGAGCTGCGCAGAGTTTCAACAAAAGAGTAAGGGAAAAAAACCCTGAAATTGATATATACACATATATTTACACGAATCTGCAACACATATATGTACAAATATAAAAGAAAAACCAACAATAACTTCACTCGAAACTTCCCTCCCAACAACACACAGATTCCACCACCCAGAACCCCAGAAAAACACCCCAAAAGATGTTTCCTGGGAAGAACACCCACCAAAGACAGGGAAAGAGCAAACCCAAACTAAACAAAAGTATTTTACTTCCCAAAGACCAAACATGGTGTGGATATCTTGGCACAGGAGCGGTGAGGCCTGTCGCTTAGAAAGCAGCAACAGCGTATCCTGTCACATCACACACCAGGAGAGAAGAAGGGGGAGGAGAACACGTCTCCACTGGTTTTATATTTATAATGGCCAGACTTCATGAACAAAGATCTTGGAATGGGCTCTCCCCACGTCAGTGTGCCCTTCCAGCCTGCGCAGTGGATTTTTTAGGTGAGGCACAGCGTGCGCAGAACTGGCCCCACCATCTAAGTCCTAAGCTCCATTTGCCATGGCCGAGCAAGCTTGGACAGTGACAGTGAAATCCTCAGGACTGTCTACAGCACCTGGTACTAACTGGGGCTGATCCTGCTGAGCATCCGAGATCTGACAGGATCGGATGGCAGGGAGGCATTTAACTGCCCGGGGAACAGTCCCCACTGAGACTCGAACTTGGGCCCTTGGGATTCAGAGTCCAGAGTGCTAACCATTACGCCACGGGACTTTTATATGGTTTTATATTTAACCTGATGTCATATGATATGAAATATCTAGTTGGCTACTTAAGTCAGGTGATACCTGTCCCTCTGGATCTACTGAGAGCCCTGTAGTCCAAAACTGAGGCTTGCTGAATTTGACTTTGGGCCTAACTGAACTAAGGTTTTAATCTAAGTTTTTTGGGGTTTGTCAAACCCATCACATTTAATTTAAAGCAATGTTTGCAAACTTGCTGCAACTATTTATATAAAACAAGCATTTACGTTTGAATCCAAGAATTGTGTTACAGCTCCTGGAGCACTTTGGTGTTATTTTCAGGGCACTGCAGGGCATACGTGTGAAATGTTAGTTGTGTCAGAGTCCTCTGGTGAGTGCAGTCTGTTTTGAGGATGCAGCAAGTGGGTCCGGGAGACTGTGACTCTGAAGTCCAAACGCTCAGAAATCATGGGTAGGGTTGCAGAAGTGGATGTTTTAAAAATTTTTTTATTATTCAGTGATGGCATTATTTTCTTTACCTTAGTGTTTCTGAATCTTCAGGACATAAATGGGCCATGTTTTAATCAGCCCAGCATGGGGTTTTCAGGAATTTGGGGGCAATGCAGCTGAAAAATTAATTGCACTGTTGCTCAAAATACTTAACTGCTCTAAGGTTCTCATGGATAATCCAGTATGCACTGAACTAGAACCAGTGGGTGTATGGTCTTATGGAGAGATGTCTTGAAGAGGAAAATGGTTTCCTAAAGCAAAAAGCTTTGTGATCTAAATGTTTATATTTTGGCACTCGTCTTTTTTTTTTTTTTCTTCCCTGCCATTTGTGACCAAATAACTATAAAAATTCTGCTCTTCAAATAGAGTTCTCTTAAAAAAAAAAAAAATCTGCAAAGCAGCATATAGAGGTCATAAAGTGAGGAAAGTGAGAAGCTGAGTCCAAGTCTAGTAGACTCCAAGTCCTAACCTGTGTCTGAAGCAGACTATTTTTCCCTTATAGAGAGTCTTCAGAGCTTTAATTTTAACACCTAAAGCTAGGTATATATCTAATGCCTTAGATAAAACCCTAGTTGTTTTACTCACTTTGCTTACATCTTTTCAAAGTTCATGTCAGATATCAGTTTTTCTGAATCAGTGTTCATAACCTGTTCCAGTTATTCTCTCAGCACAAAAATAATGCTAAATAGGCATTGAAGTGTTTTAATATACAGTGTGTCTTATGTTTGGTAATTTTTTCATTTTCTCTTTTCAGTGTAATACATTCTGACTAAAATCTTTGTCTTGCAGGTCTGAATACAGCCGTATGTCCTCTACCAGCAGTGAGTATAACTTTGAGATTTTTTTTTTTAAACAGATTCTTGTATTTTCTATTTTTCTGCCTGCTAATATTTGTCAACATCAAACTGGTGTTTATATGGAGTACAGTCTGACACAGTAAAGCCCCTGTTCCTTCTCTTCTTGGATCTATGTCTAGAAACAGTATAAAATTATGACCAAAA
Source organism: Acropternis orthonyx (assembly GCA_035583155.1). Classification (NCBI taxonomy): domain Eukaryota; kingdom Metazoa; phylum Chordata; class Aves; order Passeriformes; family Rhinocryptidae; genus Acropternis; species Acropternis orthonyx. The sequence goes on along the minus strand of JAWWEU010000001.1, from coordinate 53,919,994 downwards.
TACAAGCCATGTGTAAAGTCATAAATATTGAAGCTCACAAGAATGCAAGGCAAAATGAGAACAGAATCTGTAGACACTGTGGCCAGTGTGAATGGGCCCTCCAGCTAAAGGAGTTTGCAGTGATGAATGTCATTAGAGCTGGGAAATGCAGGAATCATTGAATGTTCATTGCAAGCTAATGGCAACAAAGCACTTCAGAGCAAGTTTTTCTTTGATACCAAGGGTGGTAAGTGCTTTAGTAAGTGTCAGAGTCTTCCTAGATATTTATGATAGTCAGTTGAATTTCAGGTTAGCCATCTGATAAAAGATGAATTCTGGCATCTGGATTATTTTTCACTAATGCAAAATGACAATTTTTTTTTAAGGGACAGGAAGCTCTTTTTGAGTCCTCTTTCTACTCACTCCAACCATTTCCTTAGTTGTAGGACATACTGCATCTGCAGCACTTTGAAATGCAATAATGCTTATTCATGCATGGCTACTGGTATCTCTCTCTTGTCAAAATGCAAAGCGATGCCTGTCTCCCTGATTCACACATAGTTGTGACCTTTATTTATGCCAAGCAAGCACATCAAAAATTCATAGATGGCAAACTGTGCTTTGTAATCTAGATCTTTAAACACCATGAAAATCAGAGGAGAAGAAAGCTGTCAGTTTTTTCTCATTCCCACATTCTGGCGGAAGCATGGAGAAGGTTATTTTCTATCTCCCATGGTCTTCAGTGAAGGGCTTTTATTGATTTCAACAAGAGCTGGATCAGACAGTTTTTGTAATGTCTGGCTCCAGAGCTGATACGACTAGCAGGGAACTCGCTGTCTTTCCTCCATCTGCTCAGAGTGTGTGTGTGTCTGAGAGGGAGGTAATTTAGTGCTACTTTTTTCAAGATTCTGTTGTTTAAATAGATTTCTGGATTCCCACTGTCAGACGTAATTTTTTTAATGATTGAGAGGCAACTTTCAGGCAGTCAGCTTCTCTGTGATACTAAAAGCATATTGGATTTGACTGGTTGCACCAGATGTGTGCCCCACCACTCCTTCAGCTCACCATTTCGGCTGATACCTTGGCTAATATGCTGCCAGCTACCCCACTCTTTTTGGGTGATGACTCATAATTATTTGCCTAATAGAGACAGATAAGTTCAGAAGACAAGCTGTAAGTGAAGTATTTCTCATCTAAAAGTTTGCTTTTGATCTCTTACCAACTTTGCATGATTGCTGCACGTTTGCAAATAAAGGTAACAAATTACATTTTTAAGTCTTTTTTTTTTTTTCAATAATTAAATGAGCTGTTTTCAAGGGGAATTTTTTGTTGTGTGGCAGCTACAGTGTGTCATGTTAACTGTGGTCACCTCAGTGCCTCGCTGACCATGCTGTCCAATATATGTGGGGATTGCAATTATTTTTCAACACCAGTAATTTGTCAGTACAAGAAGATATTATCATTCCAGCAAAGATGCACAAGTTCAGGAGGAAGGACAGTTTCCTTTCTCTTTTCTGCTCCCAAGGCAAATTATACTGATATAGCTTCACAAGTAGCAGTATTTAACTCTGCCTTTTGAGGGATTTGTGTGGTTGGTTTGGTCAGACAGTGCAAGGGTAATAGAAACAACTACATAAAAAATTTCAGTAAAATAGAAATACTTTCATGTCAGAGGCTGGTAGTCCGTGGGTACATAATGCATGTGAAGGAAAGATTATTGGGGAAGAGAGATTGGGAATAGAAGATGATTTGGACCTTTTAATTTCTTTGGGGAAAAGATTCAGCAAGTGATACCAGTTGCAGTACAGAAAGCAGTCTAATCAATGATGATGTTAGGCCCTAACATCATCACAAAGTAAGCTGTTGTAAATTAGAAAGCAAACAATCTCCACTATCTACAGCTGCTTCACCTGAAGCTCCTGTTCTAATCAAGTGGAGTTTATCTAAACCAGAAATATTACAAGCTAATTTGGTTTTGCAGGGGTCTTATTTGGTTGTACCAGCAAGGCTCTGATTTCAGTGTTTAATAAATGAATACTCCTCTAAATTTCTGGATGAACTCCACTGGACAGCAGTTTTCCACAGACATGCCAAGAAAAGGTTAAGAAACATTTAGCAGGTGAATTACCTAGGGCTGCCTATAGCACAACAGCTGAGCAAACTGTGGGACTCTGCGCCGATGCGAAGGTGCACAGTAATCCTACACCCCCCAAATCGCAAGCAGAATCTCACTGACTGCTATGCAGCAGTGGAAGAATCATTCTGTACATGTGCTTATTTCTAATACTTTTTTCCCTAAGGATATGGCGGCAGTTATCATGTGTTACTTCAGCTGTTCAAAGCCCTGCCTGGTGGATTGGTTGGACCTTGGGTCTTATGCGGCATCTCATTTCTTTTCTTCTTTGCCTTTGTGTCCCAGCTTCAAATAATAAAAAAATGCTTTTTACTGGCAGAATTCATCCAACATTTGTGCTTTTGTGCAGCAAGTAATTTGGGAGAGAGTACCAAAGTTTGCAGTATGTGGATATTTCTGCAAGAAAATGTAGCAACCATCTGCTGTGCAGGCTCTGGCTGTTGTCAGGGTGACGACTGTGTGCCACTTTGCCTTTTCTTATTAAGTAGAGCAAAAAAGCCATGCAAATCTGTCTGCTGGGTGCTGCATTTTGAAGTATTACCACTTTCAAAGGTTTAGCAGTGTGATTTCAGTGAAGAGCAATGCTAATTATGTTTTTCTGAATTCTGGTGTGTATAGTCATTTTTGCCTTTGTTCTTTAGGAGGAAGTGTGCTTTGTCTTATTAAGATGTTCTGCCTATTGTTGTGCTCTTCATTAATCTAGGAAATATATTAACCTTCTCTTTGCTCATATTTTTAATTACCTTTTCAATTACAATTTTCAATTACCATTAGGGATCCCTAATCCTATAGGAGAGAGAATTGTACTAGGCACTTGGCACCCACAGAAGAGACCTTTACCTGAAGTGCTTAATACCCAAATATAAAGACCATAGGTGGCATATGGATACAAACAGTTGGAATCACAAAGAAATAATTAATTTGTGGTGGTCAGCACAATAAGCAACGGTCTCTGTACATCATCATTTTAATTATCTTCTCATTGCTTTGAGCTGTGTGTTTCAGGGATGATTTTTGACCAGGGAGGAGGAGTATTGATGGGGACTGCTTATTACCTCCTCTGCATAATCTTTGCATTTATGATAATGGCTCTTCAGAAAGACCCAAACCAGAAGTGAATGTTTTGAAGCAGGACTTTTGTGATTTGTAACATTCACAAAGGATGAGAGGAAATGGCTTCAAATTGCACCAGGGGAGGTTTATATTAGATATTAGGAAAAATTTCTTCACTGAAAGTGTGGTCAGGCATTGGAACAGGCTGCTCAGGGAAGTGATGGGGTCACCATCCCTGGAAGTGTTCAAAAGACATGTGGATGTGGCCCTTGGGGATATGGTTTAATGGTGAACATGGCAGTGCTGGGCTAACAATTGGACACGGTGATCTAGAGGTATTTTGCAATCATAATGATTCTATGAATTTAAATATTCCATATCTGGTCAGCTCTGGAGCCAATATAACCAGGTTGTCTTGGAAATAATTGTGGAATTGAGTGATTTATTTTTTTTTTTTTTTTTTTTTAGCTAGCCTGGAGACACATTTGTACTGGTCCAGCTAAGCTTGTAAATGAAACATTAAAATGGTTCTGTGGGATAAGATTCAAGTTTATGGAACAGCTTAGAGCGTTTGAAATAACAAAAGCCTGTAGTACTTCTTGTGCTTCTCAATGAGCTAAAGGGCTTGTCACCCACCTGCTTTGCAGTTGGAAAGCTGGTAATTCACCTTCCCCTGTTCCCCTGCCTTTCTTTTAGCAGCTAGGAAACAATTGAGTCCTTCTGGGGTGTTTTTAGGTTGTTCATATTCTTCAGTGGTAAACCTAAGAGCTGGGATATTAAAATTTTATTTCCGTGTTGCACATACCCATGTTCCTAACCCATGGAACTTCACTCACTTTCTGGTTCTAAAAGTTAAGCACAAGAAAGTTTGTTTTGTCAGATTTAAAATATGTGGGTTATTGAGCGTGTTTCTGTTTTAAAAAAATTCTGTCTGATAGTCTCTTCTTATGCTAATATATATTCAGATCTTTGTTTTGGGATTTGGTCAATGTTTGGTCAACATTTTGTCAGCTCCCTGGGATGTGATCCTGTGGGAAGTCCACACTAGAGCAGGGCCCTGCCAGAACCTGAAGACCTCTGGAGAGGCAAACTCATGTTGGAAAAGTTCATGGAGCATTGTCTGGCATGGGAGGAACCCCACATAGGAGCAGGGGAAGGACACCTCTCCATGGGGAGGAAGCAGCAGCAGAAATGATGTGATGAACTGACTGTAACCCCCATTCCTCCTCCCCCTGTGCCACTGGACAGGAGGAGGTAGAGAATGGGTAATAAAGTTAAGCCCAGGAAGGAGGGAGGAATGGGCATAGATGTTTGTGAGATTTGTTTTTCTTCTCATTACCCTACCTTGATTTGGATCGGTAGTAAATTCAACTAATTTCCCAAAATCAAGTCTGTTTTGCTTGTGACAGTAACGGGTGACTGATCTCTCCCTGTCCTTAACTCATCAACCTTTCATTATATTTTGTCTCCCCTGCCCAGCTGAGGAGGAGAGTGACAGAGCAGCTTTAGTGGGCACCTGGCATCCAACCAGGCTCAAACCACCACAAGATGCCTTGTAACAACAGCATATAGAGAAATGGCTTCCTCTCACTTTTGCATAATTTCAAAATATCTGTCTTCAATGAACTGTTAAAGATGATGAAAACTAACCAGAAGCAGAAAGGGGAGCAGGTTTGATTTGGGCTTTGGAAAATCTGTCACAAACTTGAATTTCATAATATAATTGCCTAGTTTTATTTAGGTTAGTTCTAACTAATTCTGACCGAGGCACTGCCGGACTGGTTATTTTCTAAGGCTGTTTCTCCAAACAATGTGATTTAATGAGTGTGAGCATATAATTATGTTCTTTTATTGCTATACAAAGATATACTGTAGTGTATATTGTTTCTTATTTCCACAGAGAACTGAGATGCTTTTACAATGGCTGACAATGAGCTGTATTAAATACAGTGGTAAAAACAATTTGCAGTGAGCTTGCCAGCATTATGCTGCACTTCCAGAAGGTGTTATTATAAAAGGAAGGCTAATTAAAGTACGATGAAAGATGCAAGAGGAAATTGGACCCAAATCACATAGAGTCTTTGCCTGCAGCATCTGTCAGTGTTGCAAATTCAGGTGTTCTATATGGTAGTGAAATCTGAAATGTCAGCTCCTGTGGAAAACATATCTGTAAAATAAAATACATCTTCTGCACATCTTGCCAGGCCTGTGTTATACTGCCAGGTGTAAAGAGCAGTGCTGCTTCCCACTGTGGCTGGGTGAAGAAGGAAAATGTAATTGTTGCATGCCATCTAGCAGTCTTTGACTGTGCAAAATGTCTTTATCTAGCTGCTTGTCATCATGTTCCACCATGATGAAGACCAAATGCTTGCATACAGGATAATAAAGTATAGTACTGAACCACAGAAGGTGAAGGTTTTAAGGCATCTCTGGGGATGAGGTACAGTCATGTGTAAGGACATGCACAAAAGAATGTGTAACTTGAAATCAAACCTAGATTTGATTTTTGCATGGCAAATGTATGGCATTGACTGCAAATATACCATTCCCCTTATAATGACTGAAGTGCCTGTTTGAATTTGTACAGCTTGGCGTAACCCACGTATCTGGTTTCTGCAAAATTCAGTGTTTCACTCCTTGGGATCATTTAGCATGCACCAAGCTGTGTGTCCCATGGTTAAATTGCTTCCTACTGGCTTAGTGCTAGCTTGGGATTTCTGTGTCAGGGGGGTGTAAGTGTACCTTAAACAGTAATTGGACCAGAGCTATCAAAACATTGTTTTCAGTTGTTTTGTATAGTCTTTTCTGGCCTTATCCAGTCAGGGTTTTTTCCTGTCATATAGATACAGCAAATGAAAACAAGACTAGTTATTAAAAAGACTAATGTGTATGGATGACAATCTCAATGTTTTTCTAGCTCCTTTTTTAAGCACACATAGTCATAATCAAAACCATATAACCAAATATATTCTCTTTTTTTATTGCCGAGCATAATTCAGAAACATAGGAAATCTTTGATAGACTGAGCTATCAAGTGCCATACAGTTCTAGTAAAAACTTACAGGAAATATTTCAGAGAAAGTTAAATTGGATTATTTGGTGATGTGGCTTAAATTTCCCTCTGTGGAAGTGTTACTGCTGCTGTCCCAGAAAACCACAAGGAGCTAGGCAGCCACTTAATGGGTGTTTTATCCTGAGAAATGGGTTGCAGGAAAGATCTTAGCATTCTGAGTTCAGCTGGTACAGTGATGAGAATGATCTGGAAATTGTTGCAATGTCTGTCTGAATTGTTAAAGCCCAAAGAGGGAAGCTAAAAAAATAAATCTGTCCCATGGCAACTTCTGACTCAGAGGCACTAGTTGGGGTAGAACAGGAAAAGCCATCTGAGTCACTGAGTCAAATAACAAAACACTTGTGAAGGCTGAAGTTATTAAGGCAGTTTCTACTAAATGTGCACTGTTTGGACAATGGCAACAATTACTTTCCTCATTTTATGGCCACAGTACCTTATGGTGTATATTTCCTTTAATTTGAACTTTTAAAAATAAAAAAGTAACGTTTATTTATGCAAGCAAGCTGGTAAGCTGGGACATTTGGTAACTGGTGTGGGCCACATTCTAGAGCAGTAGTTGTCTTCTGCCTGCCTTGTATTTGTTGGTACAACATACCTGTTGATTAGTAGTTTAGGAAAAAAAGTTCTATCTGTAATTTCTAAAAGGTTCGTGAAATGTTTACCAGGTGACTCCTGACTTCCATCACATGGGACCAGAATGAAGCACCAACGACAAAGCATGCTTTCTATTCCTGCTTCCCTTTTCCATCAGATGGTGTGACGTACATATTTTGAGCCACACGCTGCTGTCAGCTGAAAGGTTTATGGGATTCAAGCTAATTTTCCAGTACTGTCAAATCCAAGTGGGTCCTTTGCTGTAATGCTAATATTGTTCATTGTCTACAGAGACACAAACAATGTTTTACCATGCCTCAGGGTTTGATCCCATATTTTCTTTAGACATGTCTTGGGTGTAGATGTCTCTTTGTGGCTGCTGCCTGCTGTCTGGCTTTTTTCTGCCATCTCTTTGTGATACCAGGAAGACTTGTGCAAAAGTGCAAACATTAAAAGAAGAAGTCTGCCTGAAAATTAACATTTTTAGCCAAAACAGTTTTCTGACTGCCACCAGAAGACATAATCCTTTTTACTCCTTGTGTGAGGGCTACTTTTCAGTGTATTCAGCAAGCTCTTTAGACTTTCATCTAGACCTGACATGTGGGAAGCACTGAAAACACTTAGCTGGGAATAGTAGGGGAAGACTGCCAACAGTAAAGTCTTAAATTGTTTTAAGCCCATCATAAAATCACACTCTCAGTTAACTAGAGTACATTGTGTGCGGTGTGGAGCTCATTGTTGGACCAAATTTGTTAGCTGCTCGAGTGTACAGTGTTTCTTGGGGTTCTTTTTAAGGCAGTGTTCTTTCTGCCCTTTTATAAAAAACGTATTTTTGAAACTCTCAACTTTACGTAGGAGTCGAATTTTAAGAAAACACAATGCCTAAAATCAAAGGACTTTTAAAAGTGTGGTGTTGGATGCAGTTTATACAGCTTTTGTTTTACTGGTGGTTGCTGACGGGAGTTTTACTGAATTACTACACATTGCAACTCTGTATAGAAGGTGGTATTTATACCAAAGATCTGTGTCCGGGTTCTTGCCAAGTACAATGATCCCTGTCTTTCTTTAGTAAGGTTTTATGATTGGGAAGGACATGTATCTTTGCAAAACTTTACTCTTCTAAAGTGGAAATCTCCAGCCATTTGGAATACTGCTTCCTCTGTCTCAATTTCAGGCCCTCTTCTCTCCCTTCCCCCTCCTAAAAAGTGAGACCTTTTTTTTTTTTTTGTTTAATTTTTTTATTCTACACACAGTACAAAATAACAATAAAATTAATGTCATAGTTGAGCATTTATAATTAATGCACCTTCCCTTATTTCTCCACTGGACTGAATTTGACAGCAATATAGGCTGTTACATGAAGTCCCACATCTTACACTGATGGCCCAGGCTCATTCGTGCCAGCATCCCCAAACTCACTGGGGCAAATCCCCCAAGCAGCATCTTGCTATGGTGCTTCAGTTCCCCACTCAGGGCTCTTTGGTTACTGTTTCTTCTTCTGGGTTTCTGAAAGACACAGAATGGCAATTTCCAGCTGTTTTCCACAGATCAGGAATACTTTTCAGGATATCAAAATTAATTTACCTGGCTATTTCTCTTGTGGGTGGATCTCCTGTGAGAGTTAATCTCTGTGTGATGAAGCCATTTAGGCCCTAGATAGGCAAGTGGACGTAGATTGTGGCTTTTGAGTGAAGACAGCTGTAACAGTAAAGACAGTTTGAAGCTGCCAAATCATGTGAATCTATTTTGTGGCATGGATACATGTACAGACTGAGACACCAAGACAGCTCTCAAATTGTGGTGAACTGTGTGGGAGAGAAGGGGGGAAATTATAGCAGTTTACATCCAGGAGGATATCTGTAGAGGTGTATGAATACACCAGCATTTTGGGGTTCTTGCATTTCAGCAAGTTAGTAACTTTGTCTGTGGTTGAGAAAATGATTGAGGGTTACAGTGGTCTCCAGAGGATAAGTAGATGATAAGGTTGTTGGCTTTTTATATTGAAATTCATGTTTTTTTCTAGTACTGCTGTTGCCATTGTAACATAAGGTGCCAGCAGCATATTTTGAGTGGGGAGAACACCAGGCAGAAACAGTAAAGGAGCTCATGGAGAAGACCACAGTGTTGGCAGAGAAATTCTTATATTGGGGGATATTTGTGAGGAATTGCTAAGAAGTTTACTACCTTGTAACCATGGCGTAAAAACACCCACTGTAGGTTCCTAAGTTTGTCTGCATGAAGAACCCATACACCGTCTTCTCAGAGTTGGGAGTCTTTTTTTTTTTCTGCTGGATGCTTAATATACAGTAAGCACAGCCTCTGCTTTGACATACCTACAGGCTCCATAAAGCCTAGGCAGAATACAAAGGCACAGCAAAAAGGCTGTGAGCCAGGGATGTGGGGTTACACAGCCAGAAGCACAATATGGCATTCCCATCCCTTTCTTTTTCGCCTGTTTCTGAAGGGAAATGTGATGTGAACATGCGTCATCTTTCTTCACAGAGGCACTAAATTCCTACAGGTTTCATTGGAACTGAATGAAAGGCAGTGGGACAAACTTTAGTCTCCATAGAGAAAAAAGACTCTAATGTGAGTTCACGTTACCTCTTTTCCTACCCTACAGCTGGACAGTCAGCCCACAGGCAACACACACATCGCTTTATACCAAGCATGAACTGTTTCTTGGCTGTCAGGTAGTTAGGGGTTAAGCGACAAAACTGCAGTACCGTGAATGAAGAGATGACCAAATGGGGACTGAGAACGTATCTGTCACTTAAGGAATTACTCTGATTCTTTGCCTTCCTGTGAACAGTCAGCAGTCTGACTAAAGAAGCCAAAGAAGCTGGTTTTGGAGGTTGTAATGGAAGATATGATAATCACATACTTCAGAAGCTTTTTTTCCATAACATTTATCACAAAAACACTTCTCATTTGTTGACAAAGAGATAAGATACTAGAACAAGAGTGATCTTCAAGATATGCATATAGGCTCAAAACTTACCCTCCATTTTAGCTACATAGATGAGGCATCCAAGATGGAAATGTGTACAGTGGAGAGTGATGGGCCTTATCTGAAGGTTTGATTCTGTCTCTCACTTTGGGCTACAAAGGGAGCCCAGTACAGCTAGGCTTCTGCTGGAGGAACATCTTTCAGATACCTAACTTGCCCTAGGATGACTCTACACCCCAATGATTGTGATTCCTATGAAGAAGGTGGGGGCCATATGGCTCTGAAAAGGGCTGAGACAGTGATCTTGGTACTGTAGACCATATGACTGCAGATGGGAGAGTGAGCATCAGAGTGCTGTGGCATGATCAGCATAGGATGTGTAGCTACACAAGTGCCCAGGCCAACAGAAGGGAGTGGGCAGCAATTCGTGGAGAGGTGAAGAATGTGAGACGAAGTGAGATGACCCCTTTCAACAGCAGCTTAAGTTCATCACGCAGAGTTACCCTTAGGCAGGTCAGGGGAAGGTAACTTGGGGAGGGATGATAATTCACTGGAGCTGTAGCACAGTGGGGAGTTTCAGCAATAGCTGCACCAGCTACATTGCCTTTGCTTGATCATGTGGGGCATTAAGTGTCAGTTTTTTATAAGATTCATTCCTTCAGGGTTGGTTGCGTGCTGTACACTAGGGGCAATGACACCTCTTAATACTGTTCATATTAATGTACCAGGGGAGGCTTTTTATCTCTATCAGACAGACAATGGACTTAATTTTTCAGCTTCATTTTTGCTCTGTTGTTGTTGTTGTTGTTGTTGTTGTTGTTGTACAGCACCTGGAGGAGCAGATTGACTATTTTGCTATACTTGTTTGTACTGCTCTGCTGTGCATTGTCTATGCTACCTTAGTACAGATGGAGAAGCAAGCATCCTGACACCATTACCTCCATTAAAGAACACTCAATTGCAGCTTCTTAGGAAAGGTTGCTCTGAGGGGAGTGTGAAAGAGGTTTCTGCTCTTGGCACTGTGCTGTGCAGAATACCCCCTTTCTTATTGCTTCTGAACATCCTTCATGAGTTTGAGGTGGTGTGCAAAGCTGGGCGTGTTGAGAAGCACATTATCTGGCAGCTCTGCATTTGTCAGATGCTATTAAAGAGCAGGGAAAGAGAATGGAGGAGCTGGTGAATCCGTCACATTCTGCTTGTTCAAAAGGGATTATTGATACTGCATAATTCATCAGAGCATGACCTAACAGTGGGTTCTGCTGCCAGAGGTGTCCAGTTACTGCTTCTGCTGCCGTTGCCCATAAAGTGATGCTCCTTGTTTATGAAAATAGCCTCTGTCTGCCCATGAGCCTTTCAATTAGTACACCTAAAATGGTCAGTCTTGGCTTGAACTTGGTTAAAATACGAGGGTCCTGTTCATTGAGAAATGCTACCCTTTTGACATTTCTTTGTGTTTTGGAATGTGATTGAAATAGGAAAATTGGGACATTTTTTGTACAACAGAAATCCTGGGAAATTTCAATTGGAAATATTATAATGCCTTTTTTTTGGCATTATTTATATAGTGTTTGGGGTTGTTTTATGTTCCCATAGGTGAAATATTTTGATTGATTAACAATGAAAAACACTGTGGTGACCTGTAATGTTTGATTTTAAATTATTTCATTACTTCCTGATAGCAATTACATCTTAATAATGAAGTAGTGCTGGATGAGGGTTGCAGTCCAGAAGCTCGGCACATTCACTCTGACCCTCTCCCATTGCCTGATTTACATCTCTGGTACTGCATCATGTAATTTAGTTGAATGAGACCTGAAATCTTATTGCTTAATGTAGCAATAAAGGAATCTGGTCTGTACAGTGTAAGACATGTTCAGGTGTTGGTTCCCATGAAGCAGCATGCTGCAGTGGAAAAATGGAAATTAATGTTCTGGTGTTCAGACTCTCCATGCAATATTGCAGATCAGCAAAAAGAAAGAACCTCAAGTATTTTTAGGTTGGATATTTCCTGTGAGTTTCCTGAATAGAAGATTGAAAATATAGGTGGCTAGAAAACAGAAAATATCTGCCAAAATTTGGAAATGCATATTCCCATGCACAAACCAGGGCCAGGAACCAGTCTGCCTAACATCTTTGTTACAAACTCAGTCCTGTCTCACATACTTACCAGGTTTGCCTAACCCTCTGAATAACTCCTCATTAAATACCTTCTGGTGAGACAGAGAAGCATTTAGGTTAATACCTTGTTTCACCCAAAGGGTTAGGAGAGACATTTCAGAGAGACAGGTACTTAAATAATTCCTGAGCTCTGCTATGGGCTAAGTTTAGGCTGCTGGAGAAGGCTGGGAAATCAGATTTCATCAAGACAGCTGAAGGTGACTTCTCCTGAAATAAAAAAGGGGTTGGAACACTGCCCCTTGAAGGACTGATCTTTGTTCAGGGCAGCTCCTGGATGAATACAACCTGAGTCTGTCATGGTGTAAATGAGGGACCAGACTGTCAGGTCATGGCCAGAGTTTTGCTGGAGCAAGCTGTGGAAGAGAGCCAGGGCCAAAAACCAAATGAGAGAGGGAGACTTCTCTAACCTAGGGTTTTGCAGGTGGCATGGAAGAAAACTCTAGGGACATTTTGCCTCTTGTGTGGTTTAATGTTTAATGCATACGTACTCCAGGAAGAAGGAGAGTTAGCTCCTGTTCTCTGTATTTACAGACAAGTCTAGCTGCTTCCCAGCTGCTGGGGTTGCTGGCCTGATTTTACACCCACTTGTGCCTGCTTTGGGCCAGGAGCCCTGCTTTCCTGGCCAATTGCAACAACATTGGTGTTACCAGACACCTGAGTCTTCTTGGCATCTCTCAGGGGTGGTGGCTGCCCCCTCAACCCACTCCAAGGGAGCAGAGCACTTAACCCATTGCTTCCCACTTCACCCATGGGTATTTGTTTCACCAGATCATAGAGTCATATAATCATCTAGGCTGGAAGAGACTTCTAAGATTGAGTCCAACTGTTAACTCAGCCAAGTCCACCACTAATTATGTCCCTAAATGCCACATCTTTTTAATACCTCCAGGGATGGTGACTCAACCGCTTCCCTGGCAGCCTGTTCCAAAGCTTGACAATGCTTTTGGTGAAGACATTGTTCCTAATATCTAATCTAAGCCTCCACTGGTGCAACGTAAGGTCATTTCCTCTTGTCCTATTGCTTGTTACCTGGGAGACGATACCAACCCCCACCTTGCTACAACCTCCTTTCAGGTAGTTGTAGAGAGCAATAATGTACCCCCTGAGCGTCCTTTACTCCCAGCTGAAAAAAAACAGCTCCATCAACTGTTCCTCCTAAGACCTGTTCCCTTCACCTTTCACCAGCCCTTGTTGTCATGGCCGCCCAACTGGCCCTTCTGGCCAGGGAAGGGCTGGGCAGCTCTGGATGCCAAGAAGGTTGTCCTCTGCAGGTGCTGCTGCTGCTCACTACAGAGTGGGGGAGGAGGAAAAGAACGAGGAAGGCAAGATTATCATCCACAGGTTTTTCAGAGGTGGCTGCCTCTGTCCGTGCGCGCAGCAGGAGATGTAGGCAACTGGGGTAGGCTGACAGGTACCTGTCTTGTCTGTCCCCAAGCCAAGGCAGCTTCAATTTCAGAGAAGTCATACCAAAATGAGGTAGCTGACATAGACAGATTGGACAGGACTCGCTGCTTCTTGTCAGATTGTCTTTCTGATGAAAAGATTGTGGTTTCTGGGCAAGGGGAGGAGGGAAGGAAGAACCACAGGGCAAGACTGCCATTCTGCTTTGCAGGACTTTCTCCTATCTCTGCTCAGTAATATCGGATCAGCAATAAAATAACAATAATATGTAGAGAAAGACCCATACAAAGCTCAGTCATAAAATACCAGGCCACCTTCCACTTCCAGCTTTAAAATATCAGGTGTGACAACCCTGCTTTGTTTGGGCTGGCTGCTTTAACCTCTCATGACTGGTTAATAATACCTAACAGAGGAGTGAAAAGTTTAGAATTGTAAAATACTCTCAATCCTGTTAGTAATTACCTGGTAGCAAAGTTCGTGCTTTGCCAACTCAGAGAACTAATCCCCTTCTGTCCTAGGAAGGGAAAAAATGTAACAGCTATGAGAACTGTGAAGCTTATTTTCAAATAGATGCCTCAGCATTTTGATATTTTCTGTGGGATTAACTAGTAACACAGGAAGGCTAATACATATGCAGAACTTTCATTTGCTTCTGTAACAATTTGCCTGGGGCAAATTGAACTGTGTCATGAGAAATAGTGTCGTTTCCCCTCCTTCCTTGTCAGATGAAGCAAAAAGACTTGTTAGTAACATAGAAACAATTTGCAGCTTAAAGTCAGGTCAGGGAAAGTTTCTTCTTGCCTCGTATTTCTGCTTTTCTAAAGTTTCTCCTTTTCTTACTCAAATAGAAAGGGCTGCCATTTTAGAAGCACAGAAGCCACATAATGAAAGGTCTAAAAGCGTTGCAGTAAAAGCATAACATAAAACAGAACTGAAGCTCTTTCTCTACTGATGTTACACTTTTCTCCCTTCAGCTCAGTTTCTTCTAGCTCAAAAAAAAAGATGATTTGCCCTGTTCTTTGTATAACCCTAGCTGCTCACGATGGCTTTGTGCTGTGCCTCTGAGGCTGGTTCTGCAGGCATCTGGTGCTGATGGACACAGGCAGCGATGGCTGCAGAATACTAATGCTGGCCCTGGTTCCCATAAGGCTCCACTTCTGAAAAATGCTTTAGCCATTCAGTGTCCATGCACCATGCTGAGCAACAGAAGGGCAGAAAAGCTGTGCTCAGGGATTTTTTTTTCAATGCAGAGCAAGAAGGCAGCAGCAACAATGTTGTGCCCAGGCTTCTTTCAGAGCTGCAGTCATTTATATGCATAAATATCAAGCTTGTCACTTGTTGCAGGCTTTGATAGCATTTGTGTAACAAAGGAATCAGAGGGAGAAAAGACCTGAACATCTTCTATTCCAATCTTAGAAAATTAATGACTGCGTAGTTATGGTGATTACTTTCTTTCAGGTTTTATTAGATAACTGTCCTCTGCAATTTGTTTTCCTTTCTGTCTTGCTGTCCCATGTAAAGGACCATGAGAGGACCTCCCCCCATGCCCCCCTTTGTTTTTCTTCCACACTGTGACTACTCACATGAGATATCTCAAAGAATTTCCTAGTACTAATGATTGCCACAGCAAAACCTTTTGCCACATACTGACACAGTTTTTCTTTTTGCTTCAATTTTTTTCTTGCATTAGCCATCTGACAAAGTCACTCCACATCACCCATTTCACATAGAGATACAAGAACTCTGCTGTAATTGTATTTTTGCTTACTTATTTGATTTTTCTATATCTCCCCTAGGCAAGATACATGTGTGCTGTTTTGCTCTGCATACCATACATTCTGCAGCTTCAAACTGAGGCTGATGGTGTGTTTACCAGTCATCTCTGTCTGGAAAGCTATGCAATTGTATCTAGATTTTCTCTGGGTCTTACAGCTATGCTGTATTGAAAGAACACTACTTGTGCTGCTTTTCCATTAATGCAATTGGTGAAGTATCACAAGAATGTTATTCTGATGCCAGGAGGGAAGAGGGAGAGATTTGTACTGATTGCTAATAGGAGGGAAAATAGCCTTTGAGACAATCCTCCTATTAAATGTGGTCTGCACAATTAAAAGTCTGGGAAGCCTGTCTAAGGTTTCACACATTTAGGCTTTGTGCCCAGGCTCAGGGTCTCAGACATGGAGGTGGTTTCAGAACACTACACAAGGGGAGCCATTTCAGCAAAAATATCAAGGTTACATGACTAATTTATTAAACTGTCTTGGATCACCATGCACATGCATGTTTATTGGCATGCAACGCCAGCAGAACAGAAGTAACAATTTCTCCCCATCCCTCCAACAGGCCATTGCTCTCCTTCTGAGCTATCAAAGAGGTTTCAGGGACAAATGACAGATAGAACCCCTGTGAACATTGCCAAGGCTAACTAGAGGTTTCTTTTTTCCCTTAAGTGCAATTTTTTTGTGCTTCCTGCTTTTATGAGTCTTCCCTAATCTTATAAAAACCTTGAAGCAGTAATATTATAGTCTTGATAGTCTGAAGATATAAACAGTGGAGGATTTGTTGGGACAAGTAATATATATTCATGCAGAAGGGCTTGTGTGCCTTAAGGCTTCTCTGCCTTTTTTTGTGTCCTTTTCACAACTGTACTGCTTGGTATAATAAAAGATATTACCTCTCCCTACAAACTTTGCGTTACTTTTATTAGAACAGTTTCCTCCAGGACAGAAAACACTCTTAACTGAGTGTAGAACTCCAGTGTCAGGCTGATAGAATTCAGTGGGGTGATTTCTATCCCCAAAGCCAACTGGCACAAATTAAAACAAGGTGGGATGAACACTGTCCACCCTGTCCCTTTCACTGCCCCTCTACGTCAGTATTTTTGTCTTTCCTACCTCTTGGCTACATGAAGCAGCTCTTTTCTAACACAGAAATGCACATTGAGTAATATCTTTTGGATACTACTTCAGTAGAAAGAGCAACTCTCATGATATACTTGATGAAACTTCTCTGTCTTCTGATTATGTTCTTGGTTGCTGTATCTCTGAACCTTTTTTTTTTGTTTACTAAAGGTGAGCTTGAGAGAGATAAAAAAAAAAAGCCCACTGTGACTGAGTAGACTGTTTCTCTTGTAAGGATCACCTAAATGTTGACAACTTAGTTACAGATCTTAAAAGGATTTTTTTTTTTTTAATATATTTCAGGTGAGCTTTCTGTGGAAGGCATACAAGACCCATTCCTTGTTAGCGTACATATTATCGCAGACCCAGGTGAATCCAAGACTCTTCAGCACGCCATCGATAAGCTTCTAGCCTGGATCCATCCAGACCTCCAGCTGTTCCGAGTCTCAGAAAGACGAGTGCCCAATAAGCCCAGGAAGCCAATAAAGGGTGGTGTTTCTCAGCCAGCCCTTGCCATCATTCTGTTTCTGCAGGAGGAGTATGGAGAAGAACCAATCCTGCAGCTCCATGAAACCTTTCAGCGGCCACCTTGGCATTACCACCACACAGAGCTAATGCATGGGAAATTCCTCCCTTACATGCCATGCAGCCAAGACTTTTACACTTTGGCTCCAGAGACTCCTCTGTGGGCCATTCGCCCAGTGCACTATGGGAAGGAAATGATCCACTTCACCATATACTGCAGGAATGAGAACTTTGTAGACATTTTGAAATTGTATGAGTTAATATTGAAAAGACAGGTATGTCAGAAAAAAGCGGACTTTTGTGTTTTTCCTATCTATTCTAACATGGAAATAGACATTCAGTTCTCTTTAAAAAAACTTCCAAAGGGCCAGGTGCCAATGGCAACAGAGTCAGCAGTGCTGGAGTTCAGAGTAAAAGATGTGGGGCAACTTGTGCCTCTCCTGCCCAACCCTTGCAGCCCCATCAGCGAAGGCAGGTGGCAGACAGAAGATCATGATGGAAATAGGATCCTTTTGCAGGTAAGTTCAGTACACAGGGAAACAGAAGCACATTTCTTGGGTTTATTCAATGACTGACTGAAAAATTGCCTTTTTTTTTTTTTTTTTAGTCTCTCCTAGGAGAAAGAGCCTGGACAATACAGCTAAACAAAGAATTTGAAACCTCTTGCTGTGTGTGTAACTAATCAGATAAGCAGTGACTGATACTATCCAGGTATCAGTCAACCTCAGTTTATGCTAAGAGTGATAGGAGATGAGATAGCTGTTTAAAAAAATGAGGAGGGAAGGAATTATGAGCCTGACTGGAGGAATGATGGCTGTTGAGTGTAGTTTTGTAAGAAATATAGGCACAGAACTGACAGGGAGTTTTAAAATAGCCTTCAGTTACGAGATTTTTATGGAAGACAAGCAGAATTCCTGATGGTACTCATTATATTCTAGCATCACTGGTGACATACTGCATCTCTCTTTTGCGCAGTGATTATCAGAATGGAGAGGTGATGAAGGAAAAGAAATGCACCCTGAAGAGCAGCCCTAAGAGACACATTCCCACAGACTGTCTTTTTGAACTAATCTCAAGTGCTTGTAACCAAATCCTGAAGGAGAGTTTATTTGTTAGGACATGTGTAGGCATCTTATCTGGGCAATGTATCAGCAAACTCTGCTTCACTACACCCCAAGAGAGATAAAAGGAGAACAAGCAGCAAGCTCTTAAAAAGCTGCCTGCCCTGCAGAGAGGCTATCTGTGGCAATCCAGAGCCAGGTTAATATGCATTCTTGCACTGCTTACATTCAAATCAAGGAGCACAGACCCTCACCGTTAAAAGACAGTTGTTCAGATTTCAAAGGGTATTTTTTTGGAGTGAATTGCATTCATGTGGCCTGTCCAGTTGTCTGACCTTGTTTCTGTGGAAGAAGCATTGGGGATGACATCCTTTCACCATGCAGACCTCCCAGCATGCAGAGAGGTGTGTGCACCCACCTGTAGCACAGTGGCTCGGGGTTTGTAGCTCCTGGGACTAAAAATCCAGGTACACAGGGCATCTGTGCTCTGATGAGTCACATCCAAGTGGTAGTGAAACCTTTCAGTGCTGCTTTGCAGATGCCACCCTCAGAGAAACTCCATGCCAGAGCTGAATACCACACATACAGAGCTGAGGAGGGCAGCCTCCTTGCCCATCTGGCAAGACAGTAACCAATTTGTCAGGGTTACTGATTGCACTGTGAGTATATCTATGTTAGTCTGATAGTCTGAGATAACTTGGAAACTGAAGCTGACAAGAGTCATCATGAAAATTATACATAGCAGCAATACCCACCTATGTCCCCTTTTCCTTGTTCTTTCTCAGGAAGTTTCTGCTATGTAATATAACTTTGGTGTATGGGATCTTACACTGGTTTCAAGTAAATTGAAGGGAAGGGTAAAAAAAAAAAGTAGGATTTCTAAATAAGGCTTTTGATTTAAAACCAAATTTTCAGAAGTAACAAATGCCAGGCAGTGCAGAGGTAAAGACTTGGGGAGCAGCAGACTGAGGTAAACCCTGCAAAGAAAATCAAACTAAGATTTTAGCAATATATATCAAAAGAGAAAAGTAAAAGCCTGCTAAGTATGGCCTCCAAGTGCAGTTAATTTTCATTTCTGTTTTCAGTGAAGATGATGATTCTGACCAAGAGGGCAAAATGGCAAATGGGAATGAAGTTACAGAAATGGAATTTATCACATTGAAATTGTGGCAAAGCAAACAAAGTTTAGTATATACAAAGTGGAAGGAAAACAGAGACTTTGGATCTAATTTACGCAATCATAAACTCATGCAAACAAGGTCCTGGTATATGGGTTTCAACCAAGTCTGTACAATCAGAAGTGGACCTCTACAGCTAAATCAAAGGGAAAATGTCTCAGGTACAATGTCTTGTACCCAGGTACAAGGTTGTTCTGCCACAGGAACAGAAAACTGTCAATAAATAGACTTTAGCTGGCAGGTGTACATACTGGTGGCTAACTACATAACAGCCACCCAGCAGGTGCAAGTAGGTTAATAACTTAAGGCAGGATGGTCATTTACGGAGAAGGAAACTGGAACATGGGTGGTAGGAAACACTGCATTTTGTGATCCATGGAGTTCTTATATTCTTTTAATTCATTCTGAATTCAAAGCAATTATAGTATCTACCCTTAAAACCAACAGGACTACATTTTGACTTCTTACAGAGAGCTGCTATTAATAATATTATCCATGCCACAGCATTGGTGATAACTTTCTCTTCTTTCCAGTCATATGAACTCAAACAATGACTTCCCAGTACTTTTCAGTCTGCATATCTGTTGGTGCTTAGTAACCATCAGAAATTTTTGTTTACTTTATACCGATATCGCACCTTTTTACGAATTGAAAATAAAATTATACTGAAAATGGTAGATTTGCATCCCAATTAAATTGTAGGCAGTGTTTAAAGTTTGAATATGCCTCCATGATTAGGCTAACAAGATGTGACCTCCGTGTTTTTCTTAGTGTCCTTACAGGAACTTGGATACTCTCCAGCTAGATTGATCCATGTTCTTAATCCATTTTGCAAATGCAATTATCAAGAGGCTTAGATAAAGTCAGTGCAAGAGAAAACAAAGTTATTCATGGGTACCATAAATCTGTTTAATGCCACAGAAACTATTCTTTCATTTGCAAGGAAGCCCTTCAGAATTGTTT
Organism: Acropternis orthonyx; assembly: GCA_035583155.1. Taxonomy (NCBI): domain Eukaryota; kingdom Metazoa; phylum Chordata; class Aves; order Passeriformes; family Rhinocryptidae; genus Acropternis; species Acropternis orthonyx. The sequence goes on along the minus strand of JAWWEU010000001.1, from coordinate 53,900,005 downwards.
TGTCACAGTAGCTTTTCCACATTGGCAAATTAGCACCAAGGGTGCAGCTATATAGCAGATGAGGCAAAGGGTAAGCTTCAGTTGGCTGTAGCAGAAGCAAGGCTTAAGAACATGATTGCATCCTGTGGGAAGACACCCACACTGCTTCACCACTATTCAACCCAGAAGCAGGAGCTCTGGGGAGCTCTCATCAGAGCAGTGGGAAGAATATGTAAATAATATAGCTAAGAGTCTACCATATACTGGTATACTGAATATACTGCCAGATTTGTAGGTCTTGTCAAGATTCCTGGCTGCCTCTGGGCATAATCCACACAGAGACAGCTGATGTGCTAATCAACCTGCACTCCTGGCAGCGCAGTGTGGGAAGCAGGAAAGGTTAATAAGTGATTGGACTGTCTTGGCCATGTGTGTTTGGAAAGCAGGAGTAGTGAGCAGAGAGAATAAAGTGCACAGATAGCTTCTTTAAATTATGAGAATAACTTTGGGTAGGGTAGGAAAAGTAAAATAACATTTTGGCAGAATTTCCTAGCTACTCTGCGTGGGGTGGAACATGCGGACATACTCAGGAGGAAGGTGAACAACACCATATGAGTATTTCACGCAGGTAGTGTTTCAGCACTTAAGCATAACCTACTGCTTTTTTATATGCCAAAAGGTACCTGAACCACCCAGAAACGACATCCAGGCAGATTAGACTCAGGACCTACAGGAAGGCTATGCCTTCCTGGAATGTCAGACAGTCACCCTAGGAGATACCAGCATGGATCAAACACCTAGGCTGAGACATTTAATTCACCGTGTAATAACCAACTTCTTGATGAAATCTGCTCCCCTTGACCCTCTTCAGCACTGAAAAGCAAACAACATTGCCAAGACAAATAAAAATCCTAAGAAATATATGGTTTGTTACCAGCCTGTGATAGTCCTGCTTGAAACAAAATAGTCAGGTCTGTCATTGTAAGCCAGTTATTGTGCTAATGAACCTGTGCAGTTTATGGGTTGGCTGTTTTCTGCCTAGTGTTGCTTTATAAAGCATCTTTGATGCTTTATAAAGCCAATGTTAACTGATCACACCTTCTAGGTAGAGGGATTTATTTATTTTTTTTAGCTGATTTCCTGAATTAATCAGCCGACGTTCTTATCTGTACCAGGCAAATGTAATCTTGAGTTGAGAAGTGGTATAATCATGTATTTTAGGAGAAGAGGTAGTACCTTCTTACAGAGTGCCGAACACTGGCCGTAACTGAAGCAAGGATCTGGGACAAGAGGACTCAGACAATGCAGAAAATACCTAGTCTTAGCTATATGGGCAGCATGAGTGGGTATTACTGACCTGATGACCTCAAAATAATGACTAGATACGAGGTTCAGACAAAGCTTTTCCTCTCCCAGCCCCAACTGAGACTAAAAGAAACATTTTACTCTCTTCTGCAGCGTAAGGAATAGTTTGCCCCTTAAGCTTATGTTGGATAAGGAGAAGCAAATCTTGGAGGCTTAGGGTCCACTTATTTTTCCATATAAATTTAGGACTCAGATCAGTGTGGTCATGGTTGCATTTACTTCAGCTGACCCACCAAACCCTTCCAGACGTCACCTAGCTCTTCCACAAAGCAGAGTTCTTTCTCCTTCCCCTGCTGTCCAATTTGGGTGCCTTGATGGTCATCCAGCATTTGTATGACCCTAATAAAACATATAAATATTCTATGAGCTTTAATCAATGTGCTGCCATATTAGGTGTGGGCCTTGGGCTTTGTGGCACCTCTGTCATGCCCCTGGTGGAAGCACACAGCCATTTAGTATCCTGAAAATTGAAATGCTTTCGTCTGCCTGGAGTGTGAAAAAATGGCTTAATGATTTTTGAAATGATTAACAAAAAGTCAGACTGGGCAATAAGTGTACACCTGTAGTCTTAAATGCAGTTAAATCGTGTCATCCCTGTTACTCAAAGCATTATCAAGAACAGGTTTTGGGAGATAAGGAAAACACAGTCACACTACTACAGTCTGTAGTCACTACAGTTAAGTAAAAGCAGAAAAGAGAAAAAAGAACAACTAAACCAGAATCAGAGAAGGCAAAATGACAAAAAGAGGCAAAGAAATGGCACTTTTGCAGTGAACAGTTTCGTCTGCATGAAGGAAAATGGGAGTGAGAGAAGAGCTTCAAGCTTGTTTGAATTAATAGCGCAGGTAGAGCAGAACTGAACACAAAGGGGAAGAACGACAAGAAAAGCACCTACTGGAGCAGGTTGCCCAGAGAATGTGTGGATGCCCCATCCCTGGAAGTGTTCAAGTTCAGTTTGGATGGGGCTGTGAGCAAGCTGGTGTAGTGGAAGGTGTCCCTGCCCATGGTGTGAAGAGTTGGAACTAGGCAATCTTTAAGGTCTCTTCCAACCCAAACCATTCTATGACTTACAAAAAGCAAGTATGTGTACAGGGCACCTTTACAAAATTTACTTTTAGTTTCTTTAGAAACCAGTGAAAAAGACAGACTTTTGGAGCAAAATTGACTCAGTTAAGGGAGGTGCCTTAAGCTGATCTAATTAATCTGTAAGTCTAATACTAGCCTTCTGTTTTTAAAACATTTTTTACTCTATTTTTTCTTTCACTTCTGTGGTGTTTGGTTCCCTTAATGCTAATGACTGGTTTGTGGGGGGGTGTAGTGAATCAGTCAATAACTCATTTAAGAAGAGATTTTTTAGTTGTTTTTTTTTCTTCAGCCTAAGGTACTTTATTTTTTCCATTAGAGCAGTTACGTTTTGTGGCATTCTAGGATATCTTATGAGGGTGAATGTATTTTGTGTTACAAAGCACCCACCTTTTCTACTTATGTAAGCACAGTGCAAACCACTTTTCATATGTGTTCCATTTTACATGAAGTTTGTGCATTTTGCCGTTTGATATCCCATGCTTCTGAATATGTTTTTTTCAAGTGCTACTTTTATGTAAGACATATTATGGTGATACTGAAGACTAACCTCTGCCATTTTTTCTTGTTGATTTTTTTTTTCTCCTGGATCAATTCCACTGGTTTTAATACAATTAAACAAACACCATCACACTCCTGTTGAGCAAGGTAGGCGAAATCTGGACTCGAGATGGTGATGTCATTGCTGTGCTAGCTGGGTCCTGACCTCAGCAGAGCCTCGCTGGCAGTTCTTAATACAGATAATACTTAAGGAGATCTCCAGCTGCTTTCTTAAAAAGCAGATAACTTAAAATAGACTGCAGGAACACTCATGGATTTTATTAGTTTTGTTAGGTCCAGGCAGCCCAAGGCGAAAATGCATTTCTGCAAGATTCGCCACAAGTAGTTTATGGCATTCCCGGATATTCATCATGAAATTCTTCTGCAGCCCATTGTAAAACACAAAGACTCTAAATCCCTCCAGGATTCACAAAGATTTGTGCAGAGATTATAAATGAGCAGCAGATTAGCGCCAGATGAAAAAATCTCTTCTGTTAGAGAGCTGATCTGTTCAGTCAATGTCTGGGTTTGTAGCGCATCTGTGTGGCAAGGTCTGACAAATCCATCTCCCTGTATTTGGAATTTCAGTCAAAATCAACGTGTCACTTTGGATCGTCTCTTTGTCTTTTCAGATGACTGACCCCTCTCTGGCATCTCTGTGGTGCTTGTGCCTGTTGCAGGCAGCATGACTGTACCAGGCATGGCTCTACCAGGATGCAGAGGGGTAACAAGCAATGCTGAGAGCAAGCCAGAGGAAGGCTGAAGATGAGGACTTAAAAAATAAAAGAATTCACAAAATGAAAGTATATACAACTGTTTCCAAAGCCAATGACAGGTTTAAGGAGGTGGGAGAAGCCTCAAAAAACTAAAGAGTAGCAATCACATGAACTCACGGGCTGCATGCAGTGCTGAGTGTGCCGTGCCAGGGTGGCACAAGGGAGCACAGTCAATGGCCTTGGCACAGGACTAGGAGCTAGTCTTGCCTGAGTTTTAATCCTGGCTAAATCACTGAATCCTCTCTGTGATCTCCAACAAGTTAGAGAATGTAGATATAGAAAAGTCTTATTAGTCCACATAATCCAGTTCTCTACAATATAGGATTAGCCTGTAATCTTTATTCACTAGTATTTCATGAGATGGAGCTTCTGACGCACTACCTGTAGTACAGTTGTGCAGTCTGGTATTCTCACAGCCAGGAAGGTCTTCAGTTGTATTGCTTTAAGATGAAAGTATTAAAATAATATCTCCCTATTATTTCCTTTTTTTTTTTGCCCATATAATGAAGACCAGCATTGGAAAATGAGTCTTCTAAGTGTTAACTGATCTTAAAAAAAAAAAATTGATGTAAGCAATTTCTCCTATAAACAGAACTGTTCAGAAATAAGCTGTTAGTGATGTCACTTGACCTCCCCTGCAGGCAGCTGTCCTAAGCCAGGCTGTATTTGCCCCCTTCTCCTCAATGATCCACCATTACCTCCTGCCAGGCCAACTGGGCTTGAGCAGAAGCTGTGACCCGGTATGAGGATTAACAGCAAATACCTTGTATAAAATGTAATGCCTCTAATCTGACCACAGGAACATTAAGAGAGCTAGGGAAAAAAAGTTTAAAGTAACAAAGCTGTAAAACTAATATCTTACCTAAAGTAGATTTTCTTACTAGTTTTAAGGCAGATACTTAAAGCTATTTGGCTGTTTGGGACAGACTGCCCCTTCCAAGTGCTGCCACTTAGAAGTGCATTTCCCCTTTCCTTGGAGTCTTTACTTTTTATCTGCATTTCAATTAGAAAGTTCCTACATGAGAGCAGGTTTTTTAGCAGGGGTGTCTCATCTCACCTCATCCATTTAGCCTGGTATTGCCCTCTGGTTCACATCGTCCTGGAAATTTGGTTGCACCTGTAGCCATTGTGTTGCATATCTACAATCCAGAACTAACACAAGCAGATTTAAACTGGAGGGTTTGGAAATAACAGAAAGAGCTAAAACCAAGCTGTTCTTGTGTCCATAGTTTACTCCAAAAATGCTTAAGATTTTACCTGTATTAATAAATTACGCATGCCCAGGAACATTCCCAGGTACTGAAATCCCTGTTATGGAGCAGCCTGTGCATGTGCTTGCCAGCAAGGCAGGATACAGCAGATACACACAATTATGCAGCTGAATTGGATTAACTATCTCTTAATAGTAGTGATCAGAGAGACCAAATTAAATTCCTTTTTCTTTGGAACATGTCAGAAGTTGTGTCATTAAATAAGAAATTATTACCATCATCTAAATACATGAGACTTCTTATTAGTGTGCAAAATGCCACCTCTATCCACCGAAGCAAAATAAACACTTGGGAGTCATCTCTGCAGGATTTGGTTCAGCTCCAGATTGTAGGCACCTAAAAGTGATGTCTACCTTCAGGTATTTTTGTGTCAGCTACAATCTGTGTTCTCACTGTAGTTGATGGGTATGTGCTTAGTGCAGCCCAAGGACACAGAAAGCAATTCATCTAACCAGACAGAAAAATTTCTTCAGGGAAAGCTGAATTGCTCTCTGTACTCCATTGGCTACATTAACTAGACAACTAAATCCTACTCAGGATACCTGTGGGCTTTGCCTTATATACATGTAAACGGGTGGTATGGTCTGCACAAGGTAAAGGCAAGGCTTTTGTACTGCCCACAGAACTCTCCGCAGTGCAAGTACAGATCTGTTCCCAAAAGCCTTATCTTTTCAGGTGCAGTTTTGTCTGAGTTGTTACCAGTTGGTTTCTTTGGATGGTTGATCTAACAAATTATCAACTAAGTCTACAAAATCACAAGAATAGCATAAAAACAAGCCATGGTGAAGCAATCCGTGATTTTATCTCTTAGAGGTAGAAGTGTTCTGGAGGTGCTTCTGTTGATTCACCAAGCATGGTGGTGTAGCTCATGTAGCATGTCTGATAACAAAGTTATTGCAGAAAAAAAAGTAGTACCATTGATTAATGCAAGCAAAATGTTTTCTTGGACAAACTCATCTAAAGAGTGCAGTGATCTGGTTGTGTACTTTCAGCATGTCATATTCTTATTTCTGGTTTATCCAAAAATTGTCTTCATTTAAGAAGCAACTGGTATTTTCTTCATGAACACAAGCCTTTATCTTGCTGAGTAATTTTTAAACAAATTAGCTTATATGTTGCATAAATAAAATAATGTTGTGTGTAGGGGTCTAAAGTGATTTCTGCCTAATGTTTTATTGACAATTGACTCATTTGATTCATTTATACTCAATTTCTTAATTTCTCAATTCATTTAATTATTCATGGCATTAAGGAAAACAGCTTACTATATGACACAGAAATAGGTTATGAATTATCATACCTCATCACAGATATATATATATACAGCATATATGTATGTGTATACATATTCATCTACAACATCTCAGTGAACTTCTGTGGCTTGACTGTCCTATAAATCTCTAACTAGGCGATCGTAAATGAGCCAAACATTTTTTGCAGATGTGAAAATCCTTTTTGGCCTCTAAAATCACTTCAGGAAAAACCAGAAGATGGTTAGGACAGATCTAGGTCAATAAGACAATGTGATGTGTACTAGCAAGATGTTAAAAGCAGCGATGTATGGAGTTCTTTTAGAGACAGGGGATACAAAAGACCTCCTTTGTTGCCAGGTCTCAGGCCTTTCTGTCATGTCATATAATCTCTTTGGTAAAATGAACAAGCTCCCTATTTATCCATTATGCACCCTATAAGACTCTTTCCCTTTTATTACTTTGTGGTTCAGTCTTTTAATAGTTCATACTAATTTTTTTTTCTGTGCCTTCATTCTTACCAGTTCAGATTTATTCTTTTTCACATAGGCATGATTTGAGTCATGTGCAGCTTTCTGGATGAGGCCTTAGCAGTGTTGTCCACAGTGCATTAAGACTTTTTTAACTTCCTTGAGCCTGCCTCAAGTCATCATGTTGCAGCATTATCGCTTTAATAGCACATAGTGATCAGGGTACCCTGTTCTTTCTGTCTCCTCTGTTGTTTCCAACTGTGTTTCCCTTAGCTGAGATTGTTGTTTATTTTCAAGAGTATGATCTTTGTTCCATTAGATTCTGTCCCTTTTGGTAGAGAGATCAAGCATTTTGTATTATGAGAGAAATTCCAGTAAGAAAAATTTAAATTAAACTTTTTGAAAGACAAACTTCTGAAAGCCTCACAGAAATAAGTGGGATGATGAAACATAGTTCAGTTACTCACACATCAGTGTCTAATGCTATAGGAAAGCCACCTGGCCTCCAACTACTTCTTGAGAAGGGTATTGACTCCCCATCTGTCACAGCTGCTTCTCCTCTTCAAATGCTTGAGTATCTGAGAGGTAGACAACTGAATCCTGCCCTATGGCTGAGATTCAAGTCCAGATTCAGATCATAACCATCAATTTAGGTCTTCAGTCTAGGTGTCTACAAGCAAATTATATGTCTGTGCATAATGCCACTAGGAGCTTGTAAATAGAGCAAGTGGGTTCCAGGGCACACTCCTCAGCCAGCCAGATGTGAAAAAGAAAATATGAAAGAGTTGAAAGAAGTAGTAAATTTCCAGTGAGAAGACAGAGAATGGGCTTTCTTGCTGAAGGCTTTTTTGGTGTTTCAGAGGGGAAAACCAAAAAAACACAGTAAGGAAGAAATGAGAAATTTTATTTATGGTAACATACATCTTCCATTTCTTCATTTTTGTTCTTCAGCTGTCCACTAAGGCAGTAATGTTGGAAGACAGAATATGAATTAATCTGAACAAGTCAATAGGAAGTGAGAATTTAAAGTTAGTGTAATTCAGCCCCCAAGGCAGAGCTTCTCTACTATTTATTCTTGTTGTCTTTGAGGCTCATTATGTAAATATTTGGGATTTTGGCAGGGTGGTTTCTCTTTGTTATTGAAGTGAAACATTTGCTACAAGCATACTGACTGAAGTCTGCTTCATAATTATTTTCAGTAACAACTCAGCAATGGAGACTTTATGGTTGTGTAACTGCCAATTCTGTATTAATGTGATCTTCTTTTCTCTTTCTCCCGGCTGCAGCAAACACACAGTTGGTGTAGGAAGTCTGCAAAGCAGAACAAGCAACCATATCCATCTGTGTCAACAGATTCCCACTTCACCACTCTTCCAGCCTTTCTTCCTCAGAGCCATCGTTCTGTCTCTGAACAACCACAAGAAATGGGTCAAAACAAGGTACATCATGTGAATGGCCTTGGTCATTATGTTGGTTTCTCCCAGCAGGACTTGAGACACAGTGATGGAGGAGACTTCACACGCAGATCCAGCAGTGCCTCCAGCATTTCATGGTCATTTCAACGAAGCAAGTCTCTGTTCTGCTTGCCCACAGTGAACTCCTCTTCAGCATCAGAGACGTTTCATTTCAGTGAACCATTTCATTTTTTAAATACTGGGTCAACTGCAACCAGATTAAAAACATGGAAATGCAGCCCAAAGCTTAACATTGATGACTTGGAAGGTGCCCAAGAGACTGATGTGGATACAGGGATGAAGCTGTCCTTCTCAGACCTGTCTGTGGTTTCTGCATACTCTGTCCTTAATGGATTTTGCAGTGAGTTGGAAGACTCTCTTCCCCCACAGAAACAAACTGTCAGTAAGACTAAGCAGGTGGCCAGCAGTGGAAGGCCTGTGTCTGCCATGTGCAATACTTTTGAGTCAGTCGATGGTTCACTGCCTTCTCTTTCTGAATGGTCTTCCAGCTCTTTCCCATCAGTGTCTCCCACCAAGTATCACAAACAGTCCTTGAGAGCAGGTCCATGTTCTCTGGATGATCATGTTTGCCCAGCTTCACCAGTTAACGAAGAAGAATTTTTCATCTGAAGTTTCTCTATCTTACACCTTCCAGGGCAAAGATGTTCTACTTATGAATAACAGTAGTGGGTCGACCTTGAGCATAGAGAAGGTTCCTCACTGAGGAGAAGGTGATGCAGCACAGAGTGATAGATATTTGAAGAAAATACTCAGAAACCTCTGAGATGGATATTCCCAAACTAGGTACAGTAAAGCAGTCTGAACTTGCACTCTGTACCTCTATAGTGGACTAGATGATCAGCACAGAGGCTTTTCCACAGCACTGCAAGGTGGATGTTTCCTCTCATGGTGAAGAAAATGCCAGAAGAGACATATAGTATTCCATTTTAATTTGGCAGAAAAGGAAGATTAATTTGTGATACCAAACTGCTTTAACTTTTCTGACAAATTCCTTTAACTCAAGAAAGATGGCAGAAGAAAGGGGTCTTATTTCCCTTTCACAAGTTCCAAAGGCAGCTCTAGGCACAGTGAGTTCCAGCATCTCAAGTAGAATCAGACAAGAAGTTTCCTGTGAGGAAACACCCTGTTCCTTCTAACCTCTGATACCTGACAGTGGTGAGGAGGGGGAGATTCACAGAGTCATCAAGGTTGGAAGAGATCTTCAAGATTGTCTAGTTCAAGTGTCAACCTAGCACTACTGTAATCACCTCTACATCATATCTCCAAGTGCCACATCCAGTTTCATCTTGAACACTTCCAGAGACTGACTCCTCCACCTCCCTGGACAACTTATTCCAAGGCCTAACCACTCTTTCAGTGAATGAATTTTTTTCTAATATGTAATCTGAACCTCCCTTGGTGGGCGAGGTTCATTTCCACTCATCCTTGCTTGAGACATGGCAGACAAGACTGACCTCCCACCTCACTACAACCTTCTTTCAGGTAGTTGTAAAGAGCAAGGAAGTCCCCCCCGAGCCTCCTTTTCTCCAGGCTTAACAGCCCCAATTCCTCAGGAGACTTGAGCTCCAGACCCTTCACCAGCTCCACTGCCCTTCTCTGGACACGTTCCAGCACCTCAATGTCTTTGCTGTAGTGATGGGCCCAAAACTCAACACAGGATTCGAAGTGTGGCCTCACCAGTGCTGAGTAAAGTGGGACGATCATTTCCCTGCTCCTGCTGGTCACACTATTCCTGATACAGGCCAGGATGCCATAGCCCTTCTTGGCCACCTGGGCATGCTGCTGACGCATGTCCATCTGGCTGCCAAACAGCCCCTCCCAGTCCCTTTCTGCAGAGCAGCTCTCAATCCACTCTTCCCCAAGCCTGTAGTGCTGCATGGGGTTGTTGTGACCCAAGTCCAGGACCCAGCACTTGGTTCATATTATTGAACCTCATATCATTGTCCTCAGCCCATTGATCCAGTCTGTCAAGATCTCTCTGTAGAGCTTTCCTACCCTCCAGCAGGTCAACACTCATGCCCAGCTTGGTGTTGTCATTGAACTGACTGGAAATACACTCAGTCCTCTCATCCAAATCTTCAATGAAGATGTGAAACATGACTGGCCCTAATTCTGAGTCTTGGGGAACACCACCAGTCACCATCCACCAGCTGGATTTATTTCCATTCACCACCACACTCTGGGCCCAGCCATCCACCCAGTGAAGAATGTACCTGTCCAAGCCATGAGCAGCCAGTTCCTTCAGGAGAATGCTGTGGGAGACGGTGTCAAACACTCTACTGAAATCTAGATAGACAACATCCGTGACCTTCCCCTCATCTGCTAAGCTGGTTACTTTGTCATAGAAGGAGATCAGGTTGGTCAAGCAGGACCTACTTTTTGTAAACTCATGCTGGCTGGGCCTGATCCCCTGACTGTCCTGCATGTGCCATATGATGGCACTCGGGATGGTCTGCTCCATGACCTTCCCTGGTACCAAGGTCAGGCTGACAGGCCTGTAGTTCCCCAGATTGTCCTCCCAATCCTTGTAGATGGGCATTGTATTTGCTAATTTAAAATCAGCTGGAACTTCTCCTGTTAACCAGGACTGTTCATAAATGATTGAACATGGTTTGGCAAGGTTTTTGCCAGCTCCCTCAATTCTCTTGAGTGGATCCCATCTAGGCACATAGATGTCTGATTGGGGCAGCAGGTCACTAACCCTTCCCTCATGGATGTTGGGGGCTTCATTCTGTTCTCTGTCTCCAACTTCCAGCTTGGGTAGCTGGGTGTCCTGAGGGAAACTGGTTTTGGCATAAAAGACTGAGGCAAAGAAGGCTTTAAGTACCTCAGCCTTTTCCTCGTGCCCTGACACTTTGCTACCTCTGCATGCAGCAAAGGATGGAGACTCTCCTTAGCCCTCCTTTTGCTGCTAATGTATTTATAGAATTTTTTTTGAAGAAGCTTCACTCCTTCCCAAGGGAAGAGAAAACTCCACTGTATCTCTGACAGACCAGGATGCAGAAAGTGCCAACAGGAAAACCTTAGAGAACATTTTCAGTACCCCCATCCAAAAAAACCTTCATTTCCAATTGGAAGGGAGCTATCTGGGCTGTTGTGTGAACCACTTGTGTAGACAGTGGTAACCCAAGTAAACCATGTTTGCTACTTCTAACTCAGGCAATACAGAGCTTATCTTTTTTGAACACACAAAAAAAAGCAAGATAACCCAGCATTTTTAGATATTGCTACACCATTAGGCCCAAATATATGACAGCTCCCCATTTTTTAAAGGGTTTCTGTTGAAAGATAATTGATGCAGAAACTTACTCTTCACATTTCCAGTTCAAGCATACTTCTTTCTGGGTAAAATACATTTCTTCTCAAATGCTTCTCTCCAAAGGGAAAACAAGTAAAATTTTACTGGCTTTCAAAAGATGTTTTTAAAATATACGTTATTGATAACCTGTTTTGCTCTGGTTAATTTTGCATTTAAAAAAGAAGCGTAAGTAAAAAGCTAAATACCTTCTCCAGGGTTTAAGTCACATAAACAGATTTCATCCCACATGTCCTGAAAAGTTACATTTTTGGCAGAGAAATATCACTGATTGCAGCTCTGGTCTAGCCACTGAGAAAATGACCATGTTAAAATGTATATGTCTAATGCTGGGTGTAGCCTATACGCAGGTGTAGATGCTGAAGACCTACCATGATGGCATTATGGTGTGTGGAATAAAAACTCATTTTTGGAGAAAAATGTGTTCTATATTACTAGGTAATTTTAATCAAAATAACTGCTGCTCTGTAGGAAAAAGAAAATTAAATGTGAAAAAACACATATACTGTAAATAATAGTTACAAAGAGTGGAACAGCTCCCCTGGCCCATTTAAGTAAGTGCACAGTTTTTACAAACAATTCGGGAGAAAAGTCTGGGGGAAACTCAATACAGTTTTATAGGGGAGGAGGAGGAATTCCAATAAAACTGCACCCCCAGTGCAGAAGAGACCAGAGGGATACTCAAGAGTAAGGCTGCTACTTCTTAAGGCTTTTTCCTTTTGCTGTTGTTTTCTCCCCACGGCGAAAAAGGCATCAGGCTGAAGTCCAAGTCTCCCGTCTGTGAGATGCTATCGTAGCACGTACTAGGGGTAGACTTTGTCTTTTGTGCTAAACACAATGAATAAATAGGAAAATCTATTCAAACTCTAAGAGCACAGAAGATTATCAGCCTTCTCTGCCCTCTAAAACTATGTAAATTTAGTGCATTTTTGGGTAAACTGTTCTCTTTCTGGGACCAAAAATAGCACTAATGAAGGATTTGTCATGGTTTGCATGTGTTTACCTCCTCTGTGCTCCTTCAGAGCCCATGCAGTCTTTTCTCTGACTTTCATGACCTTTAGATCAAATTCCACCCAGAACATGGTAAACCTGATTTATCTAAAGTCCTTGTTCCATGTTACTGTTTGTACTCTGCCAAAATACACTGTGAAGTCAGACTAGCCACTTTTTCCCATCAGTTTGCAGTTCACCATGCAAGTAGTGATGCCTAGGACAGTCAGGCTCCACGGGTTTAAATTTATTCTTCATTATTTTCTGTCATATTCACAGTAGAAAAAAATTAATTATTAAATAAGATTGTATTTTATTGGACAGATATTCTATAAACACTAGTTACTTCCAGATATGACGACCAGCAGGATTAATTGGATTCGCATCTGTTAAAAATTTTACTATTCCTTGTTTGGAATAGGAAAAAAAAAAAGAAAATAACCTTTTCACCATATCTTAATGATACAGATAACCTTTGATCTGAACATGAAATAAAAAACTCATTTGAGCTGATGTAGCTGTCTCATCCTGGCACCACACCAACACACTCAGATGCCTGACAAAAGCTGATTGGGGTTTTTAAAGAAGAGGAGGCTTTGAAACTTCTTTCCACCTAGAACATGCCTCTTGAAGGAGTGCAGCACATCTGGGGGCCGTCGCCTGATGTGTCAGGAAGCACTGGTACTGGAGATCTACAAAGAAATCCAGGGTAGTTCAAGTGTTGATCCTGAGGTTCTTGTGTGGTATTAATCAGCAGCTCCGCAAACATCTCGCCTCTAGATTTTACCACACCGATCTTAATAGGAAGAAAACCAAAAGAAGTCTCCACAGGCTCTGAACTTATGCTGTCTTCACTGGTTCTGTCTCCCAAGTATTTCTGTTCTGTGTACTGATACCTAGGTAAAAATTAAAGTTTCATTTGTTTACATTGATGGTGCTTGTAACCAAATTTTGTAAAAACAGTGCCCTGCTGTCAGGAAAACAGAGGTAATAGTGTACAGAAAACTTTTTGTCTATTAAAAAAATCAAGATTATGTCACTGAAGGTGGGCTTCGTTAATTCTATTCCCAGTATTTAAGAAGGGGCTTATACCTTCAGAGGGTTGAATATGCACATGTTTCATGGCATTTATGTATTATTTTGGTTAAATTATGAACAATGTCCTTTAAGAACTGTGTGTTTTCCCTGAGGTTTCTCCTCATCCCAGAATGCATTGCTTCTGTGAATTAAAATAGAGATGAAAAGTCAATTGTACTTAATCTTCTGTGTGTTCATTTCTGAAGCATTGCAGACTCACAGAGTATTTTAACTAGGCTTCAGAAATTACTGCAGTGCCACAAGCTCTACAGCTTTTGGCAGTGTGTGTCGGTGGGATAATTACAAAATAAACATAGCAAAAGTATTTTTATGTTGGACTCAGCTTTGCCTCTGCAGGCTGGGTCTTTTGATTCTCACTGTGGTGTTGTAAATCATCTGCTCCAGTAAAGCTGAATGATAAAATAGGAACTATGACACAGATTGGTAATCTTGCATGCCTAAATCCCATCTTGGTTTGTTTGATGTACATAGGTCTTCATAATGGTCCTTCCTCCTTATTTACATCAGTGTGTGGTGTTATCTATTATACATTTCTTTATTTTTCCTATGGGACACATCTGCATGTCAATGTTATGTTGTATATGCAAAACTGTAGGTTTGGGTTTGTTTAGTTTTTATGGTTTTATGGTTTAACATTGTGGGTTTTATATATATTTGTATGTCACTTATGGAGTTGCAGAAACATTGGGAGTTGGAAGAGGCCTTTGGAGGTTGTCTAGTCCAAAGTGTCTGCTGAAAGCTGGCACAAAGCTGCTCAAGCATCAAAGCTTTGGAGGTAAATCAAGTTTTTCAGGACCTTGTCTGGTCTGGTTTGAAAATATCCAAAGGTGGCAATTTTGCAGTGTCTCTGGGCAGTGTGTGCCAGTGTTTAACCACTGTAATGGTGAAGAATTACTTCCTAACGTGCAGTCAGAATTTGCCACTTTCAAAACTGTGATCTTTCCCTCTTGTTGTTTCACTGTGTACCCCTGAAAAATTTTATCTCTGTCTTCTCTGTAGTCCCCCATTAGTTTTAGCCTTTTCTTCCACATCATATGCTCTAGCTCCCAGACCATCTGAATTCTCTCCTGTTTGTCAATATCTCTCTTGTACCAAGGAGCCCAAAACTGTATGCAAACCTGTGGATCTGGTTAGGCAAGTACTTAGTAGGCAGGATGAATAGTTTCTGTCAGTCTGAGGGCAATTTCCTTGCTTATAGCACTCAGTATGCCGTTAGCCTTATCACTGCAAGGGTGCTCTGCTTAATTGTGTTCAGCTTGCTGTTCACTGGGATCCTGAGATCTCTTGTAGCAGAGCTGCTCCCTAGCTAGTAGGTGCTTTAGCTTGTGCTGTCATAACAAGCTAGTTCATGCCAGCTGCAGGTCCTGTATATGCTTTTATTGAACTTAGTGCCGTGATCTAGTAGACTGGGTGTTGTTAGGTCAAAGGCTGGACTGGGTGGTCTCAGAGGTCTTTTCCAAAGCAGTTGATTCCATGGTTCTGTGGTTCTCATTGGCACCTTTCTCCACCTAGTAAAGGTCTCTGTGAGTGGTAGCCCTGTCTTTCAGTGAATCAGTCATGGCCCAGTGCAGACCGTCCCCTGGGCAGTTAAATGCCTCCCTGCCATCCGATCCTGTCAGATCTCGGATGCTCAGCAGGATCAGCCCTGGTTAGTACCGGGTGCTGTAGACAGTCCCGAGGATTTCACTGTCACTGTCCAAGCTTGCTCAGCCATGGCAAATGGACCTTAGGACTTAAACAGTGGGGCCAGTCCTGCGCATGCTGTGCCTCACCTAAAAAATCCACTGTGCAGGCTGGAAGGGCACACCCATGTGGGGACAGCCCTTCCCAAGATCTTTGTTCACGAAGTCTGGCCATGCATACATACATGGCCCCCATTTGGGGATCATCTGCTAACTTGCTGAGAGTGTTAGATGAAAATGTTCAGCATCAATGAAAACATTCATAAATGAAAATGTTCAGCAGGACTGTAACTGGAAAAAAATGGTGTTGACTTCAGAAGAATGCTGGCTACCAGTTAGAATTCTAAGCTGTTGTCCAGTGCCCTTTAAGCCTGACAATCCAGTCAGTTATTCACCCACATTGTAGTCCACCCATCTAGTCCACGTTTCCTTAATTTGCCTACCAGGATACTGTGAAGACTATGTTGAAAGCCTTGGTAAAGGCAAGGAAAATTAGATTCACTGTTCTTTCCCCATCCACCAAGGCAGTTATCTCATCAAAGGTGGCAATCAGTTGAGTTTATTATTGGTACAACATGCTGACTTCCAAATCACCGTTCTGTCCATCTTGAGTGTGAAAATGGCTTTGAGGATTTCTTGGTAATCTTCCAGGGGACTGAGGATAGACTGATGAGCATGCAGTTCCCCAGATCATCCTTCTTGCCATTCTTGAAGTGGGCTGTGACATTTTCTTTCTTTCAGCCAGCTGAAACTTCACCAGTCACCACAACCTTTCAAAACTGGTACAGAGCAGTTTCACAATTACATAGGCCAGTTTCTGTTGCACTGTCAGTGGTAGCTCATCCAGCCCCATGGACTTGTGTATGGCCAGCTTACATTCCTGACTCAGTCTTGCTGTGTGATTACTAATTTTGTCCTTGAAACTTTGCTACTAGAAACAGACACGTGGTAGACCTAACAAAACACCTTGTGAGTAAAGAACCTGTGAGTGAAAACAGAGGTTTTTCCAATTGGCAGGTTTTCCCAGTTACAGAAGACAGAAAGTCCTCTAGTCTGTCCTGAATCACTTTGCAGTTGTTCAGAGAAGGTTCTATCTGTCTTCCCTTCTTGATTGAGTGGGTTGTAGGAGATGCCCACAACAATATCCCTTTTGTTAGCTTCTCCTGACTCATGACGTCTTGACTTTCTCATCTCCTGTTCCCTTGCAAACATGCAGGCCTTTATACCACTCAACTGCTTAGAGCACAACCTCATCACCATCTGCCACCCTTCCCTAAAAAACCTGTATCCAGCCATGCCAGCTCTGGTTGCACAACTGTCCCATCACATCTCTAAATCATCTGGTTTTACATCCAGGGAGTGCTAAGGTCTTTCAGGAGTGATTTTCAGGTTCAGCAGCCTGAGGATGGGCACTGGCCATCCCATCTGCCCAACAGAATGGAGCCACCTAGGTGTTGGTAAGACAGTCCCACCTCACAAAGGGCTTTGGAAGCAGAAAAAAACTGTGCATGTGTTAACTAATGAAGAAATAAGAATATTGGAACACATTGGTGTTTCCCTCTGTTCTGTTTTCTCTTTTCAAGCTGAGAATTCTTAATCCAGGTATTCTTCATAGGAAAACCATTCCATGCTTTTATTCATTCTGTATATTTTCTGTTATGCTGGGTGCTTTTTGAGCAAGAGGGTCCATAACCACATGTAGTTTTTGGAGATGTAGGTGCACTGTGGATGACTTGAAGGTGTTTTCCATTTTATTCTCTCTTCCTCTCCTAGTAATAGAACTTGCTGCTTTGGCTGCAGCTGAGAACTGAACTACCCTTTTCATAGATATTTATATAGCTCTGAGGTCCAATTCCCAAGCAGAAAGAGTCGGTTGAGAGACCTTACTATCATGCGTGTAAAGTTAGATTTTTTTAAAATGTAATTAATTTTAGAATTGACTACATTGAATTTCATCTGCCTTTTTATTGCCCAGTTTCTGTCTATTGTGAGACTTTTCTGCAGCTTCCCCACTTGTTCATCATCTTTACTGTCTTGGATGCTTTAATAACCTCAACAAACTCCCATCTCACAAAGCCACCCCTCCCCCACCCCTCCCTCTCCCCCTATTTGCAGGTTTAAGTCATGCTGAGCAATGTAACCTTCAGTACAAATCCCTGCATGACTCCACTGCCAACCTCCTTCCACTGTCCGAACTGGCTATTTATTTCTACCTTCTGTTTCCTGCCTTTTAATCTGCTCTTTATTCACATAACCTTACCTCTTAAACCATCACAGCATGGTTTCTTTAAGAGGCTTTGATGAAGGACATTGGAAAACCATTCTTAGCCATATACCTATTTGTTGATGCCTTCTGAAGCCCCTAATAGATTTATGAGGTGTGATTTCCTTTTATAAAACCATGTTGATGCTTCCCAAAAAACCCCTCAAATTATCTCTGTTCAGATAATGACTTGTCTCTTATCTGAGCCTAAGTGTCATTTGAGTACGGAGCAATCCTCCCTGTGGCATTCTTTCCCAGCTTCCAGGATTCAGCATAGTGCAAATGGCTAAATTTACACAGAGTCCAGACTTCCTGAGCCGAAACCTGCTCATATCACTGTGTTACCAACTGCTACATTGTTCTACCAATGGATTTATGCTCCTTCAATTTGTCAGATTTCCTGTTGAATCTCTTTTCATTCCTTGGGTTTTCACAGCAGTTCAGGGCAATGAACAGCACTGAATTCACTGCCTGCATGAGAAGATAGACACATTTATTTGCAGCCTTCACTCAGATAATTTCAGTGAGCAGTCCTGTTCCAGGAGAAGTTAATGCAGAGTGCTGGGCAGTGCTGCCTCAGTTGCTGGGAAAGATTGTGTCCCCCTGAGCGCAGGAACCAACAGGTTGTGAGGTAACTGGGAGGAAGTCAACTGCTTGTTGTGGAAAGCCTTGCAGCCTTCCAAGGTGTAAGTCCTGTGGTGGGGTAGGTCTACAGTGGTAAGTGGAAGTGGGACAGGGACATTGGATCATTTGGTTGCTGTTTGTCTGTTTTGGCCACTTCAAGAAGCTTTTGCCAAAACACTGCCTGGTGGTACCCTTCACCCCAAGGACTGTTCCCACTATGAAAGAGGCTACATCAAGCCTGGGCCCCTCCATCTCCAAAACTGTCCCACCATGCTTTGCCTCTTCCTGTCCTCCCATGTGCCCTTGGGCATGAAACTCAGCCTCTCAGGGTCATGCTGTTAAAAACATCTCTCAGCTGGACTGCAATGCAGTCCTTGCTTCATTTCAGGTAACAACCTCCAGTGCAAAATGAGCTCACTGTGGCCTAGAGCTGCAAGGATCCTGCAGCAGTCCAGGAGGGAAGCTAGGCCAGCTGCTGTGTGGTATGTCGAGTGACCAGTGGGACATTTCTGAAGGATGTGGACACAAGTCAAACAATGCTAGGCTGGCCTTAGAGCTGGAGAACAACATTCACACCGCTTTTTTATAGCGTTTTACAGATAGACAGTGTTACACCAGTTTGACTGCAGAAAGGGCACCTAGAGTCTAAGACAGCTTCACAGGTGTACCCTGGCCCTGCTGTTGCTCAGCCTCTTGCATTAAATGTGGTTGATGTTTGAACCAGTTGTCCTTTTTAATCACTTTTCTCCTCAATATATGATGTGTAAAATGCCAAATAGCTTGGTAGGTGGAGGCCATTAGTCCATAATGTCATAAATGAAAACTACTGACTTAATGAAACATAATGAAATGGCTATGGAAATGGAGTTAGCCAAAGCAAACCAGTCGGTAAGACAAATACGCAGTTCCCAGCTCCGTGACTGAGGAGCGCCTGTATGGCATGCCGGGATCACAGCAATGCAGTGTGCTGGGTTTGTGCGCCTCGCTGGAAAGCCAGCAGCCTGCAAAAGTTGCTAGTGCCATCTCGTGGTTCTCACGCACACGAGTGACAGCGCAAGGAGCTGCCAGCCCAGGTGGGTGACACCCGCGAGGCATGTGGCAGGGCACCGGCAGACTCTGACTCACTGCCATCATGCCCTCGTACTCTCCGTGCCCTGTATTCCTGCCTAAGCTGCTGACACTGCCCGTGCTGCGCTCCCACCCTGCGGCTGGGCTTTATCACCCTCCCTTCCATCACAAAGCTGGAGAGCAGAATAATCAAAGGCTTGCTGACCCAAAAGGCTCTGCTGTGTCCTTTCACTGCTCTGGAGCCACAAGTGAGGAAACAGCCAAAACCCACGGGGCAACCACTCCAGTCTGCACTTGGGATGGAGCCGAGCATCTGCTGCAAACAAGCCCTTTGAGCACGTCATGGTAAACCGGTTGGCTGTCACAAATTCCTCTATTTACTTTAATGAAAATTTTAGCCCTCCTGGTACGGAGATAATCTGCTAAGTATGACCCAACTCCTGCCAAGACAATGCTTCTTGTGAGGTTAGCAGTGCTACTGGAGAGCCCCTGCTCCTTAGGTATAATGAACTCGGGGACAGGGCTGCCCGGAACAGATACAGTTTAAGAATGCAACACATAATACCCATTATATAATTCCTCCTGGTTCCATGAATTAACAGCCATCTCTTTGAAGTTCACATGTACTATTGCATGGACAGATTATATTTTAAACTGGGCTGTGATTAGGAGTGGAAGGGGGTTTTTCACATGGTTTGCCATGACATGGTTACGAGTCACGCCTTTTGCTATCTTTTTGGGGGGAGGTTGGTCACAAGAAAGCAAAGCTTTAACTAATTAATCTGTGGCTCTGCTTATGGAATTTGAGTAGGTGCCAGTGTTCCCCTGTTGTGCCATGTAAAGGCACAGAAACACAGCCTCTGCCCATAAGTTTCTCTCCTCAGCACTTTGGTGCCTTGCTTGCTTTCAAGAGCTAATTGCCCTGTGGTTTTCCCACAGGAGGGGTGAAGGTGCTCGTTCCCACCCTGCCATGTGTGTAAAGGCTGCAGAAGTTTTGAAGAAAGGACTTTTGGGGCTGCCTAAGGCAGCAGCAGAAATAACCACTGCCAGGGTTGCCAATGCCACCAACCTGAGTAGAGGATGGGGAGGTGAGAGCTGGCAACGAGGTTAGGGTAGTGCTGGGACAAGCCAAAGGGCAGCAGAAGAGCAGAAAGACAGGATCCATCTGTGACTTTCCTCCTGTTTTGTAGCCCCAGATGGTGAACCAGCTCCAGGCATGTGAGGCTATGCAATACACTGCTCTTCGAGGGTTTGGGGTGAGATATGTAAATGTGAAGGGAAGGCATCAGCCCTGGGGGCTAAGGATGCTGAAGCTGACAGGTTGCCAACAGGGCCCGAGTGCACAGCATTTTACAGGTTTCCAGGACAATTTTTGCTCTAAGCCAATGGGCTGCTTTGCTGTTTCAGGCGCTTCCTTTGCAGATGAGTTCTTTTCGATTCATGTCCTCTTTGGCCAACATGAGCCTGGAGGGGCTCCGACTCAGTCAGTTCCCTGACATAGGTTTTGTTTCACCCCTTCAGACAGGGTCCAAGTCTTGAGGCTGCACTTGCAGCTCTGTGTCCAGAAGAAAGCAGGACCAGACTCAAGCTCCTTTCTTTTCCTGTACACTCCTCTCTTTAGCACCTCCTTACTGTATCAATTGGATTTGGTACTTACCTATCTCTAGCAGGCTGCAGAGGACAAAACTCTGCTTTCAGCATCGCTGAGAATCATTCAGTGACACCACAAGGATGCAGCTGCAGGTGTTCTCTGTCCTTCTCTGCAAAGGAGGCTCATTGTCTGTTAGACATACTGGGTCACCAGAATCTTTTCTGATGCTGTAATTTTTGGTAAATGGTCAAAAAAACAATTGGCTGCTCTCAGGACTGACAGCTAGCTTGCAGCCTGACATGAATGAAGAGCATAGCAAGATGGAACAGATTTTTGCCCCAAACCTTCTCTGCTGATGTGTTAAGTTTGGCAGCATCATTTGGAGAAGAAGTGAATTAATCTTGGAGTTGTGTACAAAAGAGACTGGGGAAGGAAAAGGGATCAAAAAAAGGATGTGTGAATCTATGTTGATTATTTCAAAGTTATAAACAAGAGGCATCAGAAAAGATTTTGACAACCATATGGACTTTCAAAAGTGTGAAGTCTTCTGAAAATGATATGCAATCATGTAACCACTGGCATAAAAAATAAGACAAGATATGGGTGGATGAGAAGGACAGACAGAGGACTGCAATCTGTGATACAGGAGTTAAGATTCTGGGCACATGAAAAAAGTGTTATCTAGGAAAAAAAGTATATAAATTGAATTAAATAACATAAGAGAATTCTCCCAAAGGTGATAGGAATAACAATCAATCCTATTTCTTAATCCTGTTTCTTAATTGCTGATTTTCAGAACTAGACTCTGGGGAACAGCAGTCTCGGGGACTGAGCAACAGCTTTCCACTAAAATGATAATTGAGAAGCTTCTCTGGAGATGCCACATGCAATCTGAATTTTACACAGGGTGAAAACTACAGGTACAAGGGTGCAAGTCCTGCTGAAGACCATCAGCTCTTTCAGCTGAGTTCAGTAACTGATGTGGCAGTGCCAGGTTTCTCCCCTGATGATCACCAGGGGGACACTTCTTATCCCAGAGCTTGGGAAGTGCTATCATTGCTCCTGAGAGGCAAATAGGATGACAAGAAACCAGATTTGAAAATTTTGTTATTTGGGTGTAGCATATCTCCATACATGCTGTATGTGCATATGACAGGGGCCATATGCACGTATCTCCATGGGCCACAGGGCCTAACAGATGAAGGTGCATGATATGAATTCACTCACACACCAGGAAGGAGCTGAGTGCTGCTCTGCTATCGTGGGGAAATGGGGGCTATCAGCAGGGGCAACTCATCAGATCAGGACAAGGGCCACTGTACTGCTTGAGGTCTTACCTGCTAGGAGGAGAGAAACTTGAGACGTCTGGACTCTGTCTGGGGACTAAGTTTAAATGTGATAAGTCTGAGCCTCTTTATAACCTGAGTGCTTGGTGCCTTTCCCCATCAAGTTATCACAGTGGACAGTATTGTGAGACACAAATTGCAGCCCAAATCTTTTCAGGTTTGATTTATAAATGGCATCTGATTTGTCTCTGATTTCAGCTTTCCCTTTGGCAGTTTTCCAGGTCCAGATACTGGTCTGTATTGCTCATGACCACAAGAGAATGGGAAAAGCAGATGACGGGTGAAAAACTTAAAGTGGAAAGCAAACCAGCTATGCCATCTTGAAGCTGGAACAAGAGAAGGCTGAATGCTCAGAGGAGAAATGATCTATCATGAGAAAACACAGATCAGGACAAAAGCTGGCTGTCATGTACTGGTAGAGATGTATGAAGGGATGAAACGGATGCTGCACATAAAATGCATCTGTTTGCATAGTTTGGACATTGGATCTGACACATCAGCAGAACTTAGGCTGGGAAGTTACTGTGGTTTGGAAAGAAGAAAATTACATTACCTGTGCATACTGTAATGCACATTACTGTGGCTCAGCAAAGCACTGGTGTCTCAACCCAAAGAAAAGCAAAAATTACCAACACAGTGAATACCAGAATCAACTGAATGGTCCTAGCTGATCTTTCAAGGATGCATTCCTGTGATTTTGGAAGCCCTGTAAAATGTGTTTGTTTAGTTCAGCAAAGGTGTGCCTTCCCCCTTCAAACTGGCAATGGTTTCTTACTTGTACAGTAGTGAGTGTTCCTTCTCCATCAACAGCAGAGATTCCCTAAGCCACAGAGAAAGTAAAATGCCCCTCTGTGATGTGGCGTATAACCAGACACTCAGGTGGCAGCTCCAGCATGCTGACCTCTGAGAAGCAGTTAAAAATGTCTTACCTGCTTGGTTCATTACTGCAGCCACAGCAGCCTGAGAAGCACTTCTGTGCCCAGCAGCTTCTCTTGGCTGCATACACTGACAGCAGTCCTGCCTCCCTACAGACTTCACTGGTCACATGTCCAGTGGAATGTTTCTGCAGGAGCACTGCAGAGCATCTTGCCTCAGCTGCCCGGGGAAGGTGGTAACATGCAGAGAAGGAGGGGGCTCCTGGAAGTTCCAAGCTTTATTGCTGCACAGCAGATCAGACAGGGGAGGAGGATGTGTGCATGTGTCCCTCATAGCCCAGCTATTGTGTCCCATCACTGAAGGATCACAGGTGAACTAATTTGGAAGTAGCCGAAGTGACATGAGAGAAATCCCAGTCTTGTTCTTCCATTCTGTGGGGTCAGTGTTGAGAAGACCTCATGAGACATGCTGAGCACTGAGAGACCAGCTGGGAAAGGGGGGAATGGACAGGTTGTTCCACAATGAATACAATAACAAGGTTTCTGAGGGAATATCTTGTCTTTTTTTTGGCCTTCAAGTAATTTCCTGTCTCATCCATAATACTCAAAGGTGTTTTCTGCTTTTCTCCAGTGTGGTTTGTATCTCAACAGGATACATACTACACAATTGCCTGCCTCTGTTTTGCTTTGCACCCAGAATGATGAAAGTACAGCATCTGTGCACTTTATACACTATATGCTCTCCTATAGTCTGATATTCTGAATCCCTGTTTCCATTCTGCGTATTTCCATTAGACCCCAATATCTTTAAGAAATCAGTACACACCAAAAAGAGTTCATACACATCTTTAACTTTTCCATATATGCCTTCTAAGTACATCCTTCTTCACTTTCCTTTGCCTCTCTTTAGGTCATCACAACGCCCAATAATCCTTTGTCATTTGGTGACATTGGCACAGTCACCAGTTAATTTAATGTCTCACTGTTTCTTTCCACTACTGAAGGTGCTACTTGAAGTTAGTCCTAAGAGGTTCCAGCAAGAAAGTGTCACTTATGAGAATGTGATGAAGTGTAGAGAGAAACATATTTTTGCTATTTAAAAAGAACACTCCTGAGAATGCTTTAAGATGCCATGATCTGTATTTTCAGACTGTGGAGTGACAGGCCTAAAGAAAAGCATACCAAGACCGTCCTTATTTCTTTATTTAATGAGGTATGGGGTTTAGCTAAGGATTTAAAATGATTGACTGAGAAGTATTTGAAATTCTTGAGGGTCATAAGGATCAAGGCAAATGGATCAATCAAAAAAATTAATTTTGACACTCTGACAACTGCTAGCTGTTTCTTTTTTTTTGCCCCAAACAATCTATGAATATTTTTTCTCTTCCTGAATTTCTGAAGTAGAGTCTTATTTTCCAAGGAACTGCAACATTAAATGTCCCCATATTTGACAAGACCTTTTACAGAAAGTTGTAGCTGTTCTATCTCTAAAAGAAAGAAAACATTGAAAAAAATCAGTTTCTTAGTTTCTTGATTCATTAATTCATTAGCTGGTCCTCAGATGCTTTTTCTTAATTAGTAGAGTTGTTATGAGACCAAGCAGGAGCAGATACACATTAAGCAGAGAGGGAAAAAAAAAACCAGAATTGAGAAATAAATGTTTTACATTTAATTACAACAGTCATGCCCTACCTCAAGCAGAATCAGTGCATCATTGTGTATTGAAGTGACATTCAGAAAGAGCAGTTGGCTTTTCAACACTTTTTCTTTTCTATTAGTAGTAATGTCTCTAATGAAACAACATAGTTTAACGGGTTTGTTTTGTTTTATTCCATAACACACACTTACTGTTTTCAAACATACAGCCTCAGGGGCTGGAAATACAACGGTGCTGAGGGTCCCAGCTTGAAAGGCATCGCAGGACAAAAGTGCACAGAGAGCAACTCCAAATGAAAGACCAGCAGCCATCCTGTAGTGAATGGCACATGCCTTCTTTGTGGCTTTACACAAGACCCTCAATCACATGGTGTCCTGGTCTTCCCAGAGAAAGAATGAGAATGTTACCAAACCTCGTTCTAATGTAGTCACATTTACTACAGAGAAGCATAAACAAAATAATGGTTTTTTATCAGATGCCTATCCCTGCAGACTTCTGTTTAAAGGGGGAGTAGGCAGTGCTTGTTTTCTGTAAGAACCAGACCTGAATTACAGCCCTGAAAGCTCAACTTGGAGTCAGATCTCTTTTCCTGCCAGTCTCCAGCTGTTTCAGGAAGAGCTAATGGCTGGATATGAGGCAGCCTGCACACTGATACAAGAGAGGGCAGCTTGCAAAATTACTGCCACTCTGGGGATTATTTTAACTCTCTTGATCTCCAAGAACTGCAATAGCTCAGAGGGGAATGTTTCAGACTTATGAGGAAAAAAAAAAAGAAAAATGAGCATAGAAAGCAGACAAACTACACTGGAAACCAGCCTTTGTTCAGGTGTGGACATGGTTGCCTACTGCCATGGCCTGAGTTGGCTTTTGGCTCTATTGTTTGGAGAAGTCTGAACGGTGGTAAACCAGGTGCCCTGGTCACTACAGTATCTGAAGAAAGTCCATGTAGCTTTTTGGTGAATTTGTCTAATGTTAGACACTTTAGGATCAGCAAGTTACTTTTCAGGATCCCATTTCTGGAACATTCTTCTCCCCTGACTTTTGTTCTGCTGCTTCCTCCCTTTTTTCCATCTGTATGAACATTTGCAGCACTACAGAATAAAAAATTTAAAGTTGTCACACTGATCAGTAAGGGTGAACATATCAGCCTGCCTTGACCTGATGCAGAAGTTCTGGGTGACCATCACAAAGGAGGCAACATTTCAGAGGCCATGGTCCAGCAGAGCTGAGGTTCTGTGAAGAGTCTGCAGGCAGCATGCCCTGTTCTGTCCTTCCCAGAAAAATCTGTTCTAATATCTTGGCTCCCTATTCAAGTGCTGGTCTGGCCATGCCACTGTTAGGAAGTTCAAGAGCCAGAGCTGCTATCGTGCAGCACTATACTGGGTAGGTCTTTTGGCTCTGCAGCAAGAGCCACCTCCTGTCCTCAGTTTTCTCTGTTGCCTTAGCAGTTGGTAGCCATCCCTGGCCCACCTCCCAGCATCAGCAAGTTAGAGGGTGCAACTGCAAATTACCACTTGTTCTTGTGGGACTGAAATCCCACTTTTTGATGGCAGGCACTTCTAACACACCCCTTCAAGGACTGTGTGTGGAGACTCCTCCCTTGAGTGGCAATGCCCTTCAAGGTTCCTCCTCAAGGCTGAGTGGTAGAGACTTGCCCACAGTCATTGGTATGGCTGAATAACATCAATCTCTACTTAATTGTTTTGCTAGCTTTAACATCGCTGTTTCAATATTGCTTCAAAACCAGTGCACTATACTGCTGGGTAGTAAATCATTCTGATTAAGGTCTTTTAGTCTAATCATTACCATCATCAATAAAATAAATCATCTGTTTTATTCATATAAATGTATTTGGTTTGCCATCCTGTGGGCCAAAGTTGCACAGAGATTCAATTACACCTATGCAACAACTCATACCTGCCTTACTCACTTGCTGCATGTTGGTTTTGGTTTAATGTTTACCATGAAGTTGGGGAAGATCTCCATGTGGTGTGAGGAGGGCAGAGCTCAGGTGCTCGGCACGGGAAGGTGAGAGCCACGGTGAGCAGCATGCACGTAAAGGCACACAGTCATTTATGAATTCACAAAGCTCCATCAGAGATGGTGCTTGTACACAGAAGAAAGAAAAGAGAGAGAACTTGTATGTGCAAAGTTTTGCTCCTTTGCTGCAGAAAAAGAGGAAGAAATGGATCTTCTCTTTGGATTTTCATGCTTTTTGCTTTCTACCCTCTTGCAGTGCCATATCAACAAATGCTATCTATAGAAAGGAAACCTCAACAGAAAGCCATTAGGAAGGAAGAGGCCTTCTAATTAGTGATTTCCCCTTCCCTTACAAGTCCAGCTTTGTAGAGCTGTCTCCCCTCCCTGTGTTTAAAGCTGTATCTGCCTGTAACTCACCCACAACACGGAGCACAGACCTCCCTCCGTGAAGCACATACACCGGCAGATAATCCAGATCAGTTTACCTCTGTGTACCTGGCAGCATGCTACTGTGCACTGACCAAATATCAGAAGAGTTTGTGGTTAATTAGGATCAGATTAATCCCTGCTGACTGCCTGTCTCTGTGTAAAAAGGTCACTAGAGGTTAGAAAGTATTAAGTACCTTAAATGTCTACTTGCATAATGTAAAAACCTGCTGAAGATCCAGACTTTGTGCTTGAAAGTGTTGATGTGAAATTTCTTACCCATAGAGGCATTTAAACGTGCTTCTTATCCTATCAAAGCAAGAAAATCCATTAAGAAATTTCCAGAAGAAAATGTAATAAATATTTGACCATGGAAAATAATAAACCTGCAGCACAATGGAGACAAGACATCTACAAAAACAATGCCTTAGAAAGTCTGAATTTTATTTTTAACTTCTAAGAATTTAGTTCAAAATATGAGACATAATTCTTACAGCAGCAATAAAGTTTTTTCTGTGACACAGTTGTACCTAGTTTTCAATTTTATTAGTCCCTATTCATCATAAAAATACAACAACTAATAATTAGATAGCTTTATATATGCGTCCCTTCTATGACACTCCCCATGGAGCCCAAGGGGCTTCACAGAAAACACATTTCTTTGTTCTTATATGGTCAAATTACTTAATGCATTCATGATACTAAAATGTACCTTATATTTTGTTGAGATGCTTAGCCATCCCTAAGCATGTATGTGGTTATTGGACAGGTCAAAATATGGAGAAATTCTGTGTTTTTCTCTTCATTTTAAATATAATAATATTTTTTACATAAGGAAGACTCCTGAGATTGATTTAAAAAACTGAGAAGCTAGTAGAAAGATTTTTAGAGGCAAGATACACTAATAAAGGTTCTACAGGTCTGTGAGAAAATGTCAGATTTACATACACCTTCACATACACTGATAGACCATTTGGCCTATTTTCATTCTCTTTTTTTGCTGTTGTTACTGGCACATTTATAGAAGTATTAGGCACATTTATATAATAACAGGATATTGGCTTATTTTGAGGTCATCTGTTCTTGTGACTTATTCCCCATTTACAGTCATAAGCTTCTCATTGTGACATCACCTTGGCGGCCACAGCACTACCTGTGATGTCATCAAAAGGGCTTATAACCTGAAGGGGGGAGTAAGCTGCAAGAGCAGATCAGCTACTAAAGAATAACGGTTTTGTTTTGCCATGCTAGCAGGGGGAGATGGAAACACCCACCCACCTTTTCTCCCCTGCTTGTCATGGTGGAGCAGGACCATTTTGCCGCACAGGTGGGTAATGCAAGGTTGGGGCTACCTGGGTAGGAGGATATTTTTGTATCAAAAATAGCATGGCCAGCAGGACCAGAGAAGTGATCCTTTCCCTGGCACCACTGCATTGGTGAGGCCACACCTGGAGTATTGTGTTCAGTTCTGGGCCCCTCAGTTCAGGAAAGATACTGAGGTTCTGGAGTGGGTCAGAAAAGAGCAACAAGGCTGGTAAAAGGACTAGAGCACAATTCCTATAGGGAGACACTGAGGGAGCTGGGGTTGTTTAGTCTGGATAAGAGGAGGCTTAGAGGTGACCTCATCACTCTCTACAACTACCTGAAGGGAAGTTGTAGCCAGGTGGGGGTTGGTCTCTTCTCCCAGGC
>JAWWEU010000001.1:53805534-53871091 GCA_035583155.1 Acropternis orthonyx | reverse complement strand
CAACTACCTGAAGGGAAGTTGTAGCCAGGTGGGGGTTGGTCTCTTCTCCCAGGCAATGAGGGGGCACGGGCTTAAGCTCTGCCAGGGGAAATTCAAGTCGGAGATTAGAAAAAAATTCTTTACAGAGAGAGTAATCAAGCATTGGAATGGCCTGCCCAGAGAGGTGGCGGATTCACCATCCCTGGAGGTTTTTAAACTGAGATTGGAAGTGGCACTGAGTGCCATGATCTAGTTAAGGCACTGGAGTTGAATGAAGGGTTGGATTTGATGATCTTGGAGGTCTTTTCCAACCCAATCAATTCTATGATTCTATGATTCTATGATTTGGTTAGCTTGGGCAAACTTCAGTATGATAGAGTGAGTGCATGAGACAGTACATGTAACATGTACAAGTATCTACAACCTTGCTTCCCTGCCCAACTCAGAGGTACTTCACAAGCTGGGGTGAGACAGTAGGACAACAGCTCTCACAGGGATCCTCTTCCTGTAGCAATCACAGGCAGGCACACATGGAACCCACAGTGGGACACATTGCAGATGTGCTGTTCCTGCTGTGTGGGCCTGGCAGCCCCAGAAGTCAGGCAAATATTGCTCAGTTGGGTCCAGTTGGTTTTCTGACCTGATCCCCAAGCTGGAATCATCCCCTCTGTTGAATGAAGTAGGATATAAAAGCTGTGGCTCAGTACTAACCCAGTTTGGCAATGTGGTTTTCAAAATAGATCCACCTTGTCAGTTCAGGCCATGGGAGAGGTAAAACCACAGCTGATGAACTGGTCTACTCAGAGCTGCTCTGTAATGTTCTTCCATGTTACTCACTCTAAGTAAATTCCCATTTGATCTCAACTCTTATACCTATGCAGACAAATCCCTCTTTCTGAAAATCAGACTTCTTATGGGAAATCAGCACTGCAACTTCATAAACATCTTCATGTTTTCATCTTCTGTTTGGTTCCCTCTCACTTCAACCATATCAGCAACAGAAATTGCAATTGGCAATGAGGACCTCTTCCTATGTCATTTACTTGGCAACATTCATTTGGCACTGCAAGAAACTGTGATAGTCAGTTAGATAAGCATTTGGGGGTATCAGCTTTTAACTTACTTTATATTCTGTGACAACAGCAAATGCATTTAACTTGTCAGGTCATGTAGTCATCTGGGAGGAAAATATGCTGCCACAGTGCTGCTCCACACACTGCTTTTGTCTCACTGGCATATCTTGTCTGAGTGTGAATTTCCACCAGTCCCCATGCAGGGTACTGACTCACTCCCAGAAGCACTTTAAATCTGAAGATACCAAAAGGGTGACATCTGGGGGCAGAGGTCGCATTTCACAGACTGGCAAGTCAACTCTGGAAGTGCTGATGCAGCACCTCTGAGCTACTGCAGGCAGGTAAGTAGCTGATCAGTGACAGCAGCCCTCACAGGTCAGCTGTGCAATGAGGAAGGCTCTTATCATACATTCAGAGCCCACAGGGAAGAGGCTTTACTGCTAATATCTTCATATAACACTGAAGGAAATATATACACAGGTGAGATTATATCTTAGAACTCATGCATCATTTTTCCTGGAGTTCCTCAGGCCATCTTCCCCTATGAGACATGCATAGGAGAAGTACTTGCGTTGCAATAAGGACATGTAAAATCTTTAGTCTCTCCTTCATCAGCTTTTCTTCTTTTCTTTTTCTTTTCTTTTTTTTTTATTTAAATCATCAAACTAAAAAAGGGAACTTTTGAAGCTTGTCCATTGAAAAATTTTTAACAGAAACAGTCACTGTTGGTTAGAAAACTGTCCTGATTTGGTCTCAGTCACCCTACACTGCTGCATGTGGAAACAGGTGTCATTTAATCAGTGTTATGATAATAATCTCATTGAGTGGAAGAAGAACTCCTGTTCTTCCCACCAGAGAAAGGCACCACTGCAGAAGACATCACATAACACGTTGGAAACACTTGAAAAAGAAGTTGACTTCAGGACTGAATTCTCACATCACTTATTAAATAACTGCCTACTAAGTTTTTGTTTGCTACCGCTACCTGTCTTCAAAACTGTCCCTGGGTAAAGTCCAAGTCTTGTTTATTCCCAGACTCCTCCCAAAAGCCCCCATGGTAGAGCCTGGGGGCCCAAACCTAGATCCCACATGGTCCTCCAATTCCAACCTCTCAGCCTTTGTATCCCAAAGAGTGCCTATGTGTCCTTGGGCATCTTGGAGGGCAGGAAAGACTGATTCCCAGGGTGACAATGTAAAACCACTGCTCTGTTATTCCACTTTCTGTATTAGCTATACAGAAAAATGAACCCACAAAAGTACTATTTTCATGTTTTAGAGTCACAGGGACTGAAGAGGACCGAGAACCAAGTGCTGCACAGTTTGGTCACAGCCACCCTGTGCCACTTCTCCTCTGGTACTTAGCCTGCACCATGGACAGGGAGACTACCTCCAACTGTGGAGCTGCCAAAAAACCTTTATCGCTGCTAACAGTGCTTCTTTCCACCTGGAACTGGGCAGGAGGATGTGAGGGAAGGAATCTGGGGCTTCCTGCAGAATGAGGCTCCACTGTAGTATTCTATACTGTATAACCTCACCAGCAGGTCCCGCCTGGCCAGGAACTGGCACCAAGCCCATCTGTTCAAACCATGACACCTCACTGAGCAGATGGACTTCTTCTTTGAAGGTAACCCACAGTGGTCACTCTTTGAAGAGCCAGATTTTGTCCTCCTGCCCCAGGGTGAGGCAGAGAGAGTGTTAGTTTTCACATGGCATGTGACCAGCAGTAAGCAAATTCACTTGAACTTGCTCAGCTAGGTGTTTTGCAGCTCCACAGCCAACTGCTTCCCTGCAGAATAAGCTCTGTATAAAATGATGATGCAAATGTTTCTATCCTGAGATTCAGCAGAACCACCTTCCTGACAGAGCAAACGTGCTGGCATCTTGCAGTGCAGGCCAACTCCTGGAGGAGAGATAGAAGCAGGAAGGAAGATGGTTTGGATTCTATTTAATTTCCACAGGGTTATTCTATATGTTAAAGAGAGTAAACACACAAAACCCAGATGCAGATAAGAAAGTTAAATTCTATTCTCATTTGTGAGGGGGTAAGTGTACAGTAATCCTGCTGATAACAGGGGTGTGCTAGAATGGAAGGAAGATTGTGGGAGACTGACTTGACACAGAAAATCAAACAAGAGGGTTCTGAAGAGGAAAACCTGCTTCCCAGGTGGTTCTCTCATCTTTTTCTCTTCCAGATTTTCCCTGGGCCAAATTCTGCTCCAGATCACTGTGCAAAGTCCATGCAGAAGAAGTCCGAACTGGCCAGACCCCTAATGCTGAACTGCTCCACCACTCCTCTCAGCAGCCAAACCAAACTAGGTTTTCTTAGAACCAAAATTGGTTTTCTTAGAATAGAGATTAATAATTCAGAGAAAACTCCAGTTTCTGGGAGAAACAATTTGTTGCGGGGAAATGTTGTCAAAGAAATCTCTCTCTGCCCATAGTGCCCATGCTGGCTGTCTTTCCCTCTGGTTTCTCATTTCAGTCCTGTGACTTTCAGCTGCTTCCAGGGCTGAACGAGTTCCTCACCTTTCTCCCTGATGCCACAGAGGCTCGACCATGAGTCCATTTTCCACAGATTGAGTACCCTGTCCCCCAGAGGAGTCTCCCAGCCCACAATCCCACAGCAGCTCTCCACTTGCTCCAGGACCCAGGTTTGCATTCACAGTCCTATACCTTCTGAGAGCAGAATCTGGTCCCTGAAGACCCTGAAGATGAAGTTCTGCAGAACAGCTGTTTTTCTTTCCCTCATGTTTCTTTTTCTACTTCTGCATATTTTCACACCAGACATTGCAGAGCCACCTATAATGACATCTGTCAGTGCTGGGCAGCTCTGGGTGCTTCAGCAGTCTGTCCCCTTACCCACCCACACAGAAGGATATCAAGGGTCCATACAGTAACAACACTGTCACGCGGCAAACACAGACAGGATGTAATCCATCAGTGAAACCAACCACCACTTATGGCTTCTCTCCAGTGCTTTCTGCCAGTTTTACTCCCTATTTGAGAGGTGTTCACACATCAGGAAGCTCTTTGCTGTTTTCCCTCTCAAAGAATGGTGGGTTTTGTCTGCTCAGCGAGGAACAGAGAGATTGGGCTCCCTCTGAAGCTTTCAGAGCTGCTCCTGTAGATACTCAGAGGACCTCTACTGAGACAACATTCTGTGATCCAGACTCCTACCCACACACACCCTGTGCTGTGTTTTCTCCAGACATCCTCAGTTTGTGCCTTTTCTCACTTACCTCACAGGCAGTCTAAGCTATCTCACTGTGAAGAAGCATTTCTCAAAATGCAGCTGCTACCCCTGACCTTTTCTGACTTTAAAGAGTTATAATGGGGACCAATCAATCTTTAAATGCATTTCCAGCATCTTAAAAATAAAATGATTGCCAGAAAATTTATCAGTAATTTCCTCAGTACCTTGTGATGCATAGCCAGATTAAGATTCAAAGAAGGATGTGATGCCTAAACCAGGACACAGGCAGGTATGAAGACTCTAAAAAAAAAAAAAAAAAAAAAAAAAAAAAGAAAAGAAGTCCTTAAAAAAGAGACAGAAAATCCCTTTCTCAACAGTGGCCCAACCCTAACACATCAGTAGGTCCAGGACACCTCTGTTTCTGACAGAGAATTTCTGTAATTGGCCCATTTGATTTGCAGTCCCCTCCAAACAGCACTCACATGGACAGCTCAGTTCCTGGCTCCATGGACTCACTTGGTGACCTCAGTTTCCAGACTCACCATCATGTGGCATCAGCTTCTCCTCAGACAGTCAGTTCTCAATGTTGGATCCCAGTTTTGGGAAAAAAACCTTAAACCTCAAACTGCTAAACTGAACAGGTGTGAGAATTTTGGTTCTGACCTTGATTATGATAAATGTTCACAACCTTCCTCCAGTATTTTATCACTTATTTTTCAGCCACAGCTAGTTTCACTGACTCTTACTTCTTTCTTACTCCGCTTACTTCCTCCACATCTTTCCTTTACTAATGTAGGTGCAGAGAGGGAGGATTTGAAACAAATTCCCCAATTTCCAAGTCCCTTCTGTGATGAGACAAGAACCAGAACAATTTTTTGCCCTTTCCCACTGGAACTATGTTGCTCTACACAACGTGTATATCAGATGCAATTTTCAATTACCTATTACATAAACACCTATCCCAAATGTGATAGCAACAATTTTGTAAAGTGGCAATTCAATGTTAATTTCTGACAGTAATGCCTAAAACCTTCAGGGACTCCTTATCTTTCTTCTAAATCTTAATAAATCCACAGGAGAGTATCAAGCATGGCACAGAGGAAATGTCTTATCAGGTTTGGAGCCTCTAGGAACATCACATCAAATCCAGCTGTATAGTCCTCAAGAGTGACCACAGTTCATTTATCTATTGACAACTCTGAGCCCTTAAGAAATCAGCTGGTGGCCTCTGTTTCATTCTCTCTGAATACAACTCCAGTCCAGTGGACACTGTTAATGATAACTTCAGCAGAGAGGTACTCATTCAGGCAAACCCTTAAACCCAAATGTCATTTTCAGCATGAGGACACTGCCATTGAAATTCCTGGCCAAAGCAACATCCCTGCCTATTGTACTAGACTGACACTGACCAAGCTCTTGCCCTTCATCTGTCCTAACAGGAATGTGGTGTAAAGCCCAGGATCCTGAGACAGACCCCAGCATCTGCCTCTGACATCTCAAAACAGCAAACACAAGTACAAAGGAAGGGAGGCCCATTGCTTCATTCTCATTTGGACCCTAATTCCACTCTATGGCTGTTCCTTACCTGTTAAGGATGAAACAGTAGTACCTAAACTATTTCTTGATTGTAATGAACTTTTTTCCAATGTCTTCTTCTAACAGGAATGTATGTTGTGAAATAACAAAGTGTATATATAATGTCAAACTCTGTGAAGACCAATCAAACTCTGTGAAGACCAATAAGCTGCAGTTTTACATTAAGTTTTAAGCCCAAATTTTGCTTGCCTTAAGTGGCATTGTGGAGCTGTGAGGCTGAACCTGTGAATATGATGGGCAGGATTTCTGATCCCATCACATTAAGAAAGGCATTAACAACTACAGCTGCTCTTAAAGCAGTCACAACCATAGCTCTTCTGCTTCTGGTCCATTCAAAGTGATCCCTTCCTCATTCAATCTCCTTGAATTGCACCACGTTGTTGTTTCTTTCCTTCTGGAAAGTAAAGAGTGAAAGAAAATCTTGTGTTTTGGGATGTCATTAATTAAAAAACAAGGGGAAATAAAGACATTTTAATTGCATGGGATTTCTGAGTAAGTTTTCAAAGTGGGGGTAAAAAAACTGTGTGCCTGGTACACAGAGAGCCCTTTCTCTTCCCCTTTGTGGCAGAGGAATCAATGGAATTCATATAAAAGAAGGAGGGGGGTGGGAAGAGAGATAGGAGATGCCTTGCTCGGTACCAGCAGGTCACAAGTCTCATGAGGCTAGATCAGGGCTTGCAAGGAAGTTGCTGACTCTACCTCCATGTGTACCTTTTTGTTCCTTGCCTTGGATTTGCTGGTCAGTGGCATGCTGCTTTGCCTGGCTCTCCATAGAGCTTGTAGCCTACAGGAATTTGGACAGAGTGGTACAGACATCGCCGACAGAGACTCTGATCACTGACTATCCCTTTAAATGCAGTCTCATGACTTAGTCTTTACTCCACTACCTATTAAAGAAGGAGACAAGACGTTCATAGACAGCTTCCATTCAGACACACAGAAGGACACAGAAAGGCAAGACAATTTAACAGAGCTAACTGTGAGTAAATATGAAGCATTAGAGGCATTCTCTAGAGCAAAGGGCATGGAGAAAGATTTGTAGAAATCCTGAGGTGAAAGAAGGTGCAGTAATTTTTAAAATATACTTGCATACAATCTTCAGAAGGTGAAATTCTGTAAGGAAAGCTGTTCTGTCATTTTAGCATTATTCCTTTAAATATGAATTTAAGTCTTTTAATATAACATTGACCAATGTTTGATTTCCCATAAAAATCCGACATGGTGATTTTGTGCTGCAAGCACCAGAACCTTTTGCAAAGACAACCTTATTTTTGCTGGGATAAATTTCATAGAAGGAATATTTGTGGGTTAAATTTGAAGCCAGCCTTTTGCAAACTTGGACCTGAAGCCCATCCTGGAGCCTCCACTTAGATTTCTGCACCTCACAAGGGGTGGCCTTCCTTCTGTGTGTGCTGGGCACAGAAAGGAGTTGTGGATGCTCAGCAGCATGGAGACTGTACTAAGATGTCTCATCATGTGTGCAGGTAGCTAACTTTTTAACCAAAGGGTTCTGTGTCCCCATGC
Source organism: Acropternis orthonyx (assembly GCA_035583155.1). Classification (NCBI taxonomy): domain Eukaryota; kingdom Metazoa; phylum Chordata; class Aves; order Passeriformes; family Rhinocryptidae; genus Acropternis; species Acropternis orthonyx. Next base: position 53,863,726 of record JAWWEU010000001.1, on the reverse strand, counting down.
TCTGTAATGGCCAACCATCCTATATGCTACAGCATTCTGGAAAACTCAGTCCTTGTTAGCCAACAGTCATCAGCATGCCCATATATGTGTGTGTATATATATATATATATATATATATATATATATAATAAATGACAGTAGTTATTGAGTAGACCTGGGCAAGTGTTTTAACAGTGATCCTTACTATTGCAAGTAATATCTCAACAGTGATGGAAAGTTTCTCTGTCAGCTCAGCCTCTTTCTAAATAAATCTGTGTTATTAATTGCAGGTATGATTAACTGGTGGAGAGTGTTCCCAGCTCGCCTCCATGTTGCCAGTTTTCTTCTCTGCATTTATCCTGTCCTCTTGCTGCTTAACCAAAGGAAACTGCATCTCCTATGATGAGCTGAGAGAGCTAAAGACTGAATTTGCCATCAATCTCTACCGGCATGTATCTGAAGGAGAGAACAGAACCAATCTGGTAGTCTCCCCAGCAAGTGTGGCTATTCCTCTGGAGCTGCTGCAGTTTGGAGCTCAAGGAAATACCTTTACAGAGCTGCAGAATGCCCTAGGATACAACATTCATGGTAATGTACTACTTAAAAAAAATACTTATTGTCATATGTTTTTTTTAATAAATTCACAGCCTTAATAAGGCAACAGGAATTGGACCCATCATACTAAGCTTCTGCTTTCTGTCTCACTGCAAGAGGTAGTTTTAGGAGCATTTTCTCCATGTATCAGCTAGACAAAGGAAACTCAAAGGAGTAGTTGATATACATGTTATTATTCTTCTTTTTTCTGAATCAGTGCTTACTCTCTTATGGCACAAAAATACAGCTACATTTAGAAAAGCCACTTCCATGAATAACACAATTGCTCCAGGTTTCCTAGAGGTTCCTCGTGTCCACTGTGCCCTGGTCTCCCCTCTGCAAAGAGGTGCCAGACAGAAGAGAGTAATTTTCTCTTCCATCCCATTAAGAAATTTTATGAAACCTATTGAAGCTGAATTATCTTTAAGATTTTCTAATGTTATTACAACTGGCCAAAAAGATGAAAACTTTTCAGAAGGAGACTGGCAGACAGAGATACACACTGACAGATGGATGGTGCAATTGCATCTTTCCCTGAAAGCAGGCTAAAATAAAACTCACTGGGAATTTGGAAGGGATATGGGAAAGACAGATGTCTTTAAATCCAGCATTAAGTCAGCTTAATTTAAGGATGCTGCTTTCATTTTAGCTTTGGATTATCCTACCATCTCACATCACATGTCAAAAACTAGTTTACATTATGGGCAGAATGTTTATGAAAAGCAGATGACTGTCTCATCTTCAAAATTTGCAGCTTATATACAAGACTTGTGTATAGAGATGACACCACTATTTTTCAGCATAAAATTTGCTTTCAGGGTATGAAAACTAAAGAAAAAACCTCCAGTAATTTCATCATTCTGTGCTCTACCCTGCCTCAGTCACCATCACCATTCTGTATAACACTGACATTCAAAACCAACACAGCAGTTAAGTGCTAACTCTGGCTGATAAATAGAGATAGAGCTACCAGCTACATATACTGACATAGGAACAGTGCATCTATATTATGAGCAGCTGATATAATGAAGTCTTGCCTGTAAGACTCCTGTATCTGTAAATTCAGTTCCTGCTTCATACAAGGATTATACCTTGCTTGACACTTCTGGTCATTAGGGGCTCAGTTATTAAGAATGAACCTTAAAGGATAACATTTCACAGTGGAATTTGAGCACAGATCTCCATAGAAAATGGAACAGAGAGAAGTGCAGAGGTTGTTAGTGACCTGCTAGCTCTTTTAATGCTCTCTTCTTCTCATGTGGCACATCATAGCAAGCAGATATTATACCTCCATTTTAGCTGTCTGTGGCACAAGCCACAAGAGCTTTGGCTTTCAGTAATATTAACACAGGAATGTGAGAACAAAGTATTTATTACTATTAGTTATAACAGCAAATTTCCAGTAATAGGGAAGGAAACCACTTCCTCAAATAGTCTAAGTCAAATAAATAAGTCAATTACTTAGATGAAATTTCCTATCAGATGAGGAAAACCAAATCGTATATGTATGAATATGTGATAAAATCCCTTTCTTCCATTAGATATTTGTATTAATGTTTTTGTTGTTCTGCCCTAAACAATAATGAAGGATGTAGTTAAAACCTTAGCAGGCTGAAAACAATGAAAACATTGATGGTTTATTCACTGTTCACAGAGAGTCTGCTCTTACATGCACTTGTAATCTTCTTTCAATGTTTGAAATATTTGTTCACCTTTATTCTAAAACTAAGGAAAATAATGTATAAAGGGACGTATCTCTAGACAGCACACACAAATTTACCTGCTTTAAAATGCTTTCGACTTGCTGGTTTATTTTATCAACAATAGAGTATTTTAAAGCAATTTTGAGCTGTTCTCCAAGCAAGAATTCAGGACTTCGGTTAGCTAAGCACTTTGGTGAAGTTACAAGCTTGGGATAACACTCCTCACATCCACACCTGCTTCCAGTTTACTGTCCTTGATTTCTCACATCTTCCAGAGGGCTCACCAGATTCTCCCATACTAATGCAAAATACACAAGGAAAGCACTTTACACCTCAGACTGCGTGAGTTTTCTAGACATCCCTTCATGGAGTTAAATATTTTATCACTTAAGGAGTAATAAATCCAAATTTTAACACCAAACCTCCCATAGGTGATTAGTCTTCCTTCAGGTTACTAAAATAGCACCACTAGGTCAGAAAATACACACTGGATTTTTGGGGGTGGTAGAAATCAATAGAGGTGAAACTCTCCTTTAGCCCCATGAAGGATCTGAATCCCTGCAATAAAAGTCTCCTGATGACCTGTCTGGCAGCTGGAGGCTCATGGTGATCCTGCCCTTGACCTGAAACCCTTAACTTGATCAGCCTGGGACAGGTCAGTCCAGGTGGGACTGACTTCCCTGGTTAGCCACCCCAAAACACCCCTGTCCCAGATGGCAGTCCTCTCTGATTTCCTTTTAGCTCTGCCCACACCCACAGCAGACTGGAGAAACCGAGTGATCACACCCTTTGCTTAAGTCCTCTCTTGAGTCCAAACAAAGGCTTGCAACTGGCCATAATGGTGAGCTCAGCCATGACCATGGGGAGCCAGATACCTGCGAGCTGCCCAGGGCACTCCAGGTACTTGAAACTCCAGGGTTTCAAGCCAAGGCAGAGGAGCAGCTGAACCAAGTACCAAAGCAAGGGGCACAATGGTAACCCCCTTTGAAGACAGTGGCCAGCAATTCACATACAATAGTGAGCTACTGAAGTTTCACATAGAAATTGGGATATTAGCTGGTGAAATCAGAAAGGTCCTGGTGGTCCCACAAAGCTAGGAGGCACAATGATCCAGACATTTTGCAGCCCTCATGGAAAACTTAGTTATAGAATAAGGAACCTGTAGAAAATGTCTTAAAGGCAAGTAGTAATCTCAAAAAGGCTTTTATTATCTGGATGTAGGCAAGTCTCCTCCAAGATACAACCAGATATGTAGGGAAGGGGCTGACCTGCAAACACAGGAGGTTTGAGAAGTTTCGACACAGAGCCCATAAACATCGTTTCACTGAGGTGTGAGTCCCAGCCCTCAGGAGATCACTTCAGCATTTCATCGCAAATCATTACAACTGAGCAAAATAATGGCTCCTAAATCACCTTTCAAGGGAGCCTACGGGAACTTAGTGATGTTAAAAACACAAGATTCTCTAAGTTTGCAGGACTCCTGTTCCTTCTGGGCCCACACCTCTACCATGCATCCATCACAGAAGCCACCACTGTTGAACTATGAGCTTTCCAGAAACAGGAGACCAGGGCATTATTCAACTACTATCATTAGTAGACAGCAAACTAGAGAATATATTATTGACTTTTGGAATGATACTGAGCTTGTAATTGCTATAAGCATTTTGGAAGACCAGAGTAATATTTAAAAGGATTCTGGAAAGTCAGAGAAATGTGTGAAGTGAATAGGACACAATTCAGTAAGGACAAGTGCAAGATTCTACATTTAGAAGAAATAATCAACCCTTCAAATTGGAGAACCATGAGTCAAAGAACAGTGGTTCTAGGAAAGGATCTGAGGGATCTTAGGAATTAAAAGTAAACAATATTGAATTGGAAATACAATTGTACTTAAAAAAAAAGCAGACACTGTTGTGGGTTGTATAAATAGACAAGTCACTTACAACATGTGAAGCAGCCATCAGATTTGTTTAGCATTGCTGGGGCTCATCAGCAATACTGGGCCAGATGGGGACACCACCCTTCAAGAAACAAAACAATGCCTAAGGGCCAAGGGTGACAGAGACTGGCCTGGTGCTGTCAGGGAGATGACTGTCCTAGGATGGGTAGATAATGGCAAGAGAAGGAGACAGTGGTACTGTGGCATGGGCAGCTCAGCTGGTCACTGCCACAAGTACCAGATCTCATTAATGGGAACTCAGAGAGTGCCCCTGCCCAAACAAATACTGTTCAGAAGTGTGTTTGCACAGAGCTGTGAGCCAGACGAGATCAGCTGCTTGACATATCTGCACTAATTTCCACAGCAACAAGAAGAGTACTTTACTATGCCCAGAGCATCATCACCCTCGACAGTAGTGCTTGACAGTAATACTCCATAAAGTCAAGGGTGCTTCAGTTGTTATGGTGCTTTAACAATCGGATGACACAAGTGTCAGCACTGGAGTAGAGAGCCCTGGGGCAATCCTTAACCTCAACGTGATAATTGCAGTTCCTCCCTCCCTCTTGCCTGGCAGATCAAAGCGTGCAGGATTTCTTGCGCACGGTGTACGAAGGAGTGACTGACTCGAGCCAAGGCACAGTGGTTCAGATGGCATGTGCCTTCTTTGTGGATGCTGGCATGCAGCTTTCACCCCTCTTCGCTGCACATGCTGCACGCTGGGCAAACAGCAGCCTGCAGCAAACCAACTTCACTGACCCCAACAGAACCACGGCCCAAATACAGGAATCGATCATCGGTCACCTTGCAGGTAATGTAGCAACCCACAAGGAATGCACTTGAATAAAATGTCAAATAAGAGTAATGAGAGGAATTGCATTTAACCAAGTGTAGTTTTTTGCTACACTCCATGTTGTACAAACCAAGGCTGAAAGGCAGGAAATCTAATTCTTGTGCTGACATTCATTTCCCATGTGAAGAAAGAGTGGGAATAGGTCTGAACCTGGGAGTACAAGTTTGCAGTATCAAGCTGGTAATCACTTGCCTTTGTTCCTCTTTTTTTTAGAATGGCAGTCCTTTGCAGTGTTTTCACATTTAATGAGGAACAGCCAAATTCCCCAGTGACCGTGTTCATGGCACTGAATGCTTTCATGGTGCCATGGGGAACACACAGGGCCATAAGCTCAGCAGTCAGACTCTGAGTTTAAGAAGTCAAAATGTGAAATAAAAAGAATTTACTTTCCACATAAGCAAGAAAAGTAATGAAATTAAATTCTGCATTAATGAAAAAAATAATTGAAAAAGAAAGTCCTTAGAGGCAGCAGAGCAAATCAATCTCCTATTTGCCCCATCAACTTAAGTTATGTGAACATTAATTTGGCCATCAATGTGTGAGCTAATGTTAAACACACACATTAAAGCTGTTGAAACAAATGAAAAAAAAAAAAATCTATCCTTCTCAAATGAACAGTAAGAAGTGATCCATTTCCATGACAGAAAAGTATTGCTTCCCAAAGCAGGTACTAAAGTGGGAGGTCATATTGAAGTGCTCACATGCAATGACAATGAATTAAAAGTGGATCACTCTTTCAGAAATCTTTGAGATACTTAAAACAGAATCAGTTGAACTGACAAGTAATGAGAAGAGGGGGTACGTTAGGCTATAAGTTTCACGTGACTTAGTTACTTCATAAAGGAGTCTAATCATTCCATGAGAGATTCCTGGTGCTAACTATGAATGACTCTGAGATACAGCTGGGCACACCTAAGATAGAAAATCAGTGGGGCCCAGGGCATGGTGCTGAGCACTGGGCTGCTCTCATCTGCACTGTTCAGTGAATAGCACAGTGCTGGCACAGCTTTGACCATCAACATTGGCCAACTCAAACTCAGTTCTGGGGAAAACACGGACCAACAGGCAATCCTAACGAGGTACCTGTGGGGAGGGGAAGGCAGAGAGTTAACAGTGCCTTATGAGTTGTACCTCCTGCCCTTAGACATGCAGAGTAGTCCTGACTTGCTTTATTTAGTAATGCAGACCAGACCTTTAAGCCTGGGCAAGTAGGATGCCATGTGCTCTCCCCGTCTTTTTTCCATGCAGACGGGGATGTGCGTGGTGTGCCGCTGGAGAGTGCGGGGTCGTCACTCAGCCAGGTCACCTTGGTGAGCACCATGCATTTCAGAAGCACGTGGCAAAAGAAGTTTTCCCTTATGGATACTCAGATGTTGCCTTTTACCACATCAGAGGGCTCAACCCTGAAAGTGCCCACAATGCATCGCACAGCTGAAGTTAACTACGGTAACTCCTTAACCCAGATTTGAGTTATTGTACAACATGGAACAGTTTTATTTATTTAGTTTCCACAAACACCACAGTAAGATTGTGTTCTTTTCCCAGCTTAGAGAAGCCTCAGAAGAAATCCCATCAAATGAAGACACCACCTGGGTGACCAAACTGACTCCTTAAAATCACATGCATTGATTAAACAAATTCTGGGTTCAAAATGGTTCCTAAGATATCTATTGTGCCTGTCCCATCCCTCACAGACCAACACCTCCAGCACTCCATAACAAACATGTCAGCTGTAGCGAACAACCAAAAGGCACCAAGATAACATATCAGGAGAAAGGAACATTGGAGACTGAGGGTCCTGCAGTATACAAAGTCCTTTACAACAGCATGGAGCTTGTTAAATAAAGATGCCTAGGAAGGGAGGGCCATAGGAAGCACATTTGACTCCATGACAGAAGGCAGTTAAGACTAAAACTGTATTAAGGCAATTTGATTTGTGGGGTGGGTAAGAAATTTTCTGGCCCCTCAGCTTAATCCCTGCTTGTTGTTTGAATGTGAGAACCAGAGAGGGGATGGTATAACCAGAAACACCAGCACCTGCACACTGTTGTCTCTGGTCACAGCCTGTCTCCAAGGCTTTAGGGTAAAACAGCAGATCTTCAGGGGCAAATTCTTCAAGAAAAGAGAATTTTTTATGGTGCTTATACCAAACCAGTGGATGATCTCAGCATGGGCTTCAACCAGTATAAATAGAGGTGATACTTTTATTTTTATAATATATGAATACAGTGTAGGCTACTTTCAAAGACTTGATGTATGTGGGTTGCTGACAAGAGGACTCATGCTGCAGGTTTAGTTTTCTACTAACAGGAATTATGGCAGTTAGCTATACCATCTCTTTCAAAATACAAAAAGCTCCTTTCCCTTCTACCCTAAATTTCGGAAGTGCACTTGGGTAAAAAGCTCCTTAATTCCAAATCTAATTTTTTTCAAGACCAATTTATATCTCTTAACATCATGCCAGCTTTAAGTTAAATAGTTTCTCTTCAGCCTTGATATTTACTCCCAAGCACATCTGCAAGTCACCAAGCTGCCTCTCAATTTCCTGTTAGACAAGCTGAAGAAGCCAGGTTCTTCTAAACTTCTCAAAACCCCGATGCTCCAATTCACTGCTAGTTCTTTTTTGCACTTTTCCAATTTAAATTATCTGTCTTGAGATTAAGTGACCAGGAACATACACAACACTTTTAGTGGTTTTTAGCTTTATGCATGCTTGACAAAATTATTTTAGTATTTCTATGGCTTGCTAAAAATACCTTGCACAGTGTACTGTGGAACCAGCTCAGGGTAGTTACTCAAGGTTGGCCCCACCTGGGCCTTTTTCCTTTCTGCATATTTTCCAGCTGATCAGTCTTTGGTAAATCAAGGGGAGGGAAATCTCCACATGTATTTATCTCCCTTTTCTTGTGTTTTTGAACTGTCATTTGATTTCAACTTCAGTTGTGATGGCAACTCACTGTTTGTCTCTGATGGAAGTCTTCAGTGTGAACAATACTTTGAAAAGCCACTTGTAACCCTTTTCAGCCTGGGAGCCCCTGTTTTACCTTTGCTCACTGTAGTTTCCCCTTCTAGTGGGTGCTTGATGCTTTTCTTTTCTTGCTCTAATTGCCCACATTGTACCTGTAAATAGTGCCACATAGTGAAACTATGTTTAATGTTTTATTTAAAACAGGATGAGTGGATGGCTGAATCTATGCCTTTTTATCAAATTAAAGTAAAAAAAGTTCATAGTTTTGTTTGCTAGTCTACTTGATATTGGAATTTATCTCACTTTCTGTTTCCTTCTGTGATTTGATTATTCTTTTCTCCAGAGTATGTTCTAAAACTTCCCAGATTACTTTCTTTCTTTATAAACAGATGTGTGTTTTCCAGTCGTGGGACACAACTGAATCTACAGTCTATTAGAAATCCTTACTGACTCAGTTGTAATTCCACATCCAAGTTCTTCTCCTATTCTGGGGTGGTGATCACCCAGGTCCCAGAATATTATTTGTCTCTCTCTCAAGTAATGTGAACTTTGCTTCCACCTCTGGTGGTGTAATTATGCGTGTTCTTTTCTCATTTCCATTAGGAACCTCACCATTATCTTTTACTCTATCATCAAATTATTTATTTCCCACCTGTTACAGCAAATAATAGGAATGGATCTAAAAAATTATCTTACTTATATGGCTAAAACATTTTCTTTTGCTGGGCAACAGTCACATCAAGCTGGCTATAGGAGCTCATTATTTCTATGCCTTTTTCTCTCTCAACCATCATTCACCTGGCCAAGAAGTCACTACTTCTGCTTTTTGCAAGTTTGTCCTCACAGTTTTGTCTTTCTTTGCTGTGTTTCTTCTTCCAAGACAATCATGGTGTGCCCAACATTGCTGCTTCTTCATTCACACCTCTGACTCAGAGTATTCCCACCCTCTTTACATTGGAATCTTCTGTAAGTTCAATCACTTTACTGAGGAGTGCAGTTTCCCTTTCCAAAACCCCACACCTCATCATCCTTGCTGTTGAGCATCATGAACTACCACATCAACTCTATTTTTCAGTCCTGAGTGGTTTTGTATCACCAGCTCATGGCAAGGGCTTTGCTACTCATGATATCTTGAATAGCCTTAACCATCTTCGCTTTTCAAGCTGTTCAGGTAAAAAACAGATTTATTGGAAATAAAATACAGCTATTACCTCAGGAATGCACTTATCTCTGAACTTTCTCTTTTAGTAGAGGGATGTAAAGAAATGAGAGGTCCAAAACAACAGAAGGTAGGGGACAGCCAGTGCTTATGCAAATGGAGATCTCAGGTAAAGCCAATGACCAGGAATCAAGCAGTTGAGATGCATTGTCTGACCATATATTTGCACCAGAGTCCTTGCAAACTTGATGTGAAATCATTAGTTGTGCTTATCTGACCACTTGCCTAAACACAAGAACTCCATCCTATTGTATTTAAGTAGGTAGCTGAAGCACTAAAATTTTTCACAGAAAAGGAAAGTTAGCCAAAATACTGGGATTCCTTTTCATCAAGCCTGAAATATGTGAGCTTTCTGCAGCTGCAGAGACTTAAGGAGAGCCAAAATGAAAGGGATCATTTAAAATTTGCTGATTGTCAGATTGATTGGGTCACTTCAGTATTTTTCACTAAAAAGGCTAGAAACATTTCTAATAAATAAGTTTGAAACAAATGCAAAAGATTGGCTCAGTACAGCTAAACAGAGTCTTGAGATAACTTTCTGTCACTATTAAATGATAGCTGTCTCCCACCAGGATCCAAAACAGAGTGAGAAAGATTAGCTGTGACCTACTATCAACTGCAGCTTTTAAAATGTTGTTTATCCTTTTAACATTGCCACATAGAACAAACCAGCCTGGGGACAAGTAACACTGCTCTAAGAAAATGTCAACATTACTGTTTACACATGCCTCAAACACTGCAGCTACTTTACATATTCATTTTTCCAAGCAATTTGTTAACATTTGAATTCTAATTTAGCATATGTATAACCCTTATGGGATGCTCTAAATCAGTTCAAATCAGTTCAAGCAAGTAACACTAAATGCTCTGATCCCATAATCTGAAGTCTTTGGTTTTCTTTCTAATTAACAAATAAGGACTGTATAACCTTTGTGTAGAATGTGCTGACTTCAAAATAGCAGCATGCCCACAAATTAAACCACTCATGTCCAATGCACTACAAATGTAAATTTTCCTTGTTTGCCCATTGGAAACCAGAACATCTTTTCCCAGTAAATGATGCACATGCTGGGATTTGGTTTCAACAGAGCAATTCTCTCTTAGTATTGCAAGGCAGAAGGGCTCATTTAAGAGTTTAAAATTTAATCTAGCAGAATAATCAACACTATGAGTCCTATCTAGCCCATAACTGCAAAACTGACAAATACTGTACACCAAATCTTTGAGACATCCTATAGCTATCTATTTATTGCCAAATATTTAGATATTATGAACATGAGCTACATAGTCTGTTATTTACCACCTGAATCAGCAGGTGTGAGCATCAACCCTTGAAGATACAACTACTACAGCTGGGTGAAGGCATAGCTTCAGTATTTTGGATGGCCTGCAGCAAAGGCAATACAATGTTTGCTTGTGATTTGTATTAAGCTTGCACTTAAGTCCTGGCCTGCTAACTACTATGGAGTATTCCTAAAATGCTATTTATTGTCTTCTCAGATGGAAAAATAAGGTAAAATTGTGATAATTGAATCTGTTCTACTGTGTAACAGTCTACTAGAAATACCTGGATAACTTTTTCGTTGAAATATGGAATTAAAAGGTTACTTTTAAATGGCTATTAGAAAATGTTGTATAACTAATTGCAAGTTTGGAAGCCCACCAGCTTTTACTTTTGAGACTAGTTTTTATAACTATCTGATTTTGATAGATCTTTGTGCCTAGATTCTCTCAAAAATTATAAATTTAGTGCTTAAATAAGCATAAACTATTGTTCAATATCACTATTTGTTTCTTGAAATAAGGTTAAAACTGATTTTTAAAGATAGCAGAGACAAACATGAGGCAAAGTAGATTTCATTTAATTAAGCAGGGCATTTGATTTTATTTTTGTAATTTCTATTAGCAGTAAAATTTTAGTGAAAGGTACTATAAAATCCTATGTTTAATCAAAGAAGACTAAACACTGCAGGAACTGTCATAGTTACTGTCATTGCCTTGGTAATGTTTTTTAAACTCTGAGCAAGGAGGACATATTATATGAGAAAGTAATAAGATATCCATGCTCTGTTGAGACGGTGCATCAGGTCCTATTGCTGGCAGTCGCACTTTTTGCCAAGATATGTATGTCTCTCACACAGTCAGGTCTGTTCAGACAAGAGACTATTTGAGTTAATAGCAACCTGATCTCACTACAAGAGCCCATGTGCTAGAGACAACTCCTTAAATCCTTCCACAGCTGCTCTGAACTGCCTGCTGATCCCAGCTAGGGTTGTGGTTTGAGGGTTTTTTTCCCCACTTGAACAATGAAATAAGATCTATATTTGCCCACCCACAGGCCAGTTCCAGACTGCAGCTCTGGAGACTTTCAGTGTGGTTGAGTTGCCATACCTGGGGGAGAGACTCAGCATGTTCTTAGTGCTTCCCAGCCACAAAAGAACACCTTTGTCCCAGATTGAGTCTCACCTTTCTGCCAAAGACATAACCCTCTGGGCCAACAGCTTAAAGAGAACAAAGATGGACATTTTTCTACCTAGGTAAGCAATGTTAGCATGATGGCTTCACTATTTCAGTTGTCAGAATTCCATGTGATAGCACTGACACAAGCAATGTGTGAGCAAAAACAAACTACATGCTTTTTGTTTTGTTATTCATGTCACAATCAGAGATGGCCTTTCTTAAGCCATGAAATGAGCTGGGAATGACAAGACTTTCTGGTATGCTCTGTATGTTAAAAAACCCCAGGTATTTCAGTTGATCCCACAGTTTTTACTTAAAATTTGTTTGGGGTTAGCAATCCTTTAAGGATCTAAAAGAGATATATTCCTGGACCTTTCCCACACTCCATTTTTCCCTTTACCTTAGGAAGAATAAGAAAAATATAACCTTGTTAAGACACCACCATGTGTTTTTTAAACTTGTCAGTGTACTACAAAAAGATGCTGTACAAAGAACTTAGGCCCACCCCTTCCCCATAGTCATACTCATCTTTCCATGCACAAACCAAGCTCCAGTCATTTGTTTTCCACTTCAGTCACTTGCTGATGTTACCAAACATATATCCAGTATTTTCTATCATTTATTCCACTGAAATTGCACACTAGGATGAATCAGGTGCAGGAGGCCTTTTATGGCTGTACCTTTTGTATGGACCAGCATGGAAGGGCTGTCACATCTATCTTACAATGCATTCATCACATTAATGAAGCACTGAAAAACCATTTGCACATTAATATTCTTTTTCTCCAAGCTAATCATTGATAAATATTTCAAAGGGCCATTTACTACAGCCAAAAAATTATTAGCAAGAGAACACTTGGGAAAACACAGTTCACATGTCAAGAAGACTGAGAGGCAATCTGATTACAACAGATAGTGGGAGGGATTTCTTCTGTTAACATCTTCAGGTGAAGATGAGTTGCTTTTCTGCAAAGTACACTTAATCAGACAGCATGCACTGGGGTCATACAGAAATAGATGGATGAAATACAAAGGCTTGAAATAAATTGCACCTGTTGTACCTTTTAACTCCACATAACTACAATTCCTGCATTTAAAAAAAAACCTGTCTAATTAATTTCAGGTTCAGTATTCAAAGAGTTTTTGACTTAAAGACAGTTTTTTCTGCCTTGGGAATTAGAGATGCATTTGATCCCATCACCGCCAATTTTAAAGGCATTTCAGGTAAGAGGCTTGACTGAATAAAAAATGATCCCTGAACCAATAGGTGTAGACTCCTACCTTTGAATGATTTTGTAGACCTGGATCTTCTGAATTATACTTCTTTCTCTGTGAAACTCTAAAACACAGTTCATAGTCAACTGCCCTATTTTATCATTGGCAATTGTATTTTGAGCTGTTTTGTAGAAAAGAGGAACCTGAAAAGGACAGGGCTTGTTTTGGTCTTGAGCTTACTTTTTCCTTCAGATTAAAACAGTCAAGACAGCACAGGCCTGGAAAATGGCTTATTTATTCAGAAATCTAGGAATGCACATTGTACTAAAGCATCCTATTTGGGTTTTTAGACAATCGTTTAACAGTTAGGGATACTGGTTCAACAAGTTTGTATTCCAGCTCCTGACACTGAAAACAATACTGGTATATCCCCAGGCTATGTTGTCTTGCTAAGGCAGTGACCAGTGGATAGAGTTATATTTTCCCTTTATTAAAATACTGGTATTATGATTAGACTCTTGGTTTTGGAAGCCTGAAATTCTCCTTGGAAGATTTCTGTTCCTATTTAATATTAAACACAAAAAGAATCCAAATTATGTATTTTCTTTCTCCTTTGACTGCTTCCAGCAATACTAAGAATTTAAACCTAGTCATTTCTGCTCATAAGTAAAGACTCGGAGTGGTAGCTGCCCAGAGAGCAGCTCACATTCTTGTGCATGTGAGTGAATAACTGAAATTCCTTCAATTCAGTCAAACCTGCTTCTATTGAAAAACTGCTTTCCTGGGATGAACCTCAGAAGGCACATTACTCATGTATTTCTTCATGACACTTTTAAAATTGAACATAGCAATGTTCTATTGCAGTATATACCTCAGACTGCAAAAAGATACACATTAAAGTAATTTGTTACTGCTTGCTTCTTTGTTAAAGCCTGCTGCTTTGCTTATTGCCAACAAGTATCAATATACTGATAGAGTGCACAAAGATGTATTTTATGTAAGTAATATCTATTTAAATGGGATAAATACTTGGAGGAAATGAATTCCATAAACAATATCATTTAGCAGCTTCCTTCCAATGTACATAACCTAGTGGCTTTCATCTGAGGATAAGGCTTATAAAACATTTGGCCCTTCCTCTCCAGGGTTATGGATCAAAGGATATGTTAAAGCCCCTTCTCAGTTCTACTCTTACACTACTCTGTTGTGTCACAAGAATAGGGTTATAGGTAGTCGCAGAGTTACGTAAGGCAGAGTTTATGAGGAAGGTTTGAGCTTGCCTAAGTTTTCATTTCCTTTTCCATATGAGGCAGAAGTCATCTACAGTCCACTGTTGTCCATATAGGGGAAAAACAGTCAGAGATGGCTGAAATACCTAACAGTTCCATGATCCTTAGATTCTGCAGAGAATAAAGGTAAAAGCATTCTGATTATTTTTTTAAAAGATGTTCACAATGAAATGTAGAAAATAACTATAATATTAATGTGGTTTTTGCAGATCAAGATAGCCTTTATATTTCAGAAGCGATTCACAAAGCAGAGATTGAAATAACAGAAGATGGTACAAAGGCATCAGGAGCTACAGGTAAATCAAATAGAGAGATATAACTTCCCACTTCTGGAGCTTACTACAAAACCAACTACTAGCCTTTTCTTTAAAATAAAGCAAACAAGCATGGTAACATTTAAATGCATGTCTAATCCAAATTTAAACTTTTATATTTAACACACTTCCATTTTACCTTAGTAAATATTCATAAGAACATTTAATTTTTGATCTCAGACTGACATGTAAAGTCACTAGTGAAAAACAACTTTATCAGCCAAGGGAAAATCCAGTTTGAGAAAATAAACCACTTCTTTTTCTGTTGATCAAATCTGTTTGCTCAGATCATAAAAACACATAACGAAAAAAGGTTAGTAATACCTTATCTATAGTGCCTGAACTGCTACAGGGTTTGAAGATAATCTCTTTGACAGCACTAGAGGTAATGATGGGAAAGTTTTATGAAGACAGGCTTGATTCTCACATACTTTGTAGTGTGACTTTCACATGCAGTATCTAAGGGATCATTTCCCCATGAGCAGCTGGGGCTGGGTTAGTGAGGAGATTCAGAGTAAAACCTCAACTATGGACTACACAGTCAGTAAGTGACCATCAGCTGAGTGACATTTCAGTAGAAATCCTTCACACAATTTACATAAAGCAGAGTAACCAAAATTACTGAGCTATGCATTCCCCTTTTTAATTGGTCTATTGAGTGTTATCAAAGAAGGCCCCTGCTTTTCTTGTTTTGTCTTTGGAAGCCTCAGATGATCCAGAGATGCTACAAGTGAGCACAGAAAGCAACTGTAATCCTTAACCCCTTTGCATCCTTCTCTTTAGAGTCTGAACTTGCACTCAAACTGTTCAAACATCAGCACAGCACCCAGATGATCATTAACCACATCTCACCCTTGTGCTTCCTTGGGCTGTGCTGACTGTAGATGTGCTTCACACACCCACAGCAAACACTGGTGGTCCTTGACTGTGGATCAGTGCAAGACCTGGGTCTCTCCCACTTTTTCTCCTTCCTCCCTGGAAGACATATGTATCCCCTCACTCAAACATCCCACAGTCACAATGCCAAAAGGAACCTGAGCACATCTGAGTTGGTGTATTTAACATTCCACTAGAAACAGCTTTGAATAAGACATATATAGTACACAGGTGGGTATACAGTAAACAATTTATGTAACTAAAACTTTCTGCAGAGCTGTACAATTTTAAATTTTATAAAACTTTTCATGTCTATTGGAGCAGGAAAATTTTTCATAATTTTTCTGGTAATCCCCACATAAAAGCTTTTAAGCAGCTTCAATTACATATCAAAGACTAAGGGGTAATAGACCTTTATCCCACTGAAACCAATGCTAAAACTTCCCTTTACTCCAGTCAGAACAAGCTAAGAAGTTGATTTTAAAACATGTTTGTTTACTTCAAAAGTTCTGGATCCAGTCACATGGTGTCTTGAAAGCTAAACTAGGCACTTTTTTTTGGGAGCATTGAAACAGTGTCTCTCAAACTAGTTTTACTGTATCTTACTTGAGTCTTCAAATTAATTCCATTGTTTTAACTGCTCAATAATTCAAATCTGGTGGATTTAGTATTGGGTTTTTTTGACAATGTATTCTTAACACTACATAGCTATAAGGAAGAATATATTTAAAGAAAAATATAATAGCGGAACCATCATAACACTTAAGGACTCCTTATTTAATCTAATAATTAACCCACAACCAGAGAATGGAAAGACAGTCAAACTGAGATTGAGGATACTTCGGTTTTGTTGAGACCTCTGTTAAGAGAAATTCCAGGATGACAGATTTCTCTGCTGCATGTCCTGATTAAAAAAGGGACTACATTTGTGCCTCACTTATCTTTTTCACCAGAACAGCATAGCTTGGAATTGACTAACAGGTGAGGCAATAACATGGTATGACTTCAGCAGTTAGGACTGCAACAACAGCAAAAATTACATTATCTTTAAAGTCCAAAGCCAGACAGACTCACTTCAGCATCAAACTACACACAAATCACCTATATACAGTCTCACAACTCTGGACTTGGTAATTCAACCAGATTGATTTCACTGTTGGATAAAATTGTTTTATACTTAAAGCAGATGAGCAACTCACAACTTAAGGTACTAAACATCAGAGCTTGAGGGCACTCCACAGAAGATGGAAAGAGTGATGCATTTTAATAACCTTTTCTTTGTTGCATTACAGCAATGGTATTACTAAAGAGATCTCGAACACCTATTTTCAAAGCAGATCGACCCTTCACATTTTTCCTCAGACAAGCTAATACAGGTAACTCCTGCTCACCCTTTCAGGAGCAGAATCCCTCACAAATAGCAATGAAACCAACACAAGTTCTTTGTAAATAGCATGCCATTCTTCAGTCAGCAAATTTCATCAACCATGGAAATAGAGTGCTTAAAGCATAGAGTTTAATTTGCTTAAAAAGAATACGTGATAGTCATAGAAGTCCAGGAAGCCAAATTAGCCTCTTCTCCAGACAAGCAGTTTGTGCTCAAAGATTTCTACCACAGTTATAGGCACTAGAAAGATCTCAGATATGAAACACACCAGCATCAAGGACTGAACTCCACAGGGCAGTTGAAATTACAAAACGGCCTAGATCAGCTGGATTAACATTGGAGGCAGTTAAAATAGAAAGCTTCCCCTAAAATGAAACTTATGCCTATACTGATGGCAAACAGCAGACAGACTTATGTCAAAAAATGCATTTCTTTTGAAACTGGTAACTCTTGATGTCCCCTAGACAACAAACACCAAAACACCCAACAAGCAGAACTGCAGAGCCCATTTTAAGAGTGAAGCATCACAGTGCTCCTTTAGCTTCAGTATTAGGTGTCTCAATTCAGATGTCCGATCACATTATTTCATAATTTCTGCCAAAAGAAAACACCATGTAGCTCATTGGCAATAATAAAGATTGCATTATGCACCATTTAGCAGGTATTTGCTCCTTTGAAGCATCAGGCCATCTCCAACAACTCTTACTATTCTTAGCAATGCAGTAAATTTGCACTCCAGAAGTATTTTCCTAGAAATCCTTCAAATCACAAAATTACTCTCCTAACTGGAGATTCCAATTTCCAGGGAACCCAATTTATAGGGTTCAGTAAAACACTGGTGCCTAGCAAGAAGACAAGAGAATAATTTTCCTTATCTGCGTCCAAGCAGCACACACTGTTCTCTTGGTCAGTGAATACCTGTGTATGTAATACTCTGCTTTAAAAACCCCTATGTTAACATTTGCACTACATTGCAAGCAGCTATTTTTTAAAGAGAAAGATCACTGCCTTGGTGGACATTTTAAATATGCTTTGGCAATCACTACCAGTTAATGAATAAAAGTATTTTTACTTGGCAAATGCAGGACTTTAAAGTATAAAGGCATCAATAAGCTCTTCTATGAAGCCTGAGCCACAGACTCTTCAGGATTAAGAACAAACTGATTTTGGTGAATTAGATGGCTCAGTTTACAATATATATGTTATATAAAGAGGAAAGAAATCAGATTGTAAAACAGGATTTTTATGTGAAGCATAAAATACACACTTTACAGTCAACTCAAAATTGGAAGGACATTTCTGTAATTTAAGCTTTTTAACATAAAAAGAAAATGTTCATTTTGTTTGCTCAGACCTAGTGATTGAAGCTTTTCCTGTATGAAAAGGGAAAGTGGTAAACAAGATCTAGTATTAATATATGTTATCAATGTATCTAGAGGTACTTAAAACACACTAGCCCTGTAAAGTTGACAATTAATCGTTATGTAGACCAAGGGTTTTCATTGCAATCTCCTAGTAACAGCAAAAATATATCTTCCAGACTTAAAATGGCATAGTTCTGCTCAAAATAATTGAAAAAGGTTAGTTTTTAAATATGATTTTCAGGTTTGAACACATTCCCTTTGAAGGACAGGCAAGGTAACAGCAATACAAATAAACAACAAATCCAATTAATCTGAGTCAGTGATTTCATGCAAGGGGCTGTAATGTCTTTGTAACTTAAATATGAACACAAAACAATGAATTCAAGCTCTGTTTCACTCAGTTCAGAAGTGATTCTTTGGCCAATGATTTGGGTAGGTTTCAGATTTTGGCAAATTTCTGGTTTGGGTTACCAATTATTTGGAAAGGTCTTTTTGTTTTTAGTATAGAAATGTTCAAATTATTCTAAGATAAGGATGCAATTGCAGTCAGTTTTTCCACACAGGCAATGAGTGATTCTATGATCTGCTATGATCTGTGCTTAATTTACAAATTTAAACTGAACACCTTGAAAATGAGGCCCCAAATCGAAATAACATTAATACTGTTTTCATTTACAGGTGCAGTATTGTTTATAGGAAGAGTTACAAATCCTGCGTAATAAGCACTAAAATACACTGTATTCTGTTCCTTCTATGGTGAGCTTTCCTTCAATGAAATGAAAGGCACCATATGTATTTATTAACAACTGCTTTAAGCAGTAACACTTTTGCAAGAATAAGTGAGAATAAGCACTCCACTAACTTCATTACATTGTACACACTGCTGGAAATTTACAGTTGTCTAGGAATCATGAGCACCACAACTACAGCAAAGACAGTGAGCATATAAACATTTGAGAAAAAACTGAACAGATTTTGCCTCCTTAATGTTTAACACTATGGACCAACAGCTTCTGCTTAACTTCATCATAGCTAAAGTCAGCTTGACCCTTGTCGAGTACATAGGTCATCTGAATGAGAGCATCCCACAAGAAAGTTTTGTGATGTTATTTTTCAAGCAAAACTTCACTTCCCTGTCCTGAAGTCAAAAGCTTAAGTATAAAACTGAAATTCAGTCTGACCCCAGACATATAATCCAGCTGAGATAGTAAGGTAACGAGCCAACAGCAAAATGCTGTGAAAAGAAGACAAAGTTGAAAGACTGTTTCAAAACTGACACATTCATAGAATTATTAAGGTCAGAAAAGATATCTAAGATCAAGTCCAGCACTGCCAAATTCTCCACTAAACTAAGTCCCTAAGCACCACATCTAGAGTTTTTGAACACTGTCAGGGACAGTGACTACACCACTTCCCTGGGCAGCCTGTTCCAGACAAAGCAGATAAGAAGCAGAAATACCCACTCAATCAGTGACCAAATATATTATTGCAAAAAAAAAAAAGTGTAGCAGTACTACCTTTACCACCTCTGAAGTGCACACAACATAGAATGGACATTCCTGAAGAACACTGAATGAGGCTAAAAGCACCTAGAAAATTTAAGGGTTTTTTCAGCATTCTGACAAAATTTGGGATACAGCAAGTGTTCAGCAACTCAAGGCACAAGGATCAGAAACCCAGGCCCATGAAGATTTTTGAGTGAAGACTGCAAACCACTGCTTCCTAAGAGCACCATCTGAGAGGGTTTGATTTAGCTCCCACTGAATCAAACAAAGCTTTCCAGAAAGTCAGAGCATCTAGCACAGATGAAAGACATGGCCAGTAAAGAAATCAGTGATATTTTGTGTCCAAGCAGCAGCACCTTCTGGCTATTCCTGCACTTGTAAACATGTGAAAACTTCTAATGCAGAAAAACCCTATGCAGCCTTTCTCTAGGGCTACTGACCTTTGCTTTACCACACTGTATCCCTCGATAAAACTGTGGAGTTTGTCTTTGCTGCAGATGTGCATACAGAACATCAGCTTGTTATGCTAGTCACTGAACAGCGAAGTGCAAAGTACACAAGATATCCTACTGTAGCTGCAATTCAGCATTAGCTTTCTTTCACTCATTCTCTGATTAAGAACAAAATATCCAGTAGATGCAAAACCACTCTTCATTCTTTAACACTAGAATATATAAGCTCTGGAAAGAGAACACAAAAAGAATTATTCCAATAAAAACTGTACTCAAAACTACACAAAGATTAAAATAGAGAATTTATTGATGGAATAACAAAAGTGCTTTTCTTAAATATTATTCAAAATACATTTATACAACTTACAATAATATATCCAAAATAACTGTATATACAAAACATTACCTTGTTTAATGTATGTGCTTTTTTTTTTTTTGAAAATTACAAAGCAACTTTTTGGCAAAGTTCAACCTTAAGAGGTGATCATTTTGAAGGTTGGATTAAGAAAAATAGAACCTGAGTGAAAGTGACACTTATGTCCATGACAAGCAAGAAGTTCTCCATTTAGTTAAATAAAAATGTTTTTGTAGTATTTTTCACATTACAAAAATAACAGAAGTGAAGAAAAAAAAAGATGATGGATACTTTTCTCATCATTTTATAGAGCAGCTTCTCATTCTTTCAGGTACAGGAACTTGAGATAAAAGTGCATGTCAAAAATGAATGCAATTAAGGACAGCAGTGCCCTGCTGTGGTTCTCATGTGCAGTTTCTTAGCTGCTGTTGATATGATTGACCTGATTAGATCTGCGATGGATTTCTTCCAGAAAACTCTCAAGCTGTTCTATTAGCATTCGTTTTTTAAACCTGTATTTGAAAGAAAACAGTTACAGATGCACACAGTAACACATGAAACATCATTCACAGAACTTCTACTGGACTCTGGAAGCTTCAGCTATTACTTTAGGATCAGTGCACGGTGAGGCGACACATACCTCATATGTATATACACTGTCTCCTAACATTCTAGTAAACTGCTAACTTGCTTTTCCACTTGACTACAAAATTATGTTTACTACAGTCTATTCTAGCACATTGCTGAATATCACTCAACCCTCATAAATCCAGGAAAAAGAGAGTTAAGTGTTTGCTGTTTCCAGAAGTAGTTCTGAAATACAGAAGTAAAATATACATCAAAAGAACCGTAATCCTAAACATGGTAACAGCTTTTAGGAATTACTTGCATGCCTTCATAGTACATTCACAAATGTTAGTGAGGTTGGTATTGGTGAAAGAACATCCATTACACAGTGCAGAGTAGCTTTCTTGATGAAAAATAAAAATTAAAATTTTGAGAAAGAAATCAAAGAAAAATACAGGCATAGCCCATACATGTGGAATCTCTGCAGTTCTATTTCATATCAGTTGCATAAATTTGAACAGCAGGCCATTCTGCCACCTTTGCTTACATCCCTGTCTCAGCAAGTAAAGCTTGGTGCTGTTTTCAGATAGCCCTACCCCTTGTGACTTTTCTGAGTCTCCGAGAAGCTGTTTTTGACTCATGCTCTGGTACCCATATGTGTGCTCACAGATAAGCAGTAATGAAAACATTTGGAAATATACAGCAAATTCAGTCCCATGACCTCACTAAATGCCAGCAAAAGCCTCTAGGCTCCAGTCAGGCATCCAAGCTCACAGACATGGTATCTGCCCAAATTTCCTAGTCACAGACCTCTCCACAATCCCAGCTTCACTATGGGGAAAACAAGCTCCCATTCCCAACCACTGTGTCACTGAATACCCACACTCCGGTCCCTTACCCATCCTTCTTACAGTTCTCCTCAGTACCCCACAGACATACCACTGTTCAAGTACTGCTTCCCCACCATTTTACCTCATTGCCTCTCAAAAGTGATAGCTTTTCTGCTGTCAGAAGAAGAACTGGGGGCCATTCAGCTTCCCAAGGGAGATGCTGAAAGCTGTGGATTGTTTCATAAATCTTCCTCTCCCCTTAAAACTATAGCTGATTAACCTCCAGAATTGAATGGGGACTCTTTATAAACACACTTCGCTGCTGAAGTGATTAAGAGCTTTCCTAAGCCAGTGTTCAGAGACAGAGCAACTTGGAGCAACAAAAGGAAGGAGACATCCCTAATTTGAATTGCATTCCATGGCACTGGAAAGTCAGCTATCAGTTAAAAAAAAAAAACTATCTTGACAACTCTGGAGGGCCTAGAGATGTTTCTTACAGGGAGTAGGGAATTCAGGTTAAATGTGGTAGCTTGCCTGGATAAGGGAAGAGGCAGAAAGCTGCATAGGGTTTATAGGGAGTGTTATCCAGGTGGATTAAAAGATCACACTATAAAAATCTAACCAAGGAGAGAAGGGAGATTAAGCTGTTCCTACACTCAAATCAATAAAAACTGGAACTTTAACAATAGTCAACAGAAACAGAATTGCCAGCCTTTTCCACCAGTAGATACAGAAAACCACAGGTTACAGTAGGAGACAAGATTTAGTTCTGATGCATCCAACAGAAATACTCAATCACTAGCAAATTATGTAGAAGTGTGAACTCAAGGCAGGTAGAATAAAGAGGCTGTGCAAAACAAATAAGAGCTAGAGGTGATCTTAAGGTCCTAATTTTATAGACACAAATATTCCAACCCCACAGGCTGCCACAAACTCCAAGAGCAACACTGTTGTTTTGGTGTGCTATGACAGTGTGGAAGCATGTATAGCCTACAAACTATGGAACAACTCTGACAGGCAATATATCAGGAAAAAGCACAATAAAGTCATTGTCGCGAATTAAAAAAAAAGAGCATGATCTATATAAATTTACATGTTGCACAAACTGGCAATAGAAGGCTAGAGGATCTGTATGGATGTCCAACATCCAGTGTACCTTAAACTCTCAGCATGGTTTATCCAAAAATTGCTTGGTATTCTGATCATAAAATTTGTTCAATAATGCCACAGGAAAAAAGCTGACTGCTGCAAAAACAGAATAAAGAAAAAAGCAACTAATCTTTGAGGTTTCAGAAGTAAGCCTCAAAGTTAGCTATATTTATGATCCAGGCAAGCTGCTGGAATTACTAGTTCCCTGCAACCTCAAACATTATTTGTTCCAACATGTTTCTCATTTCTTTCCTCTTAGCAAACATGTAGAAGGTTAAGTACATACAGGTAAGTAAGGATACTGTAAGAACAGTTTCTACCCGGATCAACAAGATGAGGTTTAAACCTTCAGCAAGTCTCGTCTTCAGTGAAAAGCCACCTCCATTTCCAAAGTGTCAGACAGGACTACAATATCTCTGAATGAAATATGTCTGAAGAGTAGAGATGTATCTTTACAGAGCATATCTGCATCTCAAAACTATTTTTAGGACAAGGTTTTGAGCTGATGCAGAATGAATTTCAACTGTTTCTGAAAGCCTAATTCACAGTAATATGCAGCTCCATCAGGTTTTTAAATTAGCAGTAAACTAACACCAGGACTTTGAAATCTGAATGATTTTTTAAAGTTACCCTCTCTTTCTGTCCCATTGTCTACCTACACTTACAGTGACTTGACAGTTACAGTTACTAACATTCATATAAAACCTGAGGGGGAAAAAGGTAAGCTTGTGTAAACACCACCTCAAAAAGCTTAAGCATTTCTGTTTCTTCATAGAGAATTACTTACTTGCATTGCAAAGCATTGTTTTCAAACAAGTAACTGCATGGCATGCATGACATAGTGCAATTATATAAGATTACCTATTCAGTTACCTACCTCGAAGCTTCTTTAATAACATTTTGTAAAAATATCAGTCGGGTTTGTAAGCTTCCTTGTACATGTTTCAGTAAAAAGAAGATTCTTTCATATTCTTAAAGGTAAAGAGAACAGAAGAATCAGTTATCTGTTGTAACAGAGTGAAATGCAACAGACTTCATTCAGTTTTTGTACGCTTTTAGGCCATATTGCCTATCAGCTATACCAATGACATACTGTTTAATGGAAACTAACATTAAAAAACACAGGATACTGCAATTTAGGATCTTACTGGAACACCTAACAAGTTAATTCTAATGCTGATGATATAAAACCCACAACTTTCATGAACAATGATAAGTATCACAATGTTTTAATCACTCATACATGAAGTTTTTAGTAGAGGTTTTAAAACAAATCTTTTCAGCTTTAAATGTATTACTCAGTCTCATGATTCAGTACATTTTTAAGTGGCAATCTAATAGGAATTATTTGTTTAATTCTCATGCCAATCATCTGAAAGAAATTTTGTATACTTACTCCTTCCTGGTTTTCGGATCTCTTTTATAATTTGTGCTCTTAGCTCTATATTAATCTCTCTGGAACTTCTGCAATGAACTGGTTGTTTCCCTTTGCTGGGTGAAGACATTGACAAGTTCTCTTCTGTACTTTGTTCTTTACTACCTGATTCCTCATGATTCTCCAAAAATCCATCAACATTCAAATTATTCCCTAAGTGTTCATGCCCCACATCATCTGTATGAACTCTTGGTCGATCCAATGAATTGAATGGCAAAGAGGAAAGCGAGAACTCTGAATCCACAGTATTTGGGAAAACATCTGAAGAAAGTGGGTCTGTAACATGATTCTCTATGACATCATCAACTGCAACTTCATTATTTGCTTCTGATGCTGAAAAAACAGAGATTACACTTGCCAGTTTCACATTCTTCATCATTAGACAGAAGTCAAACAATCAGACCAGTATTAGACTCTTAAAACTGTGCTTCAGCTTGTACAGTCTACAGTACATACCAGGCATAAGAAAACCTGTTTGTGGGTTATAACACTGAGCCCATGACTATCTCCTGGCAGTTAATGGCTTTTAAAATCACAGGGACATTCTTTATATAAAAATGGAAATTTCTATATGAACTACCACCAAAAGAAAAAACACCTGTAAGTTGTGCTTTTATGACATGGTGTCTTTCCCCATTAAATCAAACTGACCAAGTTTACTTTAGTACTTAACAGTGAGCAAGACTTACACAGCACCTCAACTCCCCACTAAGAGAAGTGATTTCACTGCATTAGAGCAAAATTCAAAATAACTTCATGTTGTGATACTTACAGAGCATCTGAATTTTCAGGTAAAGGAAGAACACCCTTCTCACTGTTTGCATTATCTCCTCATTTAGTAAAGAAAATACATTGTTTATACTCAGAATTCACATAAAAGAGACTACTGTCTGAAGGACTATATGAACACTTTCTGTAATTAACCAGATTCACACTTAACTATTCTTTTTCAAAAATGGGGTATAAAATTGTCATATTTCATAGATCAGGCAGCACTATTTTTCCACAAACAAGGTTTTCTGCATGAATTAAAAAGCAAATTCTGAAGATGAAGATTCACTTACTTTTGTGAAGAGCAATAGGTTTAACAAGGTCAGGCTGTGCTTGTGCAATTGGTGTTGGTGGCCCTTTTCCTCCAATGTGGTTATTCACAACTGGAGGAGTCTGTGGTCGACCTCTGAGCAGGGGGGACATACAACGTCGTCTTTTCGGAATCCCTTGCATATTTGGTTCTCCAGGTCTTTTATGTTTATTTTGAGGTCCTGATACAAATTCATCAGCTTCATCTATCATCATTCCCTGCAATTAATTTACCAGAAAGAATTCTAAAACTTTACACCAAAACTACATAATATAAAGTTACTATGATAGTTTTCAGTATGTATAAAGGTAGCTACATACAACATGCCATTATGTTTGGAATACTAAAACATCAACCAAATCCCTCCAAGACTAATTGAAATGCTTAAGGCCCTTATCCAACAGTCTGCCAAGTGAGATAGAGGAGGCCATCAAACTTCCTTTCCAGTAGTTGCAAAGTGACCAATCATTTAATGCAAGAGCACTAAATGTTGGCAGTTTGGTCAATTCTAAGAAAGATTTGGACAGAAAGGACAGTCCAATCTCCTGAAGTTTGGGAGGCTTTTTGTGGTGCAAGCTCACTAAAGGAAATATGATTAGGTATTAACCATACTATAGAGTCAAATGCTTTTCATTTATAATACAATTTAAAGGCATAACACCGGTTTTTCAGTAAAGACTGCCCTCCATACAATACTATTGATGAAAAAACATCTGAGACGCTTTCTTGTAAGCAGTACTTTTACAAATACTTGAAAGAGTTTCTCCAACAGACTATTTAAAGACAAATGCAAGCAGCAGCACACACACAACAGCACATTTTTAAAAAAGCTTAACAGAAAGGTCACCTTTTTGTCTAATTTGAATGGATTGCCAAATGTATGCAGCCTTCGTGGTTGATCAGGATCAAGTTCTCGGAGCGGAGAAGGTATTTGTTTCAGATACTCCTGGTAGTTTCCCATTTGTGATATAGGAACACTGTGAACTTGATCTATCATGACAAAAGTATTTCTTAATATATAGTACTGCTCACATTATAAGAGTTTAGTCTATACCCACTTCACATTTCAGTTTTTATACTTTCATCAAATGCATTAACAAAACAGGTGTACAAAATGCACCACTTTTTCCTGTCTGATTGGTATTTATAAGACCATTTTGACTGCAGGAGACTTGCTTAAAGAATCAGTACATATCTTGTGGATCTATCATGATGACAAGAAACAACCAATAGCTATAATGCATGCATGTTAGTTTTCTAATGTGTCCTGTAACTTTTCAACAGGGCAATGGGTGAAAAAACAGACTGGGAACAAATTAGAACTAAAATATTATTACAAACAAAAGATACATTCATACAAAGTAGTAATGCCATGCTGCACACAACTTTGACATAACCCTGCCCAGTTTTAGATACCAAAATTTAACTGTCAAGACTAGAATTTTCCCAAAGCAAGGGTGATTTCTAACCACTGTAATCACCAAATTCTTAAAAATCCATAGGACTTGATTCTAAACTTGTTATGGCTTTAGACCTGCAAAGCCTTTGATCCAGAAAAACATGCACTAGAAAAAGTAGCAGAGAAAAAAAACCAAAACAAAACAAACGAACTTGAGTTATGTAGCTTAACCCTCTCCTCAAACAACAACTACTCTGACAAAGTGGTAATGTAATGTGAAATGCACAGATGTTAATCTGACCTAAGTAGCATCAGGACTAATATAACATATGCTTTCACTTGCATTGGCCCTTCTCATCTTCTCCACCTTTTTCATCTTCTGTTAGATGCCACAGAGCAGTGCCAGAAGACACAGGAAAAAGGCAAAGGAATAAATTAGCAGACTACTGAACTGTTTGCTGTCAGCCTAACACGCAAAAGAATCACATTGGCAGCACCCAGTGAGCTAGCTTACTTTTCCACTGCTCACAATCCTGTGGAGAGAGAACGTAACATTCAGAACTGCCCTGTGAATTTTTTTTTCCACCTGATACATCCATGAAAGTTAGGAAAACACAGTGAACAACGAATCTTCTGTAAAAGCTCAGGTCTCCTCATACGGACTAAAGAACAGAACAGTGAATTTGCAGTCTTCTCTATCCTCATCATTTTTTCCTCCAAGGAAAAAGTATCTAAGAAACCATGCAGTTTAATGGCAGTATCAGACATCCATCAAGTTTTAAAGAACTACAGTATTAGTTATGTTGTTTTTTAATAACAATCATATCACAGGTAGACAAAAACTCATCTAACCTTCATCTTGTCCTTTCAGGAACTTGCGAGTACTCTTCAGTAAATTAGATCTCATTCGTGTTAACTGATCCAAAAGATTTCTTCTGGGTATGTCATAAGCATTTCTAAAAGTCTGAGGTTTCAAATCCTATGGTTCCAGTAAATGAAATTCCAATTAATGCCATGTAAAAAACAATATCTAGCATTTCAATGGAAGTATATTGAAAATAACAACATTACACACAGTGGTGCTTACCTTATTCAGCAAAGCTATTTGGAACCCAGCATACTCCTTCATATTGAGGTCTAGAGGTCTATGAGGAATTTCCCCAGTAATCCCCTGTAGCAGATGTTGAAAATCGTTCCTATGTGCCATAGACAGGTTGTGTGATCTGCTTCTGACCTTAATTCCAGTCTCTTGCGCTACCTTTTTGCCTACAGAGCCAATGACTCTATCGGACTCTATTTTGGCCTTAATTTGAAATAAATAAATAAATAAAATTGACAATATGCTCTTAAAAGAATTAGTCAGACTTATTCATTTTAAATTCCTACCTACAAGATTCAACAATGTGCTAACACACTATGATGATCATAACCAGGATGAGTGCTTAAGGAGTGCTTAATACATAACCACTTAATGCTTACTACAATTTTAAATACAGTGAACAGTTTGTGCCTAGGTCTTCTGCATATTTCTCCTCTGCTGCCCATTATTGTATCTAAGCACCAATATGCATGCAATGCTTTTATTTTCATAAAATGCCATAGTTTGACTAGTACTTCTCTGCAAATCTCTCTGTATTCATATAATGTTTAGCTGTTACTGCAGAAAGCAGTCTCTCACAAGACTGATTCTCCCACAGCTGTAAGTTCTGATCAGCCATCCATTGGTATCAACTTTTTAAAAGCTTAATACAAATAGTCATAACATTAATAATTAAATACATGGTAAACCCAATTCTGTTTGACTAGACAGACATAGCCCTCAATATTATGTTAGATTTGTACCGAAATTAAACATGTTCATAAATGCCAGCTTTTTGGCAACAAAGTGGAACAAAGGTTCAAAAGACTTTAATAATACACCAGCCAATTTTGTTTTTTGTGATTTCACATAAATTTATAGACACCTCAAAATCTGAATATGTTCTTGTTGAGAGTAGTGAGTCTTTAATGGCAGGACCTTTCAGAAACTAGAAAAGCTTTAAGTACAATTTGTAGTGTAAATCATTACATTTCAGAGGAGTTGAATATTATGTCTAGGTAGAGACATCAGTTCACAGAACATGACTGATTTAACAGGATATGCTGTAAACTCCAAGACATTTGCTTCCTTGAGTAATCATTTATATTAATGTTTTAAGAAAAAGCTGATCCATAAAAACTCATTAGCTAAGTTAAAAGTGTTTGGCACTACTGTTTGTTGAAGTTCCAAGCCCTCTATTTCATTATTTGAACAGAAAGCTTAACATGCACAGTTGAATAAAAGTGGAGGTAGCAGGGCAGAAATGCTTTAGTTGGTGCAGGAGACTAGTCAAAGATACGGGTACTATTCTGAACACAGTCAACAATTTCAAATCATCACTTGTCACTTCTACATCTGTATCCTCATTTGAGATTCTGAATTATGTCAGTTATCTTACTTACTGAACACTTTCCATTTCATATCACAAGCCAAAGAAAGGACATTGATTCAGATGCACAAAGTAAAAATATCTACTTTCTGAAAAAAATGCTAGAACATCTTTAATATCTAAGGGTACAACAACATGTTTTCTTTTGGACAAAAGTATGTTACTGTCTATACAAGTAAAACTGCTCCTTAAATAAAAAAAAATCACAATTTGTACTTCCATATCTATCTTTATAGTCCAGTTTATAACATCTATATTTAAATGTTGTTTTCCTGTTATTCAGAAGACCAAAATTATTTTTTGCTAATTGTTTATGGGAAGGTATTAACTTGAGCTTTCTGCTCTTTTTTCCTTCAAAGGCACTGAACTTCAGTATTTTAAAATTATCCTGACATTAGAATAAGTTTTCACTGCTCTTTTGCTTCAACATTACCTGCTGACTCAACTTTTTGAGATATGAAATGACACTGTAACTAAGTCCATATTCCACATTGTCAGCTATAAGGTTTGGTGCTCCCATCATTCTCACAGCTTTCTTCAAAGGCTGAAACATGGAATATATTGTATGGTCACATTTAACTTTATGCATACTTCAACTAACTGCATCCACTTCAAAGCAGAACCTGACATTCTCAAAGTTAAAAAAGAACAAATACTTTCAGAGCAGTATTTTTTGTTACTTTAAAACATAGTTCCATTCATACAGAATCAATTATTAACAAAGATAGCATTTATATACAAGTCACAGTATTACAAGATTATGACATTTTCATAACATTCAGGTCTCAAGCCTCCCACAGGACTCCAGTGAAAACACTATCACTCCATATGAAGTTTAACTATTCTTTCTTGAATTAATACATATTTTACTTGAAATAGAGGCTACATCCCTAGTGAAAAGAAAACTATAAAAAAGAAATTTTAATACAGTAAGTCATCTTACCCCAAGATAATAAGGAGGCATTGTCTTCAAATAACTTTCAAATGACTGACGCCATTTCAATGTAGGCTTTGCCTTGTGTACTTTAAACAAGTCATCTAATGGTAATAAAAATCAAAGAGACAAAATGAGAGGCATGTGTAGACAGCATTACAGCTTTTTGTCCAAACAAGAAAATTCTAATGAAAGAGACTCTGTAAGAAATGCAAGTTCCTCAATGCTTTAACACCTTTAATTTAATAAAAATACACAACTAAACCCATACACATACAAGTTTAACACTGCAGCCAAAAGATGGAACCTGATAATTTATCAAAACAAACTGGCACTGAGAGAATGGATTAGGAAAAATGGCTCCTAAAATACTGAAAGTAAGACCAAAACATATCTGAAAGGGATGATTAAGTAAATCTTAAACAGAGTCTGAGTCATGAAGGTCAGCCAACTGTAGACAAGGGAAACCAGTTACTGATTCTACATTTCTATAGGTGTGTGATTAATACCTGCACTAATTGCAGTAATCTATTGAGATTACATTGTTTGAATTGCCTACCACATCAGAAAATTTGCATGAAGTGGTATTTACCTAGCAGTGGAAGGAGGACTGGATAATTGTAAGGCATCACAAATAGATTCACACAATTCAGTGCTGTACTCGCTTTCAAGTAACCAAAAGGATGACCAAGTTCACTGTATTTTGCACTATTGCTCACATATACCTGCAATAAAATACATTACATTGTCTGTAAATACAAAGTATTGTGTTACAAAATTTTACATCCTATTTTGATTATAGAATAAAGTCTAATAAAAACAGCATTCTATAAAAAACTTCAATTCAGCATGCACTCTACTTACCTGCCAGCAGGTCTGAGGAGATTTTCTTTCCAGGATAAACTGGGTCAGTGGTGAAGGTTCTAATTCATATTTATCAAAAGGCAGTTTGTCAATGACCATCGGTTCACAGTCAGTACAGGAAAATTTCACCACAGGATGAGATGTGCGAGGTGGCTAAACACAAGTATTCCACTGTTAATAAGCCAGCACAACAATTAAAATGCAACTGTGCTACAACTAAAATACAGCTTCTTTGAGAACAAATGCATTTAAGGAACCTATTCAACACAGGATTCATATTTATTGTAAGGAGACCTAAGCAACTAATTTATGATACTAGCACTGTCTTAAACTATGAAGAAACCTTATTTTCTAAATAAATGAAAAT
The DNA here is from genome assembly GCA_035583155.1 of Acropternis orthonyx. Classification (NCBI taxonomy): domain Eukaryota; kingdom Metazoa; phylum Chordata; class Aves; order Passeriformes; family Rhinocryptidae; genus Acropternis; species Acropternis orthonyx. Next base: position 53,832,163 of record JAWWEU010000001.1, on the reverse strand, counting down.
TATTTTACTACATAAGCCTACAGCAATACGCACTAAAGACTTCTTGCATTTACACAAAGATTTTGCAAATGGAAGTTAAGTCCCAGTGGGGACAAAAAAACCATAAAAATGTTCAATGCTACTCTGGGGAATGCCCATTTTTATTGCCCACAGAAGCAACTGCTGTACTTTTGCATTTGCTGACTTCCCCCAGCACTTTCCTTCTTGAGAAATTTAGCTGTTACAAAATTCAAACTGAACTTTAAAGGTCAAGAGCAGAAAGAACTCAGAATAAAACCAACTTCAAAAGAACTTGTATTTTAACTAGGATTGAGAAAAAAGTTATTTGAATTCAAGGAATTTGTGTTTGGATTTTAATCATTTTACTAATCACAGAAAAACAGGCCTTTGTGCCTCAAGTTTCAAGTGTAAGTTAATAACGTATTTAAAATTTCTTCTACTAAAAGGGAAAGCTGACTTTTAGTGTGATGAAAACTGGAGATGTACACCTTTCACTGAAGGATTTTCAAGAGAGGAACTTAAGCTCTTATACTTACCCTGAGCCTCCTCCAAGGCCACTAGAATCTGGACAAGAGCTCAATTGGAAGGCCTCTTTCCATTTATTCTTTACAGAAAGGTAGCTAACAAATACACAAGACGAACTTGGGAAACACAGGGTTTCTTGGACCCTCCTACAACTTCAACTTGAAAGTAATTTTTCTACATCTGTAAGCTCTAGCCTCTTCATTTTAGGATGAGCCACCCAAACACCATCCACCAACACAGCTGATCTTGCCTTGAGTGCCTCCACTCTGAGACGGTGTACTAGCCAATGCACACAAAACAGGAGGGCCAACCAACCAAAGGAACTGCAATTCTCTTCAAAGAACGTGACTACTAAAGAGTTGTGGTGGAGTTTTGGACCAAGCCACAAAGTAGTTATACAAGGGAAAAAAAGGCTGCAAAAGAAATTGAATCCTAGGAGTTGAGAAGTCCAATAATCCTTTGCTGGACAACCGAACTATTTTTACCTCGGAGCAGACGGAGCAGCCATTTACATGTTGATATGCCAATGTAATTATCAGCAGACTTCCATATACATTTAAGAAAGGCTTGACAGTGTCATTAGCTACAGTACACTACAGTTTTTGGGACAGAACTGCTTGAGACAACTCCACTGTGGATCAGGCAACAGGGAGGAAAAGAAATATGTAACTATGGACTCTTAAGTAGACAAGATATGCTACATAGATACACATTGATGGCAACATGTGCTACATTTTAACACTATTTTTAGAACAGTACAGAAATACAAGTCTTGAAACACTATCAGCAAACTTAGCTCCCAAACACTGCATGAGGAAAGTTCAATGCAGAATTCCAATTGATGGCAACAGGAATTTATCTGACAGTGCTTTATGGAGTTACAAGAGCTATGCACCCTACAACAGAGGAAAAAAATTCTCATCTTCATGCTGTTTGGTTAAGTCAACCTCATGTTTTTAGAAGACTTAGTTCAACAGTTCTTCACTTGGCAGGATCTGTTTTATCAATCTTAAGATGTGCAGTAGCAGACAAACTGTACTGACTTTGCAGCAAATGGAGGCAGATATGCCATTGACAGTGATTACAAGGGGTACACAGAACAGTTTTCCTGCAGAACAGCTTTTAAATATCCCATACGCAATTGAGGGTTTTTTTATAACTACCTGAGATTGACTTTAATTCATATATGATAGCTTGCTTTGCTGTTCACTAGAGCATCCACATCCCTCAATGAAGACATGGATCCCAGCAATATCAAACATGTATATATGACTTGAAACTTCATACTTTTATCACTCCTGTATTTCAAAGGACTTCATATGGTTTTCAACCAGAAAAGATAACATTTATGGGAAGTTCAGTGAGCATGCTAGTCAGCACACTCGTTTCAGATCAAAAGAACACAAATCCAATAGAAATCATCATGAAATGTAGGTAACAATTACACAACTGCAGTATTTCTATTTTAGTGATTTTCAAATATTAGCAGAAATATAAAAATACTATATTAATTATTAGTTCTCACACCAGAAAGCAGGGGGCATACATTCTTTTATGGAAAAGAACAAAGAAATTAATTCTGTGGGCAGTAATTAAAAAACCAAGGTTCTCTGAACTTGGATAAATTTGAAGCTACAGCTACACTGCACTACAGCAGATGGAATTATACTCACTTGCTAGAATGAAAGTAGAATTATCACAAGGATTCAAATTGGGAAGATCATACTATCTTTCATTAATATCACCTATGAAGCAATAGAATTCTACAGGGTTTTACCAAAGTGCCACTGTTTGATATTTAACAGGGTTCAAGGATTAACACTACATGCATGTCCTTGGTCAACAAATCTGTCTGCCACAGGCAGCTTCCTTATGCTGCAAGGTTACTAAAAAGCAAGTCACACAGTATTATTTGTTCATCAGTAATTTATAAGAGATAACTGCAACACAGGTTTACATGTGTCATTCCTTTTTGGGTCACACTGTTTTTACAGTTGCTAAAATGAAATACATAATTCAAGATTTTAAAAGCATCAGTGAATAGGAAATCATGGAATATTCCCACATGCACAAACCCTTTGCTTTATCTTCAGTACATACCAGTGTTGGAGAATTTTGATCTGGCCAAAAGGATTCAGGAACAGGCCAATGACCTATAGGAACCCCAGTTTTAGGGTTTGGTCTGACATAAATAAGTTTGTGACAGCTATGCCAAGGTTGGGGTCCAAAGGGTCTAGATATCTCCACCTGCCCATCTAGAGAAGAAAGAGGCTTTATGAGTCAAAACAGTCTTAAAACTCAACAAGAGTATTAAACAACTTCTGTGAAGCGTTGCAGAACTATATTCCCAGAGAAGTTCTTCCTGTAGTTAGTATTATTTCTAAGAATAGCAGATAATTGTCAGTAAGCATTTCTGCAAAAACACCAACTATGAGAAACCAATGTTTACAGGATCATAGTTGAGAAATCCAATTATCTTGGAGCACTTCAAAATAATCAGTTCCTTTCTCCTCCACTGTTATTAACAGATAGCCTTCAAATCCATGCATTAAAAACGAGATATACATAATACTGCTGGACTAACTTTTTACTGTAGCAAACTAAGATCTAAAAAAATCCCACAAACACTTCTCAGTAACATCCAAAGAGGAACCTAGCTAAGTCATTTAGAATGAGAAGTTAATGCTGCACAGTTGTATTTGGTATTTTAACTCTTAACATAGCCACTTTACCACAGACTAAAACAGGATAAGTATATAAAGCTACAGTCCTTCCACAAGTTGTTCACATTTCTAGCTGGTTGAAAACCACTGCTTAAAACTCATGAAGCCATTCAACTATGATTGATATGAATAACTGCACTTAATACTACCTGAATCATATGATCAAATGTATATGTGTCTAGCAACTACAGCCAGTATTTTGAAACACAACAGAATTCCAGAATTAGTAGGTTCTTTTTGTAGTAATGTCTTTTAAGTTGCAGTACTTGCCCTTTTGCCTTGGCAATTCCTACATTAAGTTCACTAAATTACATTCACAGTCATCCCTGTTACTTGATACCACAGTGTAAAAAACATCAAGTACCATCAATTGGTGAGGGATCCGGTCCAGCTTTCTCAAAATTTATTACCACTCCACTTTGCACTTTTTGCACCAATGATTCAAGACACTGATTCAGCATTCTTGGAGAGCACACACAATATGACCGACCTAGAACAACACAGTTAAGGTTGAGGCTGTTCAGTGTTTCTGCCCATATTTTAACTTGGATCATTTAAAACTGTTCAACCATCACACACTGATTTATGTATGGATCACTGATTTAAAGCTTCTCCCTCCCTGTTTAAGCAGCATGGCAGCCTAGTGAAGCAGTGACATGTACCCCATGAAAATGGTTTGGATTTTAGACCCTTCACTCAAATTCCTGGTTGCATTCATGGAAAATGGGCGCCCCCTCGTGACAGATGTAACTGTCTCAAATTACAATCAAAGCACTTAGTACAGCCTACAGGCAGAAAGCAGGGGAATACTTTTTAGATCCCTTGGTTTGCACTGTATCACAACCCTTCTGATGCACCGGAATCATCTTGATGTTTTTAAAATGTGATAAAAAAATCAATGTGTGAGTCTGATCTGGAATATTATTTCTAAGAGATTAAGGAAATTATTTATGACAGAGAAAAGCATCAATTCTGCAGAACTACTACACATTCTGCATTGCTTAAATTCTGCATTGCATTCTGTATGCTCTGGAAGGGAAAAAAGCCCTAAAAAACCCAACACATTTCCTTCACTTTTGACTTCTTTAGATTGGAGTATGACAGGAATTTACCTAAACTGTACTACAGAACAGAATCTCTAATTGCAATACCAAGGTGCAGTAAAAACAGAGTTAGTTTTCTCTTCAGAAAAATTCCCAAAGAAAGATTCATACTTCCAAAACAGGTTACATTAAACTGTCTCTAGCTCTAATGAACTTTTGTTTCATTTTATCAGTCTTAAGAGTTTTTACAAGTACTGTAAGAACTTAGAAATACTTATCCCATGACATGGAATCACATGATTAACTGAACTAAACTGAATTCATTCACATTTTTAAAAGTAGTGACTTGTCAAAAGAAGCAAGAGCACTCACCTCCTGTGACTTCACACATAGGTGTGATTGCAGAGTCATCCACTGGTACCCCTGTCATCTGCTCTGATTCTGGTGCTGTAATACCAGGCAAACGAAGAACCAAAGCAAACAACCTCTGATCCCATCGAAAGGGTTCCTTAGTCAACTCACTTCCAGGTAAAGGGGAATTGAGAGGTAAATGGAGCTGAAAAGGAATTTAAATCTATGAATGCATAGCTTTAAAAATAACCAAACATTCAGGTTACATAGCAATGGCAATTCACTCTATATAAGCACACATCTCTCCACACACATTTATAATTTTATTCAGGTACTGCACATGACAAGCAAGACACCCATCATTTAGCAAAATTTCAAACACTTCAAAGCAATATAATACATAATGTTGAAAGTTACAAATCAAGTGATAACAGCCACTTTTACAAACTGATCTAAACTTCAAAAGCAATAGACTATTTTCTTTAGAATTTCAGCAGTAAAAGCTGCTTCACTGCAGTGTTCTTTTGCTCAATTTTCTGTAGAAAAGGCCCATTCTCAGCTCAGTATTTTTCTCAATTCTTCAAGATAAGCACAACTGAATGAAAAGGTAATGTTAATCTAAGACACCCCCAGAAGTAACATACCTTGGGTGTAGCTGCCAGGATTACCTACTCCAAATAACTCAGCTTCAAGTGAACTTATGTGGTAGTGACATTACAGAATCAGAAAGCAGAGATTATACATAATTTGGTTGTATCCCACAACTCAACTCATGCCTGTGCTTTAAGTGAATAGCAGGTGTTATAATTAAAATCAACACTGAAATGCAAAATTAGTTCTCACTTTTTGGTAATAGATAACAGTAGCCACAGCTACACATACAAGGAAGAGTTGCTTGCCATGTGTTGTGTTGCCTCTGTCTGGGAAAAACTACACAAGTTTTATTTCAAAACATTGAAGATACTAAATACAGAGCACTTCTTTTTGCTTTAATTCACAGAAAAGACAGCAAAGAGATGCAAGTGTCAGACTTCAAACATGCTGCAGTAAAAATATAGCAACGGTCAGGACATCATTTATGAATCACTAACAGCAACAGCCAGAGAGTAACAGAACATCTAAAATTCCCAGGGATAGCAGCAGCTTTATACCTAGTTAACTGAAACAAGGTAAGATGTGTTAGCTTTTAAGGGACAGCACAAAGCATTCAGAAGATTGTCACTTCTCTTTTTGCATCCAGAAACCTCACACAGAGATTAGTGGGAAAAAGAAATCTTATCCAAACATTCAACTACAGAAGCTCTGAGCAGAAAAACCTACACTTGTAGCAGTTATAAGTTTCAGAAAATTCAATAGATCCCTGGCTGATGATACCACTGTCAGCACAAGTACAATTTTGATTTCACCTGGAGCACTGCAGCCATAAAGGGGAAATAAAAAAAATCCTCAAAGCAATGACTCAAGTGGTGCAAACAGTTACATTACCATGCCAAATATAAGGATTAAGCCCAAATACTGAAGCAAACTCAACACTTCCTCAAACATCTTGTCATGCAGCATTCAAAAAATCCCAATTCTCAATCTCAGCTCAATGTTAGCAAGAAAGTACTAGTCTGTTCCAAAACTTGATACAAGTCCACATAAGCATGCATTATATATTACCTTCATTTTTAGTTCATAGGGAATTTGCAGTAAACTGTTAAAACAGCATTTTTGTTCACTTATTTTTAAGAGATGGCTTGAAAGCATTAAACCTAATTTCCAAACCAGCCACCTCATCTATTTCTATTTACATAATTGCAAGCATCTCATACTGGGAAAAATACACTTATTCATGTTTGTATCAATAAATTGATTATTCTGCAATTTCAAAGCTAGGAACAAACGTGTCAAATTCACTCAACATGTGGCCAAGAATCAGAGTATTTTGGACTTTTCAGCACACTTGATGATTCCTCCTGAATTTCTGTTTTTGTTTATTCAAGCACAGAGTATATGTGAGAACAGAACTATTTTCCCCAAAACGTTTCACATGAAGCTGGTCAAAGGGAACTTCATAATATAGCTGTTTATTATGGATTGACATGCATGTCTTTTCCCTTTTCACACAAAGGGCCAGCAAAGACTGCCTGAGAAAGGAAACTCAGTTAAAAGAATAGCCACATTCTTAGTAAACAGCCTGGAATCCTGACTGTAAGAAGACTCAATTGCAAGCACTCCACTAACCTCACTTAGGGCTATTAAGGAATGCCATTCAACCTGTCATATTTAGATCTGACTGAATAGAAGATTTACCAGCTCTGAAGAAGATATTTGGTCTGCAAAACATACCTATGTAACAGCATTGCTTTTCTTCAGGCAACATATATTTACATATAAGCATACATATATGTTTACTATATATATATGTAAAGTATCCCATTGGATCTTGCACCAGCACTGAGTTCAGTTTTCTTTGGCTCAGCTGGTTATATGGAGAGAACCCTGAATCCAAACAGTACTCCAGAGCAGGCCATTGCATTATGTACATATTGCTATCAGAATTGTTTTCAAACCTTAAGACACCATTCAAAGAAATCATCCAGTCAAATGCCCTCACCTTCTTTCACACAATTTAATTCGAGTTAAGTTTAACATCCTTTAATGCTTATATTAGCAAAGTTAGAGATTCAAACCACCTCATTCTCCATAGAAAATAATTTGGTCTTCTTACTTCCATTACCTTTACTTTTAACCTGGTACTGTATTACCATAGCAACTGCCTACCTATCAGAAAATGAGCCTACAATTCTGTATCTTGCATTTCCTTTCTTTCCCCATGCATATTTCAATTTGAAGGCATGCACCTATTTTCCTCTTTCTCTTTCATACTGGCTGTTGAGAAAAAGGTAGCCTGAACTATTTAAAGGGAGGTTTTTTACCAGCACTCATCCTTATCACATTGTCAATGTACAGTCACACACAGGTGTCCTCTCAGCTTAGTACTAGAAACCAGCTGTTTTGTCTCAACACTAGTTTGTAGGAGCACACACAAACCCTACCACCACCTCCAAATGTCACAATGCTACCATAAGATAGCAGTGTGTGCCTTATGCCCCTCTTCCCTGCCTCAACAACTACTAAAATATTAAAGAACAAAGAGGGGCTGGAGGACAACATTGTACTGAAGAGATCTTACAGAACTCTGCTATTGGTGAGCAGATCTTTTGCTTATTCTCAGTCCTTGTTACCATCTACATTCATGCAATCATAAGAAGCAACAGAGTCTAAAATCCTAAGAACAAAAAAAAAGACAGATAAGCATTTTAGAGCACTCTCCACTGGTATGGCAGTTGGTAAACTGAAGACAATAATGATCCTCTGGCAGTGGCTGCACATATGGGCTTGTACATTAGAACAGGCAGCACTAGCACTGCTTAAGCTTTAGTACCCAGATAATTACAGGCAGCTCCATCTTGGGAAATCTCATAAAAGGTTGTTACACATCAGGCACTGAATAAAAATATCCATACAGAGACAGTCAACTTCTCTTTCTGCATCTAAAAAAAGATCTTTACAAAAATAATCTATCCACAAGTAACTTCCTTGCACACTTTTCTGCTACCCATAAAAAGACAAGATACACCTAGTATTCCAAGCAAATGCAGCATTTCATCCTTACAGGATTTAAGGACTAAGGGTGGGTAACTCTATTCAAGTCTAAGAAAATCAGCTCTTAATAGACAGAGAAACTCTACTTAGTCATCAACATGATGTTTTCCCATCTTTTTCCATGCAGTTGTAACACAGAGTGAAAGCCACAAATTGTTCTTCCATAAGAGATAACTTCAGACCACAAAGAGACACCAAGATCAACTGACACACAATGTCAACATCATGGATATACTTAGCCATTCCAATACAAGCATTAACCATGAGCAAGTGCCCACTGAGCTGATGGTTACACATCAAAAATGCACACATCAAGAGCTTTGGAGCTGTGTTAAACACTGTGAACTCCAAAACCACTGCTAATGGGAATAAGGATGAGAAAGAATGGGAACATACACAATATTTGCCACACTTCTTGCAAAATTTCTTTTTAAGTCTAGATTTCTAACTGGAGGGACTACTATTTACAATATAATGGAGCCCTTACAGTTCCTGATTATTCCTGAAAGTAAGCAGGATCTTGCCACTTGTTGCAGTTGTTACAACAGGGATGCAAGATTATTGGCCCTGGGAAGGATCCATGCAACAATGCCAAACAGTTCAGGGATTAAGACTCATGAAAATCACTGATTTCTCCTGTAAGTCTCTTATAACTGGATGATCATAAGAATGGCAAGATACAGAAATAAAGCAGCACTGCTCATGCTATTTGCTTGTACATTCATCAGAATGTATCAATAAATCAATAACCCAGTTGCAGTCTTGCAAACAGGATTTTAATGCTTCCTATTAAAACAGAGGGTATGTAGAAGGAGGACAAGCAGAACATAGCTCAGCAGCTGGAAAACTGGTAAAGTACGATGTTTTTCCATAACATAAGGAGGAATAAGAGAAATCCCCTCAAGTAATTAAATATTTGTTAAAGGAAAGACCAAGAAAGGGCTAATATCAGATTTGAGGGATCAGGTCAGAAGTGAAAGCCACTCCACAAGGAACCCATAGCATGAAACCAACTAATTAAAAACCGTTTCCCAACAGCATGAGCCCATCCTCTCCTGAACTTATGACTGGGATGAGTCCAGGGAAGAGTCTGGTCAACAAGCCATGCTGAATGCAGAACTGATTCTGGTACTCTTCAGTATATCAGCACTGGTGCATTAGTAAGCAATGCCAGAAGGGACAGAACTGAAAATGTTACTAACTTGTGCAAGTGTGAAGGTAACTGCATAGACTGTATCATTTCTGTCTTCAATCTGAGGAACTGCACACATGAGACAAAGCAGTACTGAACAGGTAAGGCTCTTGACCTGCAAAACCTGTATGAAAATCTACAAAGGAACAGGATATCTGAAGAATTCAGCAAGAGCTCTGAAACAGGGTTTAAGCTTGACTGCTTCACATTAGGGCAAATGACAGTGTTCCCATAGTGATAAACTGATTTCATGGGCAAAAACACAAATGTTCAACTGAATGACAAAGCTTTGAGAAAACTTGCCTTGAGCTTCCATACTGGCTTCACAGGCTTTCAAAAAAAAAAACCAAAAAACCCAAAACCCAGCATTCTGTTGGTTCCCTTGTACATATGACTTAAGAACTAAAAATACACTGCCTTAGTCAATGCTAAGAAGTTAAAAACACTGTTGTCATAGCCAGTGGGATATGATCACTTCCAACACCAACTCTGAAAAGCCTCCCCAACGTCAAACCCAAAGAACAAAACAGACATTTGAAAGTGATTGAAAAGCTTTGTTACTGAACTAAAAAGCAGCAATGAACTTCCATATCACCAGAGTCATGTTATTATACTAATTCTAGTTCATTTCTGCATGCCCAACTTGAGAGGTAACTGTAAAAGACACAAGCTGCACTAAGAAAAATTCTGACCAATAGGACACACACTGACAAAGACAGAAGCACCCTTCAATGCTTTGTTCCACTGCTCTTTGATACTGTTAAAAATGTTCCTGCCAGTACACTTATGGCAAAACAGGAAAAAAAAAATCACATCCACTGCTGGGTATGAAGCACCCACTACATACAAATGGAAAAGCAGTCAAACTTGCATTTTGTCTTGCAGGAAGTAAAATCAGTGGTCACTTTCCATTCTTCCAGAAGGCAATGTCTTTACATCAGCTTATTTACATAAAAAAAATCATTAGTTAACTATCAGTAAAGCAGCTCTGTATTTCTAGAACATAATTGAACAATCATCAAATCATGTGTCAACTTTGGCCCAACATCATGATCATAATACTAAAATTCTAGATGTAGCAAAAAGTTATGAGTCAGCACTTCTCATAATCCAAGCCCAAATTTACTAGATTAGAGCAGTCACCAGGAAACCCTTTTTCTCAACATAAGTTACAACAGTTTAAAGATGTGAATGTATAATCAAATGGTTGCCTGACTCTAAGAAAACGTCTTCTTGTAAAGATTAAGGTGAAAGAGTTGTACCCAAATTTAAAGGAAAAGGAATAAGAAATACACTTGCTGGCTATAAAGACAAACCCTGACTCTTGCTATAAGAAAAGGAGCTTATGACAACCAATACAGCTTTCTTACCTAAATCATTTTGAATAAAGAACAAGATGAAAGGAAATTTAACACAGAATCATAACATTAGAGGGGCCACATGAAGGCTATACAGTCCAGAGCCTTTTGACTGCTCAGGGTCTTGTCCAACTCAGCTTTTACCATCTCCACAACCACTGGACAACCTATGTCAGTGTTCAGTCACCCACAGAGTTAAAGTTTTTCTTGACATCCAGTCAGAATTTCCTATGGTACAATTTGCAGCTGTTGCCTCATCTCAGCTCTGTGTACCTCTAAGAAAAGCCAGGCTCCCTGCCCCATTAAGTTGTTGCAAATGATAAAACACCCCACAGGCTTCTCTTCTAAAGGCTGAACAAACCCAGTTCTCAGACTCTGCCAAGATGTCATTTGCTTTACCACCTGAGCACTGTGGTATTCCTCACTCCAGGATGTCCATGTCAGATTTTACAAGTTAGTCATCTGGCAGCAGAGAAATGCTTCACCTCAAGAAGGGACTTACACAACTAGGAGACTACCCAAAACAGTACTCTTCTGTTAACAGCACTGTATTGTTGTAGAAGACTCTAGAAGTGTCACACTGCTCTATTCTACTTGGTATTTTGGACTGCACACATTCACTCACTGGATTAAGCTGAAAATAGCTTATTGAGGAAAAAAATATCATGGACATGAGGTTTTTATACAAATAACCTACTTGTTATCATGGATCCAGGAATTCCCTTTCAGTTACTGGCTATGCTCATTTGTTAGTAGTCCACATAGAATTATGAGGTCATTCAACTTTCTTCCTCTAAGTCAGACACATTACAAAAACACTCAAATACCAATTCTCATACAGAACTTCTGTAAGTGCTGTAAGAATGCAATATAATAGATTATTAGGAAAAATTTGAGTAACTAACAAACAGCAATGCATGACAAGTTAATCTCTATAGTCAAATGCAGTATAGCACAGGCAAAATCTGAATCTTCCCCTAAGGTTTTACAACAGACCTTTGGATATTAACCTTTTCCCTGAAAAGGGAACGATCTTACAGATTTGTTGTTTGATTTGGTTGGGTTTAATTACTACTGCATGAAACAAGCACTGGGCTGACCAGACCAGCCCTATACCTAGTGACCACTTCCTTCTTTTTCAGGAAAGAATTCAAAGCAGCCAGTAAGTTAAAATACTTCAGTGCATCAGTATAGCTCTGAGTTTGCCTCATGTCAGAGCAGGTACTTCAGTATATTAAGCTCTTGATTTTAAACTGCTCTGCAAATTAATTTTGAAATAAATACATTTCTTCATCTCTTATCTTGGATTAAAAGGACTACTGCTTTGATTATATATCTATTATATATTTATTTTTAAGAACCCAGTGTGAAAGTAGTACATTTCACATACCCTCACATGTTTTGGGAAATCACTTCGTTAACTTGGGTCTATACATAAAGAACTTATATCTAGACCAATTACAGACACACACACTTTATAGAAAACAATTTCTTCTGCTAACACATTTGAAAAGCCATGAACTCCCTGGACAGAAATAGCAAACTCAGTCTACTAAACAGACCAACAGTTGTATCACAGGTTTCTGTCACATGAGATAAGTAAAAAGAGTTACTCAGGGGTTTTTTTGTAGTACTATTGCATAAAATTACTTCAAATTAAAAGCAAAACACATGCAAGTTTAAGCTACTAATGAGCATCCTTTTCAGGAGCCATTTATGCTCCTACTGTAAACAGTATTGTAACACCATGTTTAGTACACATCACAGTAAACAGTGGCCAGACCTTACCTCTTCCTGTATCCCACTGGTAGTAGTTAATTTACTTCCATCAGTAACTGTTATAATTATTGCTGGCTCCAGAAAAAAAGGGTTTCGTCCCTAAAGGGAAAAAAAAGCAGTTTCATTTAAAATGGCGTAACAAATTCAAAATGTTCTGTTCAGTCATTAAATGACCACTGATACATACCCAGCAATAAAACAATGAAGCCTGAGGTATTTATTCTCACATAGTACAGTGCAATGGGTTTCTGACCTTTTTTACAGTTAGGCCATGGAAAGCTAGACACTTTTAACATATCTGTAATTCAATAAATGTATACAAAAATACAGCAAAAATGTTAACAGAGGGCTTCACAAATAATGCAGACTGCAGTATTCTGACAAACTAGAAGCTGTTCAGAAAAGGAACCATCTCTTCAAAACAGATACTTTTAATTCCCCCTATTGCCGGGTTGATTTTGTGTGATTTAATTATTGTGTGTCCAAGTAATTATGCATTAGCATAGTATCTTGTAATCATGATCCCTGGGTTAAAAACTAATACTCTATGTGTATTAACACTACCATAAATAGCACCAGTTACATTTTGATTACACTGGTTCAATCAAACATGCAACATTTCCTTCAGAAACAAAAACTTAAACAGATAAACTTTCCATATGAATCCATGCAATCCCACCAAGACACTGAGCTAGTCAAGCTGTAACAAAAAGACTCGGTTGGTTATTGGCAGTTCCTTTTCCTACTGCCAGTATTCTAGCTTTCTGTCCCTCCCAAAAAAAGAGAATTCCAGAGTAATCCATGCACATGTCAACTCCAAGACTTGGTAGCACATTCCACTCTACCTAGGGTTAAAAATGGACTGAATAAAAGTCACCACATCATCTTGTTTAGTAGGTCCTACACTACTTCTCTTGTCAAGGTCAAGGCTTTGCTGTCCTTCTTCAGAAAATGAAGAAAAATCCAACTATGCCCACAGCCTAGTTCTGCTTAAAGACAATCTCATGAATGCTTACAATTGACTCTAAAATATGAGGCGAGAACTAATAGGTTTGAAGAAAAAGGTCTTTAAAAATCCATTTTTTAGAATCCATTGAATATAAAGGATCATCTACTGATTGTGCTTAGAACAGAAACATTACCTAACAACTGGAAATGTATTTGGTGAGGGGTATGTAGTTCAGTTACTGTGCCAAGACCACATTTACAGTGATCAGTTTACACCAGAAAAATTTAAAAGTTATTTGCTTATTATTTTTTCAAACCTTACAGAAAAATCTTATTTTCTTTTAAAATACCATGCCATCACTACAGAAAATATGAAAGAATAAAATTAAGACAATCTCTCCTATAAAAGCTAAGCTAGTTCATAATCCAATTTAAACAATTACTCAAAATAATTTAAGGGCTCTCAAAACACACTCAATTTAATTAAAATAGTTTCCTAAGAATATTGAGCCTTATTTAATTATTAAGAAGAGTTGCAGTATGTTATTCTGCCAACTAATAGTTTACCACAACTGCAAAACATCAGCTGGAAGCTAACTGCATCCCACTGAAATAATAGTGAAAGCAGGGTTTCTAACTAGAGGAAAACACTGCTCTCAAAAACACTGAACATAAAAGTATTTTACTTCTATTGCTAATGAATGAGTGTAAAAATAAATTGACATTTGATAACAAATTATAATATTTAGATTTAGCATTGCTTTTTGTGTCAATATTGTGGTGCCATTTGAAATAAAAGTATTAAAAATTTCATCTCTGACAACCCTATTATCTGGATATCCTCATCTTTAAAAACTTTAATTCCTCAACTATACTTTTTCTCAATTTTACCCATCTATAAGGAAGGAAGCAAGCTTGACCTCTCCCAAGTAATAAGTCTGAGGGAGAAATGTCTTCATCCTCAATCTACTTTTTATAAATTTCACAAGCATTTCACCTGTATAAAGGATGATCAACATACTAAGAATCAATGTGTACTCAGAAAAATAATTAGAATGTATCAAGGAAGAATTTCAGTTAAAATGCCTATTACTGAGATTTATTTTTGACTGAAAAGTTCCATGTCATTAATTTTTTAAGAACACCACTGACTCTTCTGACCCTGCTCCATACCTTAGCTATATGAAGGCTTACAAAACCAGTATCAGGTCAAGTATTCCTAAAAAAAAAAAACCACCTCTCATTTATATAAGCCCTCAAAACTCAGATGCTTTTGTAAATTTCACAGAACTAAATTCCAGAAGACTTACACTCACCAATCTTTTTAACTAAACTGCAGCAGTTTTGCCAATGACTGGCTGAGAACTTCGTTTCAATCTAATTAACCTAATTTTATGGTAATCAAATTACTTTCTATTTCTCTTTCCCTAGAAATATACTATTAAAATAAAACACTTGCAATTTACACATCTTAGAAATACCATGTTCTTTGAAATACATAGCAGCACCGGTGACTTTGAATGCACAGGTAATCTATTCAGTCCAGCCCAATTATTTTGGATACACAGTGAAACAGTGGGTGACACTGTACACTACCAGCTCTTTGGCAGCTCACAGGTGTGCTGCAATGCACCGAAAAGCAGCTCAGGATAACAAGGTGTAAATAAGCCTGCTTACAACCTACTCTGACAACTAACTAATCACCATGAGGTTGTGTTATTTCAAAAGAAAATTCTTTCCAATAAATTGCTTTTCCTTCTGAAGGTTTGTAGCAGTGGTGAAAGAAAGTCCTACAAAGGGAAGTGTCCAGCTGATAATCCTGTTGAGCACCAGGTATTGTAACATGGTACAAGGAAGGTTGTTTCATTCACCTACAATCTGCATTTTCAAAGACACATGCACCAAGATGACAAAAAAAAACCCCATATCCTTTTCTTTGGAAGGAAGTTATTTAAAACTCATCATCAGTACCAGGGCAGGCTTGTTTGGCTAAAAACAATCAAGATATTCAGAGCCTTAAAACTAACTTATCTGTCACTTTCATTTCAACAATTTGACAGCTTCACAACTATTTGTTCCAAAAATCACAAAGGAACTCAGTTGCACTGGTTGCCATCTCTTTGGTCTCCAGCTGAATTAGTTCTATGCTCTGATAATACACAATAAATACAGAGCAGCAAGCATCACTGAGTTTCACACCATTCACAGTGTGCGCATCACAGTGAGAGGCAGAGCCATCCCATCTCGGTTTTTGCGTGATGCTCTCAAAGGGAGCCTCAGATCAAGTCAGGAATGTATCAAATTATCATCATGACACATTATTGCCTAATTAAGACTCTCAACTAAGAATTCACTTCCATTGGCAAATAAGCTTGGCATGAAGTTTCAGCATGACTGATTAACACACGCATAAAGGTAAAAACAATTCAAGAGCTACTGTGACCTTACATATGCAAGTATACAGTATTACACATGCAGTAAGAGAAGACTGATTCAAACAATAAGCAACTACTGTAAAAAGTATTTAGTAGTACAAAAACTTCATGCCCAGAAGTTGAAAATAAATATGAACTGAAATACAGTGTATATTTTTAACAGAATATATTACTAATAACAAGAAAAAACAAACTTCCATTTCAGTAAATTACAAAATTTAACAGAAGCTGTACTACACATTTATCTCATTATATTATCTTCACAGAGCCTTTTCATTTTCAGAAGTATCAGCCCTAACTGCCAGTAAATTTAGATACCTGACCAGGAAATACAGAAGTACACTATCAGTTTTTCAATTCAGTAATTTTTTTAAATTTTTTTTTTAGAATTTAAAAGGTCAAGATTCTTAAAAATGCTCAAGAGAATCTCTGAGCAACCATTGTTCAAAAACAATGGCTTAAAATAAAATCTAAAAGTCACAACAACAGCAAAATTATTAGTTTTAAAGCTATTTTTAGCTGACAACAGCTTAAAAGATACCAAAACACTGAGCTTGAATTTCAAGCTAAAACAGATGGTCCAAATACATCATGGTTTTCACTTACTTTATGTATCTTAGAAACTTCAATCACACTTTAGCAAAATCATAAAATGTCTAAGACATTAAATTAACAGTTATTAGACTTTCCTCTTCATTGTTCAAGGCAGAACACTATCAATCAAGTACACAAACGGATTTAACAACTGCTCTCATAGTCAAGTACATAAGAGCTGTAGCATCTTGTGCAACTACTTACTTGTCCCACTCACATTTTCAGCGGCTTTCACTATTTTCTATTATTCCTGCAGAACCAATTACTATAGTTGTGAAGACCTATAGAACCAATCATATTTTATGCTTTCATACACTTGTTTCCCAAGTCACAAACACAGCTGAATACATTGGCATCACAGTAGTGTTTTAGTGAATTCATATCTGGCAATTAAGCTTGATAAAAACTACTTTCCCTTTATGATCTTTTCAAATGTATGCAGACACACCAAAATCATGCACATATATCTAACACAGTATAATACCCAGGAACACATACACTTTCAACTTTGGTAGATTAGTAAATTCTGCCCTATTACTTGATAAGAAGCAAAATGTCTTTATATGGAAGCTTTCCCAGATGAACCTATGCTGCATATCACCTAATTAAAGTTTAGCACAAACACCCTATGAAACTTTGATCTACCAGAACGCAATATGCTGGGGAAGGGGGGGAGATCAAGAAAGGCAGTCCAATTCTACCACAACACTTGCTTTGATAAATCTGACTTATCACAGGGTAAGTTATAAAAGCTCCATAATTCTGTGGCCAGACAAAAATACACACCTCTAAACTCCATCATGGTGTTATCCAAGTGACTGAATCTGCACAATAAAAACAGCTTCGAAATTTCATGTATTTATTATGGTTATTTTATAATTGAAACTGACTCCTTGAACAGGAACCTTAGTGTCAGAGATTACTGTGACTTCAGTCTGAATGAGTAATAGCTGAAGAATATACTGGAATTCTGTACCAACTTGAGTTTTTACACAGGAGAAGTGATCTGAAATCTGCTACAAAGATTTCAAGCCATAAAAGAAATTTTAATATAAACCAGAAATCTCCCTTGATGCCTGATTAATAGCAAAGACAGATCAGCCACAAATAGCAATCTTATGAACAACTTAATGAGAGCCCAATTCCAGAAATTAGACTACCACCAAGAAAAAATGCCCACTGTTTTTCTGAAGGAGCTGAAGGACAGCAGAAGGATTCTTACTATTAGTGCTAGTCCATAAACACCTACATATGGACAAACATCATAATACTGCAATCTTTTAGTTCTCCCTGTAGTATCCAAGATGGGAGGGGACTTCTACTCTGCCTTCCTTCATGCTAGGTACCTGGGAATACTACCTCACCCACAGACAGGTTTCAGGAAGAACACAGATAAAAAACCCTGTTAAAAATTATGTGAGGGATGCCCTTACCACAACAAAAAGAAGAGAGCTCTACATCTCAAGGGGAAAACAACCTTCAGAAATGCAAGTGATAGTAGCTGCTTTTAGATGTCCAAGGTGGAGTCCTCCCTAGTCCCAAGAACCATAAAGATCTAATTCCATTGTACATGAAACCATATAGAAACACACAGCATGGGTAAAAACACCAAATCTCTTCAAATGAGGGAAAGAAATAGGTTTGACAAATGCTGAAGGAGTCTTGACTGTGTCCAGGACAGTAACTACGTACTATGAAAACACCAACTGTCAACACCACCACTGATTCTCACAAATTGAAACTCAGATATATTTTTCTGTAATTTTACCTGCATAAAAGGAACGTTCATAAACTGATATTTGGCCAAAATAGCATATCAGAGATTACCTCACCTATGTAAACTTTTACTTTACTTTGCAATTGAAACACTAGCCAGCAGAGGGAGCAAAAGTTAACAAAATTCGTCCTTGTATGATGTGATTGAATAACAAGATAAACCTCAGTTTGCTACTATCTCAAAACACTCAGAAACAGGCTAATACTTTTCTAAAGCTGTATACCTAAATGTACTTGCATAAGTAGAATAAGTATTCCATCACTGAACCCTCATCTCTTTAACTCCATGTTTAATCCAACAACTGGTTCATGGTTTTCAGACACCAGAGCAGCACATGGTATCATTCCACTCCTCCCTTTTTTGCTGCCGATTACCCATCTTCAGAAAGGCTCTGCCACAAACATTCAACTGTATTACATACATCCTTCCCTTTTCTTCTGAAGGTGGAAAAGTAGTATTGTAGCTTAATTATTTTTTCTTTTGGAGAAGACTTTAAAAACACTTTCAAGAAAGTCTGCTACAATTTATCAAGGTCTCAACTCATGCTTCCATTAACTCACCATCTTTCCCCCCAAGGAAATGGAAAATGCTGTTCAAGCAGTAATAATTCCTCCTGCACTCATTCACATCGTGAAAGTCAACATACCAACGGCAACAATTTTACAGTAAGGATGGCTACCAAAAGAGATCTTTCCTCCATGAGCTAAGATTACAAAACCTAAATTCAGCTACGTACAGCTGTCTTCTCTATAGACTACAGCAAGGTTATTATAGGCAAACTTATTTCCCATGTTCTAGAGAATTCTTTAGTTAACTGCATTATAAATACTTAAGATTAACTACAATGCCCAAGACATGCACCAATCACAGTTTCTTATGTGACTATCAATGAAGAATTACAAGATTTACATGGTTTTTGCTTCATCCCTTACTGACACTACAGATTAGCAGTAGATGAAATTATTTTTGCACACACAGGACACTGGTTTGGTGGTATGAAGCCTTCTGTATTTCAGGTGACTAGAACAAATTAAGTGCCAGCTTCAACAAAAAAACAGGAAAACCAATTAGCAAAAGGTTTTCAAAGCAGAACACCACTTTAACAGCAGACTTTTGCTAAAGCTGAGTCAGGGACCAAATTCCTCAGCACATCAGTTACAGAACATAAGAAAGAAGGGAGAATTCTTGAAACAACCATTATTTCCATAACACAGGTCACCTAAGTTCTATTTAAGAAAAGGAAATTCAAGGTACTTAGGAAAACAAATGGATATGGAAAAAAAAAAAAAAAAGGCATTTGCTCAACAGTATTTTAGTCCTAAGCATTATTTTCAAAAATCTTCAAAACAATAGCTACTTATAGCTTCAATTAACCACTGATCCTCCAAACATAGACCACCTTAAACTAGCCATGCCCAATCTGAAAGCTGTAAAGTAAAAATCAAAGATCCATAAGATATCACTTCTATATTTAGAAATACTAGACAAAACATCCGAATTGCATGAGACATCAAAGCCATTTTCAAATATGAAGTCACAGAAATGTATTTAACCATATCAGCTGCTTGCTTTGCTTGAGCTTGTAAGTTTGCATTCTATAGGCAATGATTTCATTGCATATCCCTCTTGAAACATGTAACAAGAAAATTCCGTGCTCAGTATCATTTTTATAGATGCTCATAACTTTACACGTTCTGGGTTTCCAAGTCTGGCACTGAATGTACTGCTTAAAGACCATTTAATTGCATAACTTCAGTCATTTTGGAATTCTCTCAAATAGTTTGTGCCAAGAACAAAACCAAAACTAACAGCAAAAGGAAAAAAAACCACACAAACAAAAGAGGCAACTCAAAGCAGCCTGAAAAGGAGATTCAATGCAAGAACTGATCATTCGGAATACAAAATCTCCATATTGAATAGCGCACATGTGAAAACAGAAGGCACATGTCAAGAAAGCAGTTTAAGACTGTTCACGCTGAGCAGTACATGTTGATGGATACATGGTAGAACTTTCTAAGACATCAAGCTGAAAACCTCAAGAAACACTGATGTCCTCACATGCATAAATCACAGAGGTGCAAACATTACTGAGTCAGAGTTTCAAAAATGACAGTTTAGTATATAGGTTTGTCCTGTTTCTTTCATTTAAGAACAAATTTAATTGAGTTTTAAATATCATATTATATAAGTGATAACTCCTTGATTAACTTCTAAGTGCTCCAATTTAGATGAGGTCCTTGGTAAGTTTCAGGAACAATTCCATCCTTCCATCTTTCACAATTATGTGACAGTCTCGAAAAAAAAAAGCAAAACATACATAGAACAGATTTCATCTGTAATGAATCCCAGCAAGTAAATTAACAGTAAAAAACAGCATTAACATGAAGAAAAAGCCACTAAGATTTGAAACACTTAAGTACTGATGTGACAGATATATGGTAATCCCACAAAGGGAAGAATTTTAACTCTCTTAAATTAAATTAATTGAACTATATAAGCAGCAAAAGCAACTGTGATCACAACTTGGGCCTTATTTTTAATGTAATGAAAATTGTTAGTTAAAGAAAAAGATGCACCTTATCAGTTAGTTACAGATTAGTAAATAAATCACTACTTCAATCATCTGAAATTAGGTCAATCAACCAACAAATCCTAGCAGTTTTCAAAGTGAATATAGTAAACGCAAGTTGCTAAAAATAGGTTCTATTTGAGCTTTTGTATTTTTTTTTTCCCAAGATAAAATAACCAGCCACACCAAACATAAAAGTCAGCCCCAAAGACTCTGGGCTTAAGACGACTTTGGTCATATTTCCTAAAAATGTTTCTGAATGTTTTATTCTGAAAATAACCGACCTTGTCAAGCGCTGGATCAAGTCCCTAATTACAGCAGCCTTTCTGCTTCACAGCAATGAGTTTACATAGCTGCCCCTGGCTCAGTCAGTGCAATTCACAGTCCTAAGCCAGGCCTCTGTTCTCCATATACTGGAGAAGGGTAATGACTCCTACAGTTGCCAGAACACTGAGTAGGGAAAATACAAAAAACAAACAACTAAAAGACATACCAGCAAGGAGGAAAGAGAGTTGTGTACAAAAACTTCCACATTTTTTTGGGGGGGAGGTTAACAATCCAGAGTACTGACAGGCTGACTGAAAGTAGCTTATTGACCTATGAACACAGGGCAACTCTTCTGAAAAACATTGCAACTCCCCCCCCAGTTCCCTCCTCCAATTTATCACCAATAGAGTAGGAACAACTTAGTTGTTTTAAAAAAAACCCTCTGAATCACTGGAGTTCACAGTCCAACTTATTAATCATCACTGATGTATTATACTACATGAAGTCAAAACTTCAAGCAAGTTTGACACAACTATAAACACGAGAGGTATACATTGCAGAGCAGAGCAGGCATCTAGGCTGAAGATGTCTCACCTATAGATGCATACAATCAAGTTGGCATTCTGGGATTCAGAAAATAAACTGTGATAGATTCTAACAAAAAAAACCACCAAAAAAACCAAAAACAAAAACAAAAAACCAACAAAAAAAACCCCAAACACCACCCCAACACTTGTATTTCACAAGATAATCAAATTCCTGGTTCCTAACCTATAGGTATGTGTGCTGTTCCCCCTGACAACAGTTGTTACGAAACACATTTCAAAAAGACAAGAATACTTCAACTACAGGACACATAACTTTAAGAACTCAAATAACAAAGCTAGCATATCCAGGGAGTCTATGATGACCTGATGCAAACACACTGCCCCAGAGAGAAAGTCACACCAAGATACAAAATTTTGGTACTCCTAACTGTCCTCAGACTTCCTCTGATGATTTTTTAGTCAATCCATGAATTTCAGCCAGGGACAGACATCTGTATCATCTGCTTAAGCTCTGGCAGTGAAACTGTGCTCATCTGACCCTAAAAAATCAAAGCCACAAGGAACATGCTATGGCACTGCCCCTTCCAAATCAAATTTGTTAAATACTGAGCACTTGAAGATTCAAAGTGGTCAAAGCACATTCAGAACATGATGAAGTACCTCACTTCTTTCTGCTACTGGAACAGATTGATGAGATTGTTTTCACCTGAAATAATAAAGTACTTTGTATAACCTTGTTTTGAGTTCTTTAAAAACACACTGGGTTAGAACTAAAAAGGTGATTTTCAGAACACTTATTGTTAAGACTTTCAGTGAGCTTTGTTGTGCTGGGAAGGCTGAAAGCCAAGCACTTCCACCTCACAATGTGAAAGAACACTTCAAGAGTGTCTCTTGTAGCTCTCATCAAAGGTTATTACAAAACAAAACTAAGATTTGAAGGGTGGACAAGATGGCACATTTAAAGGTTACAGCCTAAAAAGTATAAATTCAAACCAATATGCTTAATTTCATCACATAGCAGGTGAGAATGACTTTCACTAGCACTCCACATATAGATCTTTGACACTACCAAGCATATAGGTTTAATTAAAACCATTTTTATTCCACAGACTAGGAGAAATCCTTTCTTATATGTATTTCTGCCATTACCATGATTAAGCTTGCTTTGCTGTTTACTACTGTCTTGAAACACTACCATTTGGTTTTGTTGGGGAAAGAGGAGCAAAAAAACCAAAACAGAACAAAACTACTCTAGAAGTGTAAACATCTGCCCTTCCTAACATGAGAAGTGAACTGCCTGTGCTACTGTGCCAACATGACAAAGCAGGAAATGCTAACCTAAACTTTGGTTCCAAATTTGGAGGCAGACTCAACACAGGCCATTTCAGTGCAGTATTTATGAACCCACAATGTCAAGAGAAAAGGCATGCTCAAGGGATTGTGACTTTTGAGAGCAAGGAAATCCAGTAACAATCCTCAAAGGCCTATTGAGAAAATAAAACCACTCAATTTAAAGAAAACAAAATATCATTGCAAAAACATAATGCAGTTCATGTTAGGGGGCAATTATTTTACATGTGATTGTTGTTTTTATAAGCTGAGGAGATCCTAGATAGAGATAAGCACATAAGCAAGGAGTCAGCCTAAAATGTGTGACAAACAAGACTGCCTTGTGCCCAGAAGCATTATTAGACTTGATCTCCTAGGTAGGCTACTTACCTGTATTTGGAACACTATAGTATTTAAGCCATTACAGCAAAGCATGCTGATCTCTACAGACCAATGCTAAGTTTTACTGTGTGAACACACCATCAATTCTGCTACCGTAGCTATGAATGGGTCTAACCATATATTCAGAGAGAACTATGAAGTAGCAGTCAAACTAAGGTCTTTAAAGTTTCCAAAATATTCTTAATCAGTTGAATTGCAGTTGGATTTTAGTTTGTCTCAATATTCCTTGGTTACCCTTCTGTTCATATGTGAAATGCACTGAAGAAAAAAAAAAAGGCTTTTACCACAACTGCATATAGCCTGGTAAGTCATCCAAACAGTATTGCTTGTATAAGTCTAAATCCAGTGGCACCTCATTCATGTGAATGAGAAATATTTATCCTAAGTCCACTTGTACTAAAGAAGCATTATAGTTGACTTTTCTGTTTCAAAACAACTAAGCTAGCATGTGCTTTTCTTACATTATATTTACCTACCTTAGATTCAGTGCTTAGTCTTAGATGTCTCACCACAAACTTCAAATAATTGAAGTACATTGATGGCTCATTTCAACCATTTGTTTATATTTTTCTGTATTATAAAAGCAGCTATATTTTCCATGGTTTCTGTTTCCACAGAAACACATCTATTAGTATTTAACCTCTCTATTAACTATAACAAGCTCCACATTTACTTCACTTGAAATTGTTTAGTTGAATTGTGATTATACATGTACTGTTGAACAAGCCATAGTTGTGAGACTTAGAAGTGTATTCCTAGAGGACAAAAAAATCTGCTAGTAAAAGACTTGGTACTTCACACTACCTGAAACAATGGAGAAGCTGAATTGGAGAAAAATAAGAAGTCAAATACCTAAGTGCAAACTGGGCTAATGAAGTACATTTTGTATGATATGACAGTAAACCCTTACTGAACTTAAGTGTGTTTAAACTGCTTTCCTCCTAAAGACTTCCAAATCCTGTATTTTTTCCTAAACTCTCCATAAAAATGCAGAAGGTGAGGACTGCTATTTTTAGCGAAGGCTAAAAGCTGACACCCTATTTGAATGTTCATTCTTCTGCTATCACAATCATCACAAGGCATACTATGGGGGGAAAAGCTATTATTGGATTCAAGCAGCATAATATTGAATTCATCAATCTGAAAGTGCTGTAAAAACTAAAGGAATAGTCACCTTAAAATATGTGTAGTTTGCAAAACCTTCTCTTCTTGACAAAAGCCTTCACAAAAGCTTGGATCTAGAAATCCTAGCTAAGACAGTGTTAACAAATCATTATCATAGCATTAATAGCAGAAAAATAGTTTTTTGAAAAAATTTTTCAGGTGCTTAACAATCTAAATATGTTGACAGTGTCCCTTTAAGATCTAAATGTGAAGTACTGTGATCAGCTGACCACTTGGTAACTCAATCTTTTTGAGTAACTGAGTCAGTACTTATTTACTTAAGAAGTAGTATGATAAACACTCATAAGAAAAATCCAAACACTGCAAGAAAATATGAAGCAGGAGATTTTCTTCAATTTCAGAATGACCATTCAGCCATCAATCTTGTTCAGGATGTCAGCTGATGGAGAACTCTGGTCGACTTTGAAAGAAATGAAGTATAGTGAGTCACACTGCCATTTAAACAAAAAGTTCAAACTCAGTAGGGGGACAGGATATCACACTGTTGGATGACATAAACAGAGAATCCCATCATACTTGTATCATGTCTTGTCATTCGCATGTATAAGAAAAGTCTGTTTTACAATTCACACATGTGAAATAAGTGGATCTTGCCAAGTATCTTAGAAGCTTGTCAACACACTAAAATAGAAGCATGGTTGTCGAAAGATCTTAAGCCAGAAAGACTTCCCACAGGAAAAAAAAAAACTTCATATAAGTTTGGGTTTATTATGTCACATAATACCACACCTAAGAGGGTCTACATGTTGCTTTTTTGTAAAATTATCTTCTCCTCCCACTCTAAGATAATCACTCCTCAAACATCTGCCAGCTATTTTTACTTAATCACTATTTTGTGGTCTTAATATTTGCAGCTGCTTTAAAAAAGAATCAGCACTTGATATTCTAACTGAAAACTATTTCAAATGCAAGTGAGCATTCTCATCACTTATTTTTCTGAATTTGTACATTTCTCAAACCTTATATGGTTAAATATCCATTTATCTGGAGCAAGTTTTAGACAGTAGACATGAACAACAGGAAGACAGGACAAGAAGACAGTGCTCAAAGACCAGTGTGATGTTGAGGACAATCTACTGGCCTGCAAATGCTGAAGGACCAGTTAAGTGCTCCAGAATTTGATCTATATGAAAAATGCTACTTTGATTAGATCTGTCAAAATGGGAACCTGTGATTTTAGTAGCAGATGATCTGGCACTTAGAATATATTAATCTATTTTTGCAGACTCTAAAGAGAGCTAGGATTTCTATTTAGTCACCTGACTGCACATGTGAACACCTCTTCAACAGCCAGCTCCATATGTGGAATGGAGAAAAAAAAAATGCATAAGCAAAGGTGGGCCCAGAGAGACTTATAACCAAGAGACCAAAGGAAAAAGTCATTGATACACAGACAAAAGAGCAGCTGCTGCAGTAATGAACACTACCTGTGGGTCAAAACAGTCATGAGAACTCAACTACCCACTTGACTGAGTAGTTGAGCACAGCTGGTTCACTTAGAGCAAATTATTCGACATGAATTAGAATAACTATCAGTAGCAATGGGAAAGAGCCAGTATTCTGTATATGTGCCTACAGTGATTAAGTGTTTAGAAAGATTCACGTAGCTCATGTAACTAAACAAAAACATCAGAAAATGGGGAAGATTATACACAGATGTATGAAGACAGCAGATGGTAATAGAAAAAAAACAACCATGTGTGGAACTCGCACTTTAAGTTTCATCACTAAATTGGCATTTTAAAAATGTTTAAGCTTACTTCATCATCTAGTGGCAAAGCATTACAATGCAGCATGACAGAAATTTCCTTCCCAAACAAACGTGGCATGTTATCACACAGACTCTGCATAGACTGGAACAGGGAGTGGGAGAAAGGGGACTTACGTTCACAACCACATTTCCATGTTAAATACCAAGAGCAGTAACTAATCCTCAGATTGTGGAGGAAGTAT
>JAWWEU010000001.1:53749380-53805434 GCA_035583155.1 Acropternis orthonyx | reverse complement strand
ATGACAGAAATTTCCTTCCCAAACAAACGTGGCATGTTATCACACAGACTCTGCATAGACTGGAACAGGGAGTGGGACTTACGTTCACAACCACATTTCCATGTTAAATACCAAGAGCAGTAACTAATCCTCAGATTGTGGAGGAAGTATTACATCAGAATAACAAGCGAAAAAGGGAAGATTCAAGTTAGTACATGCCATGTGAAAAAATACATGCTATACTTTGCCCACACTAATAACATCCCTCAAGTGAAACAAACCCAGGCTTTGATCCAGTGCCAGAAAGAACTCAGTACACTTCCTAACTCACATGTTTAACCTACAGTTTCTGTCTTTTAGCAACTCACATTAATTAGCAAGAGAATGTTGACCCACCCCAAGTGGAAGTCCTGCTTTAAAAGGATAGTTGCAAGAGAATACTAGAAAAGCACAGCTTCTCAAGGCTCTGGTACAACAGGCAGATTTATAAAAATACAGGTACACAGAGAAATGTTGTGGTAAAATCACTGGGAAAAAATGGTTTTGAAAGAGTTGTGCTTCTTCCAGGATCTTTGGACATGTAGTGTTATTAGAAAAATGGGTCATCTCCCAAACTGTACTTAATTGATTATACAGCACTGTATAGAGAAAGCAAAGTTCTCATACCCACATCAGGCTCACCACCTAACATACTGAACACAGACTTGACACAAAAAAAAGATACAGTTGAACTGAGAAGGTCAAATTGGAGGCTATGTCACAGCTTAAAAACTGAGGAATAACTGAAGCTAAAAAAAAAAGTAAGTTGGGTAAAAAGCTATAATCACACTAACTGTATTTCTTCAAGCTATCTGAGCTCTGTTTATTTTTGGAGAAGCCCCCATATGGACACTTTGGACAACGAGCTGATTGCTGTCTATGGGAAGTCTATGTTTTGAGGGTTTTTTGCCTATTAACAGTCAACCTACCTGCCCATAGTTGTCTATGCCAGTTACTAATCTATTTAAGTTTAATAAATCAAAAGCTGTCCTTAGGGACTGGCCAAGAGTTGTAAGTCCTTCAGCTTGAAGGTTTTTCAGTTCATTCATAAACGTTGCATGGTTTTCCTTCCAGCCAGCCTGCAAAGAGAAACGTGAGAAGACTTATTCTGCAGATACAAGTTTTGCTTTCTTGTTAGGCTACAAAGCACCTTCCCTGCTGCATGCGGATCACTAAAAATGCTAGCAAAACACCTCAGAAGTTAGTTATACTTAATGCTGTCTGGAAAAGCCTGAAAAGATGCACTTCTCTTAAACCTTACAGCTTCCCACCTATCAAACGAGCATTTTTTATTTGCTCCACAGGACACGTTTCTGTGTAGTCACCAGTGCCGAAACCTCAGAGCTATCTACACGGCCCTCCCAGACGTAACCCAACTGCACTGTGGAGCAACTTCCAACAGGTTCACGGTCCTGTGTCATGTGGACCCTCCGCCCCCTTCCCCCGAGCGGTGAGTGCCCCCCTCCCCTCCCCGCCGGGGCGCGGGAAGTGCCGCCCCCTTCCGAGTCCGGGCTCTCCGGGCTAAAGTCGGTCCTTGCCCTGGCTCGCCCCTTCCAAGCCGAACTCTCCACGGAGTTGCAGCGACTTCTCCCAACTTGCATACACATCCCCCACAGTTCATTGCTGCTCGCACACACCGCACAGGGGAAGCGTCGGCCATGTTGATGTCAGCGCCGCCGCCGGAGCCCGTGTGTGCCGCGCCGCCCGGGCCGCCCGCGGCCGGGGCGGGGGGCGGAGGGGCCGGAAGGCGGCCGGGGAGGAGGCGGGGGGGGGGCGGCGGGGGTTACCTTGATAGCGTAGGGAGGCGCCTCGAAAGTGACCAGCATGTACCTGTCTCCCCTGCTGGCCGGGTCCCGGGCTCGGAGCTGCGGCGCGGGGGACAAAGCAGAGGGTGAGCCGAGAGGCGGCGCCGCCGCCCGAGCCCCCCGGCTCGGCCCTCCCCGCCCTCACGCACTCACTCTCCCCCGCCCGTCCTCGCCCCGCGCCCCCGGCCCGGCAGCCACCCGCTTCTGCCGCCCCCTCCCCTGCCCTCCCCGCTCGCTCTCTCTCTCTCGCCTCCTCTCGCAAGGCAGAGCCCGGTACCTTCATGAAAGTCTCTACAGCGCCTTTGGCTATGTCCAGATAGGTGGTGCCCAGATGGGTGCGCTGGTTCATGGAGGCGGACGTGTCTATCAGGAAGAGTAAGATGGGCATAGTGCGGAGGGGCCGGCGGCCGGGCGGCTACATGGACAGCGGGCGGGGGGCTGAGGGGAGAACCGTGGGGCGGGGTGGGGGGGATAGGGGGAGAGAGAGGAGAGGAGACGGGGGTCGGGAGAGGAGTAAGTGGCTGTGAGTGCTGTGCACGGGGAAGGGCGCCTCCCCGCTGCCCCTCTGCCGAGGCGGGGGGGGGGGAAGGGGGGGCAGCCCTGCCTGCCCTGCCCTCCTTTGTGTGAGGGGCCTGCTCAGCCCAACACAGGCTGGTTTATGAGGGAGAGGCGGATAGGGCTGCGCTGCTGGCTAACCTTCCCCCCACCACCACCACCTTCCTCCTCCTCCTCCTCCGCCGCCCGCCCTCCCCTCCCCCTGTTGATGTTACTCAGAAGTTTCGGGCGGAGCAGCCGCGACCCCACCACCCCGCACTTTCTCGCTCTGACTGAGGCGCTTCCTCGGTCGCCGCCCGCTTTTAAGGCAGCCTGGGCAGGCCGGGCCCCGCCCCTCCGGGACACGTCCCCGCCCCACGTGACCGCATCCCGGCGCCGCCATAGGGCCGTCCGTACCTTCCTCGTTAACATATGCAAATGATGGGGCGGGGCGCAGGTGGCGGGAGAGCGCAGGCGCAGCTGCGGGGCCGGAGGTGGGGCGCCGGCCCGCGGAGGGGCGGCGGGAGCGGGGCGGGAGAGGGGGACGGCCGGAGGGTCCGGGCTGTTCGGGGGGCCGCCCGCCCGGGGAGGGCGGCGGGGCGGTCACTCCGGCGCTGGCGGCTCCGTCCCCGCCGGGAGCGGGCGGGCGAGCGAGTCACGGGGTTGGAAGGTAGGCAGGAGCGAAGGGGCGGGCGCGGCCCCTCGCCCCAGCCCTGGGCGCTGCCGCTCTCCGTGAGGCCCCCGGGCTGCCCCCACAGCGGATCCTGCCCCCTCGCCGACACGAAGGGGACGCTGAGGGTGCCCCGCCGGACCCGGGGCAGCCGGGGGCTCTCCCTTCGAGGGAGCTCCGGCTCCTGGCAGGCAGCACACGGGGTGCCTGGCGTACCCACTGGGTTTGGGGTGTGGGAACCGCCCAGTACCGTTCCGGTGATGAATTCCCAGAGACATGATCTGGCGTTTCACTCGATCCTTAGGGAAAGAAAAAAATCGGCTAGCCTTAGCTGTGACCTTTTCCTCTACATACGGGCAGAGATTAACACTAAAGTTTCTTTCATCCACGCTAAGGCACTCCAAATTTACTTCCTATAAATAAAACAGCTGTTGAGTGTTTCCAACCAATAATTACGAAGATCTCTGTTCTCAGTTGTTTGTTTGGCGATTTGTTGGGGGTTTTTTTCACAGCATTGAATCTGCTGTTTCTGCTCTCATTGCCTTGGAGCAGTAACTCCAGAGCCATTTCCTAGGATAATCTGTGCAGGAGATTGCTCTGTTTCCTATCTGCCTGCTTTCCCCTCCCCCACCCCCAATCCAGCTGATGTGCTCCCACAGCCACTGCTCCAGACGTTATGAAGCCACTGTGCTCCTTCCTTCTCCCAAGAAGATAAAATGGTCAGTGTTCTGGTTTGATTCATCTTGGTCTTCCAGACAAGATTTCTGTCTTGATAGGCAAGAGCTGATCTGGGCTTTTTTTTTTTTTTTAATACTAATGAAAGATTAGCATTTCTAGGAAGAGAGAAGAATAGAATCACATTTCCATTACAAATTAGTATGCATTCTTATGCCTTCAAGCAGCTTATTTTGGCTTTCCTTTTGGTGCTGCACCTGTGACCTCTGCCATCCTTTCTCAGGCTTTGGCATGAAACCAAGGACAGTCCCTTTCAGCCCAGTTCACCATTCAAGGTCATTAAGGAATTTCCAGTGTCAAGGATGCTGTGAGAGCTAGGAAGGAATCTTTGGAGTCAGTGCAGATCAAAATACAGCACCTAGATATCTTTGGAAGTAACATCTTTTGCTATGAGTATTTCTCAGTGTGGATCCTAGCAGTGGTGGTAAGAGTGGCCAAGCTCATGTGCACCCACTGCCTCTTGATACTGCTTGTATCTTTCCAGGAGTTCAGTGTTAGAGCTCTAGCAGTGGTGCTGGGTCTCATGACCTGCAGCAAGACTGTTCTGGTACAGGTTCTACTGTTCAGTCTGAATCCCTGCTGCCAGAGGGAGCAAACCAGCAGGTGTCACAGAGGCCACATTGCTGGGTTGGCCTGGAATCTAGCGGCATGCCAATCCCTGTTAAACAGTAAAACATTTGAACTATCAGAGAGGCTTGGTTTATAGTAATTTTCTCTCTACAGAGATATTTTGGGATACCTTTCTTCCCCTCAGTTCCCCACAGAAAGTTGTAAGTATCTTCTGAAGCTCCTAAGGTCAGCAAGACTGGCTGCTGGTAGAGCAGTAATTGTCTCCCTAAGGTGGTAAAATTCAAGTTACTGGGTAAAGGCTGCAGTGCTCTTTTAACAAATCATGCCTTGGGATTAGTAACCTCATTTGGGAGTAATGTTGATGGAGTGTAATGTTGGCCTTTGATTGGCTACCTTTTAAATCTCTGAGATAGGTACATTCTTCAGACATGCCACCTTCTCTCCTATTTGTATGTTGCTGATGTTTCATTGATTGTCCTAATAAAACCAGCATCGCTTTTACAAGTCATGCATCTTCCTTTAGAGCATCTGAAAAAGTGGGAAACTTCTGGAATGGTTCCTTTCCCAAAGTGCTGGAAAAGAAGCATTTCAAAGTCCTTGCCATACCAAGAAGATGTCAGGGTGAAACGTAGCCTGGGCCATGGAGACTTCGAGTAAATCCTAGAGGGTTGTCTGGAATTTTTAAGTTTTGTTGCCAGTAAGTGAAGAGAGGAGGGAGCAAGGGAAAGCCATGTTAATTCAGGGTGGTAGAATCAGTCATAAACCACCATGAATTCTGAATCATCTTTGAACATTGCAAACTGTATGCATGCGGTAACTTTCTCTACCAACACAAGAGGAAGGTGAGACCAAAGCAGCTGGCCCCACTCTGCACCTAGTCCCCTCAGCCCCAGTGATTATCACCAGTGGAAGAATCCCACAGACAAAACTTATACACAGTTCCAATGGGATTTATACAAGGCAAACCACTTTGCTTTTCTGTATGTGCTTGCTTTTTGCTGATATGTTTGAGGCCCTTTGCAACATTCAGTCCTTCTTGCTCCTGTGCATCTTATATTAGATCCCCTGTAGGGCAGAATCAAGGCTGGGCGTGTGTTGTCTGTGGTAGGCATTAGTACTTTTCTGCTGGGAGCAGGCCAATTTGATTAATATTGAGAAAGATTCTTTCAAAGGCAGGTAATCAACCCAAGCCTTAAGTGTGCATCAGCCTCTTGATGTGAGAGTCATAATGGCTAGTACTGCCATCAGAGTCGCATTTATAAATCTGTATGGGAGATTTGCTGCAAAGGAACAAAACGCAGTGATATTAGTGCTTATGCTCATTACTGGCAGAGCTGACACAGCTGAGCAGGGAGAGAGTGAGGCTGTCAGTGAAAACAGATGCTTTTTTCTCTTTTTTTTTTGTTTTGTTTTACATAGTGGGCAAAGTTATACCCCATCCATAGCCTAAATGAGCCAGTTCTATCTTTTGTCCTGAATCTAGACGAATTATTTCAGCAAGGTTCTTGCTGAACGAATACTCTTGCTGTCCTGATGATGCTAAAGATTTCAGATACTTTCATACAGGTTTCTATTTCCTGCACATCCATGAAAGAGCATGAATGTCCACGTATGTCTAAGAATACTCATTTTCTGATCTTCAGAATGGGTGTTGTCCACTTGGGGACAAATAAGATAGCATTGAAAATGCAAATTTGACTTAACATTTGAATGCCAAGTCAGTAAACCAAAAATCAAATATAAGTGAAAATACACCTGAAAAAACTCATCATACGAAAAACACTGAAGAGCATTTTTGGTATCATTTGCTGTTACTACATTTTTCCTTAAACAGCTTCTTCTCCAAGTTGATGTTTGTGGGATTTTTGTTGTATTATCACATGGTATTAGCCTTACTAGACTGCAGGCCTGAATGGAAGATATTGTACTAAAGACCTTTAGGCTGGGCTGAGATCTAAAATTGACAATCTTTCTTTTTTTTTTTTTTTTAAATTGGCTTTCTCCTTCTTGATACAGAATATTTCCAGATCTCAGTCAGTCCAGGTTTTAATGACATAGGTAAATTTTTCAGAGCTTCCTTTAGAATACAGTTCTGTAGCCTTTTAGATTGTAATTATTAAATTTTTTTCCTCCTGTTTAATAGTCTTATATTTTACTTTTCATAATTTTATATTACTGCATATCATTAAAATAGATATCTTTATACAGCACTCTGAGTTTAAATTTATCTTTTAATACGTGTGCCCTCTTCTTTTTAGTCTTCCTTTAGCCAAGTCCTGTGCATTCAACTTACTTGCCTTTTCCTATAAATAAAATTTTGTCACTTGTCTTGCATACATGGCAGCTTATATTATTGGGGGGTTTTGTTGTTGTCCTGTTGGGTTCACTACTAGTTTCAATTCAGTGGGTTTTGACCTTAGGTTTTTTTTCCTCTCCCTGAATTTGTTACCAAAGAGAAACTGATTTAATCTTATAATTCAGGTAGCCTAGGTAAACATATAAAACTCATCCTAGACTGAGTAATTACTGAGAAAGCTGGGATCAGCTAAGATGTAACCCCAAATTTATTTTTTCTAAAGTGACCTTAAGATAACTGGATCCAGTTTTTTATGTATATTCTAGGACTTGAACTGAGGATGCCTATTTTTCAAAAATTTGCAGAGGCAGCTGCCTTCCTTTGAAACTGTCCAGCAACTTTTAGAAGCCTGTACTTTGGCTTCCCTAGCACCAGAACACAGTGAAATTTCATTCCTCTGCAGAATGATGACCTCTAAAAGAAGTGGCATTCTGGCTTCTGTTGGCCTGTCTTCAAAGACAGCCTCTTTTTCATTGTCCATCCATCAGGAAACCCAGAGGATAGCCTTTGAAGCTTCCTAGGGACTTTCGTATTCCCCACCAGCTCTCCAGTCACCCAAATCCCTTGCTGTTTCCTGACTCAGGAGTTGTAACTGTTGTGAACAGCAGTGTACCATTCAGGGGAAGAACAGTTAATGTGAAAATGCAAGAAAATGGGTGCTACAGTAGTTTGATATAATTAGTTTTCTAACTGTGCAAACTGAATCTGGGTATGAGCAAACTAAGTTCATGAGTATTTGTGAAGTACTTAGGTACTTCCAAAGAAAGTTATGATAGAAGTGCACAATAAGATTATTTTCAGAGGAAAGCTGACTTCTTTGAGGACCACCTGTCCTGTGACAGCAGAATTCAGTCAGTTAACGAAGGAGAGGTTTCAAGGCACTTGAATAGAAGACGAGGCTTTCATCATTAAATAAACTGTATAGTTGATACATGCTTTTCCTTTACTATTATTTGCCTTAGATTGAAAGGTCTTCTGGACTATGAACTGTCTTCAAATGTATTTAGCAGTGTTTAGCAGAGCAGAACCTTTCCTGTTTGATACAACAATATTAAATCTAACATGGAGAAAACTACTTAAACTTTTCAAAATCACAGCTGCAATAAGGTAGTACATAAGAGAATTCAGATAGGTTTACAGTTGTTATTTATCCTTCCTGATGTGTTACATTACTCCTTTCACTTGAGTTAGGATTCTGGTCAAGAGCAAATCTCGTCTCAGCTCTGGGCTTCTAAATTTATCCTGTCTCTTGAGGATCTCAGCTGGTGTGTCAAGACCCAAAGGGAACAGAAAACACCCTCTAGCATACAAAAGCTATTTTATCTGTCCTTTACTCCTTTCTTTCCTTCCTTCTTTCGTCTTATTTTCCATCCTTGAGATGCCAGTAGCAGCAGGCAGCAGCAGTGCATTTGATCACCAGTAACACCAGAGTGCCCAGGCTAATCTGGGTACCGACTGCACAGCTTCCTGCCAGCCCCAGAGGCTGTGAGCACAGGAGGAGTCTTCTGCATTACCTAAAGCAACAGGTTTGAGAGGCCCTTTGCTTGTCATGCCAACGGAAAAAAAAAAAGAAAAAATCAATCCTCTCTTGCCAGATAGTTACCTCTACCGGAAAGTTTGAGAGAGATCATTCGTAGCAGTCTGCCCTGGTTTTGTTTAGCTTTCTCTTCTTGTAGCCCTTGTTAAGAGCTCCTGCGTGTGTGATAAAAGGTTAATGCATCCTCCCCAAAAATAGCTGTAACAA
Organism: Acropternis orthonyx; assembly: GCA_035583155.1. NCBI lineage: Eukaryota > Metazoa > Chordata > Aves > Passeriformes > Rhinocryptidae > Acropternis > Acropternis orthonyx. The sequence goes on along the minus strand of JAWWEU010000001.1, from coordinate 53,797,002 downwards.
TGTTGCCATGCAGGCTTTCCCCGGGGTGAAAGAAACAGAACTAAAGAGTCCTCCTTCCCTCTTCCCCCCCTCCCCAGTACTGCTTTTAAATGATATTTTGGGTGGTTGTAACATCCCTCACACGGACGCTTTCCTGGGGCATCGCTGCCTTGCCTGTCCCCGATGACGTGAGCAATCCCCTCCCTGTCACTGTTTCAGCGATTGCTGTTCGGTCCTCCAAGCATTCCTTCTTGCCTTCACTACCAAGTTTCATTAGCCCTGGAAATCACAGCCTTCCCGAAGTGCTGGACCCTCCCGCGCATTTCATAGCTTAGCAACATAACTCCATTACCATGGATCTCAGACAGAAGCATGCAAAATTTATCTAACTAATCAAGTAGCTAAGGGACACCAATTTCAGCTACAGTCAGTTTGGATTATAAAGCACTTACAGCTAAAATGTAGCCTACAAGCACTTCCCAGGGAGGCAAAGCAATGAGGTGGTTTGGTTTGGTGGGGTTTTTTAATGGCAAATGTAATGTCTATAATCTTGGTAAACAAGAGGATAGACTTATTCATTCATCCCTAAGTTGCTTCCCACTGAGGTATCACACCTTCATGTGATATTTGAGAGCTGGAAGTCCTTTCTTTAAAATATTGCCACACTGTAGAATATTTTTGCCCAGCTTTTACTCTAAATGTGATTATTATGCCTTGCCACTTTTTGTCCAAAATCAAACTGCACTCTAAAAGAAAGATGCACTCAGTTGCTCCCTGCAAAGCAGCTGGCATGACTGATGTTGAATGGAGTATACACCAGTTGGTCTGTCTTTTTCCACTTAGCAATTAATGAAAACTTACCAAATCTCAACTAGTAGCTAATTGGAAATCTCTACAAAAGCCATCTATAAAGCACAGACATAAGTCTTATAGAAAAAAATAAACCTGATAAAGCTTCTTTCATCCAGGGGAGAAATCTGTTCATCTGTATTCCATGACTTCAAGCACCTATGGCAAAGGGTTTGGGACTGTTTGCTGAGCATGTTATTGAAAAGATGGAGGTAAAAGTGGAGGATTTTATTTTCTACTTTTATGCACACATTGAAGCACTGATATAAGGCCTATTTGTCATGGAAAAATTGAATGGGTAGCACGGTGGGGAAATCTGTCTTGCACCAATTTGCATAGAAATAGTGTCTTGTTTTAGAAATATTTCAATTGGGAAGGAAGGACAAGTAAAACACAGCTTTGAAAGCCACAAAAGCATAATTCCTAGTGAGTTGAGATTACAAAAGCATTTCTCATTAGAAAAATTTTAGAATTGACTTGAGAGCAGCTTAAAACAAGCCCTGAATTACAAGTTTAACCTTTTTTCATAACAACAGTCTTCACCAACCCGTGCTATTTTGGTCCGTGATGAGTTCTTTTGTTGTTGACGGCTTTCAATTTCATGATGTTGCAATCAGTAAGCCTTGAATGTTTCAGGATCAGTTCTATTATTTTCTGTTGGTAAGCCATTTTTAAGGCCACATACCATTTATGGTTATTTTCCAAACATAGGTCCAAAACAAAAAGTCCAAGAAATCCCATCCCATAATTCAGGTTGACACTAAACTTTTCCAGGTTTGGCAGAGTGTGTGTGTGTACACTGGTTGTATGATAAATGTAACATTTTCTCTGAGTTTTTCCCGTTCTCTCCCTCCTTTAAGGTATTTCTATTTTCTGTTATTCTTTTTTCCTAGGACTTTGGCACTGTTATGTGCATTCCTGTTCGCTGGTTTAGGTGAGTTCTGAATACAGGTAACAGTGATTTATATAACTGGGGTCTTGAAAGAACATGAAACTTAACAATCCAAAGGAGACAACCCCCCGTAGGCTTTTAACTATTATATTCATTCCCTTCAAGGTATTGCAAGGGGTTATTTATTTTATTTTCCTTGATCAATTCTTATTTTTCATTATGTCTTCCATTTTGGGTCCTCTTTCTCTTATCTTTCAGATAAAGTTACAATATGTTTTTTCTTGACATTTCTACTTAGATATTCAGTATCGCTCTCCTCAGTATGGCCAAGGGAAAAAAGCCAAAACAACTCATTTGCCCTGACAAGTGTTTTCACTCTTTGTGTCTTCAATGATTGGTTGTGCTGTGTGCTGGACTTCTGCAGCAGCTAATAAGTAACTCCTGATGCCAGACTAACTCCTGATTCCAAAGGTTGACACATATCATTTGAGCTCTCATTTCAGAAGTAAATGACAGCCCTTTAACCCAATTATAATCCAGTGCAGCCTAATTGGACTCAATTGTGATCCTCTACCAACTGGATACTACTGTTAACTTACCAGAAATGGGACAGTATTCTTTTTTCAAGGGAAATGACAGTCTGTTATGCTTTAATTTATACATCATTTAGAATGTTCCAGCCTGTTTCCACCACAGCATGAATTTCCCCATTTCTGCATCTGCACATTGTTTCCTAATTCCCTTTTATTATACTGAAATCTATTACTTGTGTGCTAACATGTTTTACAGTTTGCACTGAGACATTTGGAGGTTACTTTTGTCACAGTATCCCTCTAATTAATACAGCCAATTTCACTATAATGACAATTACTTTGGAGTATGTAACTGTAATTGTGACCATTGTCTAAATCTGTTCCTTATTGCACTGGTAGCAATCCAGCAGACCACTGCCACTAGCACCAAACTTTCCTGTAATTCTGACACTGTAGTGAATTCCTTCCCAACTGGCAATAAGAAGGTCTTACACAGCTCTTTCTCTGCTTGAAGTCTCTAGTTTCTGGATTGTGAAATTATCCTCTGCATAATTCAAGAACCGTTTCATGATCTATGTTTGGCAGAATTTGTTACCCAACAGATGTCTGGACAGTTAATGACCTCTGTAAGTACAGCCCTGTGATTTCTTGCTACTGATAGTCCAAGAATTTTTAATCTATTCTGCTACAAGTCAGCACTAGGGCGGCATGTCACCTCTTACTAAAAAACAAAAGCATAAAATGTGTATAAATTTCCTTTCAGAATTGTTGTGCCTAGTCAGAAGTGGTATTTTTCCCTAATTTTCTTTTGAATCTTTACGTTCATGAATGTGTGCATGAAATGCACAATGCAAATAGCTTCATATATTTCCTTGGCCAAAAAAAAGGACACAAATAAAACCCAATTAAATTAATCAAAATATAGTTTCAAAGAAAAATTACTTCCATAAATACAAGTGAGAACTGACACTGCCAGCCCTCAAGTTCGGGAAAGGGTAGATGCCTAAAAAAGTCCATGGTAGCAAAACCTCTTTGACTGTCGCTTTTACACATATGGCAAATATAGTCTTACAAGAGGATTTGAAGGCACTGGAGTGATGTGTTCACAGTATGAAATCATGCTGCAGCTGCACAACCATTCCCTCTTTCCTCCTCTCCATTCAGATCAGGCTCCAGCCTATCCCTGCATAGGAAAGTTGTCCTAGTTTTTCTTCCGTGTTTTTTATCTCTTTTTGGTTAACCAGCACCTGTGAGAGAAAAATTGTCAGGCAGGATTGTATCAAACAGTACGTAAGAGAGTCCCTAACACTTGGCACTCATCTCCCAGAGGAGGGAGTCAAGGAATTGAATACTGATTGATACAGGTCCAGTCAGACATCCCTGTGGAGATATTCTGCAAACCAGGAGCTGAAGTCCCAGAACATAAATCTGCACAGTGAAGTGCTTGAGAGGATGGCTTGTACTTTGCTGTGTGCCACTGTGAAGGAAAGAAATTAGGCTGCCTGCATACATGTGCTCTTCTAGCAGTCAGGGTCCTGGCAGCTGTCTGGGACACTCACTACATAGGCTCCTGAATGCTAAGAAATTTGCTACATGTCTTGTTGGTACCTGCTCCTATAGTGGAGGGGGTCATTGTGGCCAAGCTGCTGGATTGGAAGGTACCAAAACCCTAGAGAATGAATGATCAGCTGGATCTACACTGGTAAGGTTCAGAGGCCAGTGCTCTGGCACTGCTATGCAGAGTTCTTAAAATTGAAGTATAGGCAGATTGCTTGTCAGCATGAAACTCATAGCAACCTCTCAGACTGTACATGGACATGGCTTGGAGGACAGCATGGAGCAGGGGTCATTTCCCCAGAAGCCATTTTACATCATCACTTTTGCGTGAAGAAGAAAATGTAGTTCTGTGATACAAGCGGGGATACACTGGCCTCAGAACCCATACCTCTGGTCTGTTTTATGAGCTAATTGAGCTGAAGCAGGTACCAGAATTTCTTGCTGCAGTTTTGGCCTTGGTCTCTGCAGCTTCAGTGAAAGGTTTCTTTTTCAGTTTGTTTTTTTGAGGGTTGTTTGTTTTAATGTGTTTAAGTATGTGCATACATGCATATCTACCCTTGTGACTTTTCAGAGAGAGAAACCTCTTTCCAACACTCATTCATTACAATTAGAGGGTTTTTACATGTTCTTAATTACTACCTGTCCCTTCTCTAGTGTTTTCTCACTTGAACACTTTGGTATATGTGGCTAATTCTTAGTGTTTCTTGTCATGGCTCACTGAAAAAATAACTATTGCCCTAGTCCCCTCCTGTTACTGGGAACTGATCTAACACACCAGACAAGTTCTTTTGACTTCAAGAGCATCACTTGGCCTCTTATGGAGTCTTTTGAGCACCTTTATCTTACAACACTGATACCTGATTTAGAGCTTCTGTGTGAAAATTGTCCTGCACTCATATTAAGCATACAATACAGAGGCTATTGTGGGGCTAATTAGCCTGAACTTCAGGGACTAATGAAAACTAGTGAGAATGTAACATCTCTTTTTTTCTCTCACCAGTCAGTCCCAAATGGACTCAGGAGTTTTCTTTGTTTTCCCATTTGGAGTTTCCTCATCCACTTTGAGGTACAAGATGTACATTCATCGGTTCCTCAGTCTTCACAGAGGTATTTCTACTATCTTGTCCAATGATATTTTTATACAAGAAGGTCACTGGGTTACAGATGATGAAATGACAGAATAATTGTTTTGTCCCTGCAAACACATGTGGCCTGTTGTCTCTAGAGCATTTTCTATTTTACAATAAAGAGCATTTCTCCCACCTTCATGCGTTTTCTCATTTGGTGGATATCCTGCAGTGGGCCAGTGCTTTCACACCCACTTGTGTCCCAAAGAATGTATCCCTAAAGCAGCTAAACCTGACTCAGATATGGTTCTCTCTTCAGAATCATAGGGCACTCTGTAGATTGTGGCGATAGACATATGGGCCTACTACTGTGCAAGATGTTCAAAGCAATCAGACCTTCTGGCCACAATCTATCTAGAATAAAAATTATGCCTATCAGGAGTGGCCGTGAGGTAATCAGGGAACCAAATGCTCCACAACACCATCCATGATAGTGCCCATCTAAATGTGGCATTACTGGGATGTATAAATGTGCTCACAGGCTGAGGAACCTCTTCCTGCAGTGATGGCCAGAAACAGTGACTTACCTGCTAAAGTGAAGGTGACACACAACATTTGCACAGAATAAGGCATGCAAAAGTTTGATTAGACAAGCTGGGATTCCTTTTTAACTCCTCAAACAGCCCTGTGGTACTGAGTCATAAGTCCCTGCATACACTGAAACTTCTGCAATTTTGCTCTCAAGCTGGTTCTTGGGACTTCTTTGCGGAAATCATTTTCCACAGAAAGGATGAGTCCAGCCACCCTGCTTCAGGAACCACAAGCTTTTAAAGCAATCTTTTGTCACAGGTTTGAGTTGTCACAAATTGGCAGTTTTAGTGAGGGTCTACCTATTTTTTTAGAGACTCAGATGCTTCATTTATGCAATATGGTGTCTTCCATGTAATTGCAGTAAGAGTTAATCTACAAAATGGCTTGACTTCAAGAAAATTGCCCAACTCCAAAAACTTTCTATTGAAAAATGCATATTAAAATGATGCTAGAGTTTTGTTAGCAGTAGCACTGCTAGGATCTTTTTGGCCATAAGTTGCATCAGACCTTTTTTATTTTTATTCCTGCATTCTTTCTTCAAAGGTACTTTCAATATTAACAAGTAATGGACAGTGGTTTATATTTTAATAGTAGTTTCCTTGCTTGATTTTTCTCCTTGTGGACTCAGATAATAACATCACAGAATGGTTTGGGTTGGAAGGGACCTTAGAGATCATCTATCTAGTTTCAACCCAACTGCCATGGGCAGGGAACCTTCCACTAGACCAGGTTGCTCAGAGCCTCATCCAACCTGGCTTTGAAAACTTTCAGGGATGGGGCATTCACAACTTCTCTGTGCCACCTGTGTTAGTGTCTCACCACCCTCCTTGTAAAAAAAAAAGTTTCTTCTCATGCCAAATCTGAAGCTACCTTCCTTCAGTTTAAAACTCTTTCCACTTGTCCTGTCACTACAGACCTTGGTAAAAAGTCTCTCCCTGTCTTTCTAATGGGCTGCCTTTATACATTGAAAGACTGCAGTAAGGTTTCCCTGATGCCTTCTCTTCTCCAGGCTGAACAACTCCAACTCTCTCAGCCTTTCCTCACAGGAGAGGAGTTCCAGTCCCCTGACCACTTTTGTGGTTCTCCTCTGAATCTCCTTTAACAGGTCCATGTCCTTATGTTAGGGACCCCAGAGCCGGACACAGCACTCCAGATGGGCTCTCACCAGAGCAGAGGGGCAGAATCACCTCCCTTGACCTGCTGGCCATGCTGCTTATGATGCCGCCCAGGACGTGATTTGCTTTCTGTACTGCAAGTGCACATTGATGGGTCATATCCAATTTTTCATCTACCAGTATCCCCAAGACCTTCTCTGCAGGGCTGCTTTCAATCCATTCATCCCATGGCTTGTATTAATATGGAAAATTGCACTGATCCAGGTGCAGGACCTTGCATGTAGCCTTGTTGAACTTTGTGAGGTCTCAGATGGTTGAAAGCATTTTGCCAACCTAACAACATCCACTGTAGGCCCATGTGTAGTAAAGGTGAGAAAATCAAAAAGAAATAAAAAAAGCTAAAAGAGAAGAGTACAAAAGTTACTGTAAGAAAAAGTTCCTTGATAGTCCCTGGATATGTTCTTAATTGCACACTTAAGTTGAAAGAAAAGGAAATACTTCAAAGCATTCATACAGTTCATGCATTATGTAACAGAAATTTATTTACCTTTCAAGCAGGTTACACAGGTGATTTTAATGCATTTTTCAGATCCAAAAATGTGTTTAGTGATGATACTTTGTGATTCTTCAATATCACAGAGGGAAGGAAGAAAAAAAAGTTCTGAAGTCCTCAGGCCTAGAAAAATAGAAGAATTTTGAGCTTAGAAGATTTAGTGGTCAGAAAGTTCCACCAAAAAGACAGTGAATTAAATTACAGAGGTTTTTTTACAGCAAGTTGGGAGCCCAAAATGTGAGTAATACTATAGCAGGATCAATGAGGACAAAGGAAACAGCAATAAGACTGCATACAATGCTAGAACTGCTTATGGGGCAAAATGTATGAGCCAGAAGTTCTCATTTGCAGCCCACACACTGACACAGCATCTCTTTTTTTGTTCTCACATGTTCACAGTCAGTTACAAAGCCAACAGCACTTGCATGACAGCTAAAAATGAGTATATATCATCTTGATAAGGTGCTACACAGTGATACTGCTGTGCATATTTTTTAATGCTAATCTTTTTTCCCATAACTGTGACCCACAGGAGATTCAAGCTCTGTTTCTGATAGGTCCTCATTTTCTGGATGTCTGCATAGATCAAAACTAAGGAAACACAGGCAAAATCGTCACAATGAGCATGCAAGGCTTATTAATAGAAACACGATAGGTAGTATACTATTCATTGTGTGGCTGATAAATACCTGGAGCAAAATAAGGAGCGGTGATTAAATTTGAGGGTGCATTTTTGTAACAAGTTTCATATTTTTAAGCAAGATGGACAAGCAAATTTTCCACAGAACATTTTGGTACTCCATGAAGTTGCCTTTCTATATAAAGAGCTCATCTATATTTGTTTCCCACATGGTTACAAGAATCTTATGAAGGCTATCACTGATGACAAAACAGGAGAAGCAGAGAATTTTAAGCATACATTTTTGCAGTTGCATAGAAGTGCAGGTACAGAAGAAATTGTTAATCCTATATATTGTAAAGCTGGGAAACTTTTAGTTTACAAACAAGCAGAGACAAAAGCACTAGAGTAAAACACTACCATAATCAACGGCTATTGAGAGGCAGCTCTACTTGTTGCCAAGTGGTTTAACCTTTTTTATGTGGTTATCTTTTGTGAGTATAAGTTCTTTGGTTTTATATGGGTGATTGAGGAAGAGGCCTCAGAAGCTGAAATCTGGCATACTGTCAACAGAGCAGTTTTAAATTTAAGCACTGAATCAGTCAAAGTGCAGTTTCGCTCCCACACTAGTTCCCTTCTTGCAGAGTGAGAGCAATTGGAATCAGATTACTTAATGGCTTCAAAGGGCATGTGTTGAATAGTTTGGGCCTAAAAATGAATCACCATAAACCAGTTTTTCTTTAATAAAGGCCTGGTTTGGGGACTTTAAATATTACTTTTATTATTGTTGAGCACTTTGTAAAAGGGCTGTTTTTCATAGCATCCACAAAGAGGCCAACCTGCTTATTAAATTGTCCTACACCTACTCAGTGGCTCCAGTGCTTGCCAGTTTTAGCTGAAAGGTATGAGGGATGTCACTTATGTTTCCAGATCATGTCATGATCATAATTTTGCAGAAAAGTAAAATTACACCAAAACAAACATATTGCTCTGCCTTTTGGTCAAGGGATTTCACGTCCTCTTGTAATAAGAGTAACAACTTTGCAGACAGGAGTATCTAAACACAGGGCTGACAACAGAGCTGGGGAGACCCTTCAGCTCCCTCCTCTCTGGGACACCCCTTCCATCTACAGGTCAGGATTATCTCCTGCTTGTCTGAACTCTCACAGAAGGTGTGATTACACAGAAGATGTGGGAGTTTTTTAAACAAATTCAGTTTGTAAAACTTAGAAGAATCTCACCCTGATATATCAAAATAAATAAAGACATAAAAAAACAGTCCCAAACCCAACCAACCAAACAGAAGGTGGAGCCAGAGAGCAGTTTTTAAAGCAAATTGCCAAAGAAGATGGGGAATTCGATTTGCTCCAACTCCTAAACTCCAAACAAGACTACAGATGACAAATTGGAGAAAGTCCTCCAGGCTCTGGTACAGTATGAGGGCACGGAAAGAGGCTCCACTGTTTGTGAATGCATCAGCCCAAACCAGCACAGCTTCCTTCCAATGGTCTTCTGTCCTCATCCTGCACATGAATACATGAGCCCCTATTACTGCTTAGGCAGGCATTCTAATTCTCTTCTATCCAAATCAAGAGTGAAAGTCAACCTCCATCAAGAATATAAAGGCCAAAACCAAGAGAGGGATGGACGTTTCATTTACCATGGTGTCATGCCAAGACACAGAGCAAGATAAATGAAACTAAGAAACAGAGAAGACTTAAGTCAATATAAAGTAAGATGGATTTTTCAGCTTGTTTTTCACTATGTGTTACTGATGGATATACTCTTCCAAGAAAGTTCAGATAATCCAAGCATCCTAGTAGCCACACTTTTTACTAATTCAGAATTTATGTTAACAAGAAAAAGATCCTTTAAATTATATCATTATATAAATTTTCTTCCATGTTATTTTTGCAATTTCCTGCAAAAAGCAAATACTACAGAGGCATCTTATAATTCTTAATCCCATGAATTTTTTTTAATCCAGAAGAAGAACCGAATAAGCTTGCTTTTCTTGGTTTCAAATTCAGTTAAGTTGTCTGGCTTTCAGTCCTAGCAATATTTTTAATCCGTGCAATGACCAGAAAGCTTGTAACAGAAAGTGAAAAGAGATCTTCTAGGAAGTATTTATCAGATTTACTTTCTTGATTTTTTTTCAGTTACATGGGGAAACACTTTTCTAAACTATCCTAATTTTCCTTCTGTAGGTACTCATTAAACTTGATATCTACAGCAATTCTAACTTTGTCTGAACTGTCACACAAGATGTGATTACCTACTTTTTAAAACAAATTAATTTGTAAAACTTCTAACTAAAGTATTTTTGTCAATTAGTTTTTGTCCTTATACAAAACCTGTTTTTTAAGAGTTTTTGATTGTACTGTGTGTTGCAGTGGTAGATCTGGAAGAACACTCCAGACTTGTTGGTAATTTCAATGCCTTTTCCACCATCACAACCATACCCTTTAAGCCTGTTGGGTGGAACAGAGGAGGAAGCTTCAGGTTCTCACTTTGAAATCTATTTCTTCTCTGCTTCCCTGCCTCCTCTTCCCAGGTTTTCAGGCATTACTTTTTGTTCCCCCAGTCATAGCAAAATTGCTTCTGTGTGCAATAATTTCCCAACCATATTTCCCTGTCTCATCAGGGAGAGTAGAACATTGACCTCAAGCTTGCACACCTGGTAAAATGATGTACTAGACCTCAGGATACCTTTCTATTATTCAAGTACTTTCCTGGTCTTGCAGAGGAAATCACCATTACAGATAAGCTTTAAAAAATGCCCTTAAGAATTTTATCTTAAATGGCCCCTGGAGTCTCTCTTGCATTGTGTTGTTTTTTAATTTTTTTTTCTTCCTCCGTCCTCAAAGGGTAACTTATTTCCAAAGAGCAAACACTTACAGTAAGCATATATTTGAGTTCAGCACATTATTATTTGACTTTAGTCCAAAATGCATGCCCACCTGTCAGTGTTTTCACCCAAACAGCATCTTAAACCTCAAAGGAGTAGCTGGACCTGAAACTGATTAAGAATATGGGAGGAACAAGGTTAACAGGGAAATGTGATGTTTCAATAGGCAATTGAAGAAAATCCAGCTGATTTGGGGGATATGTAGGACCTACTTCCAGGCCTATGCCCCACACCAGTGCCTATAAAGACACTCATTTTCTCAACTACTTTCTTCCTTAAAACTGTGTTTGGAAAAAAATATTCTGGGTCTCCCAAGAGCCTGTAGCCTGTTGTCTCCAGCATACGCTCAGCCCCTGGTTATCTATCAGTGATGCAGAGTGCTGCTTAATCTTGAACGCAAACAACTGTGAAGTCAGCAGACCTCTTCTAATGTCAGTTTTAAAAAATGTTTTTAGATAAATGTCCATTCTGAAGACTATCAAGCATGTCATAATCTTCACAGAATATCTCACACCTCACCAAGTAGTGAGACATTTTCATCTGTAGGTCTAACCTAGGACTGCAGGATCATCCACAGCAGTAAGAAGCTGTGGTCTTTGCCTCTTTAGTAGTTCCCTTTTAAGAATTATAAGATGTTATCTACTCCAATCACACATCCTCAGGGAAATAGTTTGAGACTGCCGATTCATTTCTTATAAGCCGTTAGCCATCCGCTGTTGCTGACCAGACCTTTTCTTCTCCAGTACACTTATGAACATCTCATAGTTTAGCTGAGAAAGCTTCAATGTCTTGCTGTGGTCCTGCAGATACTGCTTGTTTAGCATAACAGAGATTATAAACATCCTGAAATTTTAGTTTCTGTCGGAAGGACTTGACAGTATCTTTTCTCTGTTGCCTACATCTACTACATAGACAACATAAGAGTGAGTGGGCAATCAGGACTTGTTCTGTAGTTGATGCTGCTATATGTCACTCCTGCAGAAAAATTAAACTTTTGATCGTGGATATTTTCATACCTGGTATTTTTCACAGAGAACTGCTGCTCATTGACTTAGTGTGGGTAAATTTAGGGTTACAGCTGAAATAACACTTTCCAATCTGCTGACAACTTCGGCAATGTAGGGCAAAAGTTCAGACACTGAGCATGACTTTCCAGAATATTTCAAGACAGATTATGAAAGTTTTGGCATACGCCTCGGGAGGAAGTTGCCTTTTCACCGGCTTTAGCCCAGAGCTTCGGGCAAATTACCTCACTTTCTTGAACCTCAATGAACCTGCCAGGAAAACAGTGAGAAGCAGCCTCTTGATGAAGATGGTCTGCGGGAAGTCCTTTGCGTTTCCCTTAGGAATGAATAGCTGTCTGAAGGTGAATTTCTGATGCTGTCTGAAGGTGCATTTCTGATGCCCTGCGCTGCTGCCAGCCCTGCCCGCCTGCGCCCCCGTCTAACGCAGCAGCAGAAATCCCACATTTACCTTCAGTTCCAAGAAAAAAATCAGACAGAAGAGCGTAAACAGAGGGAAGCAGCCGCCTCTCTGTTTAACCTTTACGCCCCTTGTATTAGTTTCCCCCAGCGGGACGGACCGCAGGGACACCGCCCCGCGCCCAGAGGGACCCCGGGCCGCGTCCGCCGGGCTGCCCTCAGGGGATATCGCTGCCCCCCGGGGACAGCCCGCGGCCTGGGAGGGCGGCCCCGGAGGGAGGTTTGCGGCTGGGCCTCCGCCCGGCCGCAGGATTGCCTCGGGAGGCGGCGAGATGCCCAGAGTGCGGGCCGACATCCCGCCCCGGCGCGACCACTTCCCCCCTGCGCCCCCCGCGCCCCGCGCCCCGCCCGGACTCGCTCCACCCCGACCCCGCTCCGCCCCACTCCGCTCGGGGGCGGTACCGCCGCTGCGCCGATTCCTGCTTCCCAGGGAGAGCCCGGCTCCGGCAAGCCCCTCCTCCGCCCCGGCAGTGCGGGCCGCCTCCCTCAGCCTCCCCCGGCGGCAGCGGCGGTGCCCGCCGGCCCCATGGCGGCGGAGCCCCAGCCCAAGGCGCTGACTCGCAAGCCCCTCCTGCTCAACAAGGTGGAGGGCTCGCAGGAGGTGGTGAACATGGCAGCGATAGTGCCCAAGGAGGACGGGGTCATCAGCGTCTCCGAGGACAGGTAGCGGGGGCCCGCGGCGGGGGGCTGTGCCGTGCCGGCGGCGGTGGGGGCAGCGGGGTCCCTGCCGGCGGTGCCCCGCCATCGCGGTGCCGCCAGGGCACGGCTCTTGCCCTGCGGCTGCACCGCCAGGACGGACCACCAGCATCCCCGGCGGGTCTGTCCGCTCCGCCACTGGGGCCCCGGCAAGCGCCAGGGTGGTCCGGCATGGGGATATTGCCCGAGGCAGCCACATCAGGTCCTGCGGGGGAAGGAGCTTGGCGCAGGCGTGTCCAGCTCGGTGTCCCCGCCTCAGAGCAGCGAGCGGGCTGGGACGCTGCTGAAACTTGCAGGACTTGAGTGATTTTTCTTAACGTGGGTAAAATGGGATTGGAGATGCCCCTCATGACAAGGGTTGTCGGGGAGGCTGTGGAGATCTTTGACCTTGCCAAAAGATTGTGGTGGCATTGGCTAGAACAGTAGTTTTGGTTCCCATTCCCCTCTCCAAAGGTTTCTTGGTAATTGTTTAAAAATACCATGTATCGGTGATAAGATCTTGAAATCCCGTGCTGTGAAGCTGCCAAAGAGGAGGATGCTTTCAGGCCGTTCAGCACGGCTGTGCAGGGGCTGAGGCTGCCCAGAGGCAACTCTGTCTCTTCTGAAAGAGCTCAAACTTAATTCAGCCCTGCCGCTGGAGCTTCAAAAGACTGTCTTGAAGATGTTTTACTTTAACAACTTGTTTTTGTTGCAGTGCCCATAGCTAGTTATTTTAGGTAGTATTTCTTTTCAACTCAGGTGCACGGTGTAACCTATGTCCTAAGACTGGAAGACACAGTGTGTCAGTTTTGGTACTCAAGGGTATTTTGATGGACTGTTTCTCATGGAGTTGAGTGCTTCTATGTCTCTGCGAGCTTTCAGAAAAACTGTCAGTATTTCTTTCATCTTGTCTTTGTCCTCCCTGTGACTTAGTTTTCAGTTAATTATCAAATATATGCAAATTTAAGATCATTTAAGTTCACCCAGGCTGAGGTCTCCAAGTGAACTCACATGCCTTGTATCAAGAGGAACTGAGATACTTACAACAGGTATACTGCCAAAGGGACTTTAAGCAGACTTTTACATTGCTATGTGCTCATGATTTTATTGTCTTTACATTTTTTATGTATTTGACATGATGTAGAACAAAGCTTGAGCTTGTTTGGTTCATTGTAGCTTGTTAGGCTTACTCAGCCAATTCTTTTTACCTATAAGAAAGTATTCCTGAAATTCATTTCCTTTTGTATAGGTGTCTCTCTAAATCTCTGCCTCTCTGCCCACCTTAGGAAAAAAAAAATAGCTTTAGTTGTTGGTAATAGGCTGATGCTCCAGGCTGATATTTCTGTGTAGAGAAAGAGATTGATCAGACATCTTTGTTTTCACTAGTAAGTCATCTGTCAGGTTCAAGAAACAAGCAGTGAAGAAATAGCCAGGGGTTCCACCTAAGAAACTCACTAGTTCATGAGCACCACCCTCACCCTTCCCATCCCACGGCAAATCCCTGGTATAAGTCAGTTAGGTCTTGTTTGCTGATGAAACTGGCTATAGAAATCTTCTGCTAGATGTGCTGATACATGTCTAAAGTTTTGCTGGTGATACAGGATAGCTCTACTGACATGAAAATACTGGAGTAAGTCTGGAGGTTCTGGAGGCTGTTTTCTGTTTCAAGGTATTAACCAGGTAGTGTGCCTGCTTTTGGGGCTGGTTTGCGGTGTCCTTGAGGTGCTATAAGCTATGATCCTGCCTTTTATTTCTTTAGGCATGAAGATGTTGGTTGATGGCTCTTTCTTTCATTTTCTGCCTTCATTAGCATTTTTATTATAATTAAAAGGTTAAGAGTCTAAGACTTATTTGAAATGAATAGCAGGTTGAGAGTCTAATTTGGAGGTTTTAGGATACCTGAGGTGAAAGCATAATTTACCAGACTTTCTATACCTGTGTATTATGATTAGGCTTGTGCAGATCCTTATGGTAAATTTTCCTGTTTGGACGTGCCTTCAAGTGTTAGTATTGACTTGGTTGTTTAATGGCCTTGGAATGTGGAGGACTTTTAGAGCTTCCTAGAAACTGCAGAGGACTGTTATGAAGATGTTATCCATCTCTTTACTTGTTAGCCAAATAAGTGAGTTTCATCCATGTTTCCAAGCCTGTGATATGCACTGCTCATATGAGAAATGTTCTGAAAGTTTTTCAGCTGGAATGACTTGCCACCTCCAGCCCTTACTTCAGGCTGGGACATCTTCTGTAGATGAAGGAAGAATTGTTTTGCTGGCTAATGGCTGAATATGCCATTACTGAAGTTGCTGGTAGTCATATGCAACAGCTGGCTATCACTTTAAAGGTTTTCTTTGCTGCATGATGCAGCCTTAAACCCCTAAACCTTTCAAAGCAGGAGCTAGCTTGGTCTCTGGTCTCAATTTTGTATGGCAACCAGTGGTTTTATCTAGTTTTAAACAACATGGAAGTGGTTTCAGCTATAGCTTGCAGACAAAGCTGTGCATTATATAACCCTGAATTGTATTTGTAGCACATACATGCACATATTTTAACAAATAATATGAAAACTAGGTAATAATAGGGAGTGTGGTTATTCCTCATAAAGAAAGGCATAGAGAGGAAAAGAAGGAGTCTCATGGGGGGTTTACATATTTAACTAGATTATCTAAACTTTACATACCTTGCAAGGCTGGAGTTTCTTTTTAGTGTGCATCATTTGTACACTCTACAGGTTTTCTCTTCTGAATTCTGGTCAGTCACGTTAATTAAGTGATGTTCATTGTGTCCTAATCTTAGCGAGTTTCCTGATTCCTTAATAGGGCAAAACAGACTGAACCTGTATCTCTACAATACCACTGGTGTGCATTGAGAAGGAGAAGATTTTATATTTTTCTTCTAAGGAAAGAGATGCACCTGTCTAGGCAGGTGAGAATTAAAGTAGTGACAACATTTGTTATTCAAGAATGTATAATCTGATGCAGGATGTCTCTAATAAAGAAGTTATTAGCTTTCATCCATGCTCTTTCACCTGCCAGCAAATGTGTGGAATTAACAGGTATATGCAGCTGAACATGTAGCGTCTTGAGTGATCCATAGAATTGAATGCCCATGTGAAGCTAAAGTGGGATTTTCCTAATGTGCACAGCTGACCCTAAGTTCTCATTAGCTTCCTCTGCACTAAAAGCATGTGCTACTAATTCAAAATTGCTTAGAGTCCTTGTCTTTTGTTGCCTTCAGAGGGAGATGTGGGTGTTGGGCATGTCTGAAAAGTAGGTCACTGGCATGTCAAGTTCAGACATATCTAACTCCATGCTCCAGAGAAGATTTGGTGTCATTAATCTTACCTGAGCATGGGATACAGTGGGACACGTGCACTGACTCACCCAGCTTTCAGTTCAAGCATTTCTGCTTAGGGTTGACACACTTCTGTGTTTCCCAAAAGCCTGCCAGAGATGTGAGTGCTAATTCAGCTGGGTGTCTGATGTGCTGATCATGTCACCCTGTGAGACTGGCAGGAGTGGGCTGAGTGTGTCGTGGTAAACCCGCACTTTGCCACTAGCTATCTTTTTACCACTAGCTGTACTGTAGGTCAGGAAAGCTTAGACATGGGCTGGTGTCAGCATCTTTTCTGGTAATTATGTACTCTGGTCTATGCTCTTTTTTGGGTGGATGTTCTGTGCTCACTTCCATGCTACAGACCTTGGAAAGGTAGGTGTTGCAGTCAAGAACTGTTCTCCCTAAAGTATTCACAAGAAGTAAAAGATTTTGTAGTCAACTGAAAATTGTCAAAATCCTTTCTTTTTAAGAAATGGACATTCTAGTTTCTTAGAAGGTAACAAAAACTAGTAGAAAAATATTTATGCCATAGGGGTTTTTTTGTCTGTTTGTTTTAATAAAGGAATAGAGACCTCTGTGTTTTCCACTACTTTGTATCATCTTAAGTTGCTTTTGAACTCAGATGTCTCAGCTTCTTTGTATGGATCACTGTGTAAACAGTGAGACTGCTTATCATATTAGTGTCTTCATCTCACATAGAGAATACTGTGTAGAGCTTGTATTGCTAGGTTTGGTTTATAGTTTGAGGTTTTTAAATACAGATGTGCACTTAAGCTGTTGTCTAAGACTTGTCTCTGAGTATGCTAACTAGCAGGTTTTTTAGGGGGTACAAAAAATTAAAGTTCCTCTTGTGTAAATGAAATCTCTTTGCTAAACTAATGGTGAATTAGGCATGAGAATGTACATATGTGGCAAAAAAAAGTGAGACTTTTCTTTGGCTTCCTGCTGATATGCCTTCTGGCATGGAGAACTGTGATCTTTCCACCCTTAAGTATATCAAAAGCAGGGGTTTTTTTCTCCTTGTGGTTTTCTTGTCCAGATCCAGAACATGAAGCATGTAGCATAGTTCATGCCTGTGAACAAACTCTAGTGGAAAGGTGGGATTCTTCACAGAGTGCTGCATTCAGGCAGGATGCAAGGAACTGCAGAGCCTTGGTAAACTCTGTGTTTGCTTTCTCATGTGGTGGAGTGGTAGAAGGTGATTGCTTTGCCCAGCAGTGTGGTTGCAATACAGGTCTGTAATTCGTATCTAAGCACAGGGTTATGTCACTGATGTCTGCTCTGCCTTGTGTGTGGCTGTTGATTCACAGAAGAAGCGCAGGTGGTGTGAGAGCTGATTTTGATACTGTTTGTGTATGTTTATCAGTATAAGCCTGTAGGTTTCACACCCGGGTAATTGCAGCATGAGCAGTAACTCAAGCAGTACAGAAGGTGTGGATGCTCTACACAGGTGTAAAACGACTTGTCCCTGCTTGGAGTCTCTTTAAATTTTGATAACATCCATCGCTGATAAAATGAGACTGTTTAGAGGAAATTAAGAGACCTATTGCTGTAGATGTGACTTGGCTGCTCTGATTTGTTTTAAGCTAAATTTTTTGTATATGTTGTAATTTGATGACTGTGCTTGGAATAAAGGTCAGGGTGGAGGTGAGTGCTGGCTGAGTGAAAGAAGTGGATGCTGGCAAGAGGTTTAAGAGAAGACAGAGATCCAATAGCTCTTGAAATCAGACATTGTTGCAGATGTTGAAAAGTAACTGTTCCTAATTTGACTAACATGTATCCTTTTGAGATGCCAAAATCTGAGACTAGCACATAACATGTCTTGCTGAATGCTTATTGGGAATGATAAACTCCACTTAGGAACTTGTGGGAGACCTTGCAATGTTTTGGGTATTGAGGTTGTTTGTTTGTTTTGTTGGTTTGGGGGCTTGGGGGTTTTTATTTAGTTAGAGGGTTTGCTTGGTTTGGTTTTTTTTTGTTTTCTTGTAACCCTCTGTGGTACTTTGTGCCACTGGGAGATGGCTTGTTGAAGTTTGTCAGAGCTTGTATATCCCTTGCCTTATGATTCTCTCCCATGTGTGTCAGTCGAAGATTTAAAGCACAAGCATTTAGTCTTGTCTCTCTGGTTGGAGCTATCCTGCAACTACGAGCTCATGTAGGTAAATGCACAAATTAGTGGAACTCCTGCAGTTGGTACTGAGTTCATGTCTTAACTTCAAGATGACAGCTGCAAAAATGTACCGTGATGTGACTTGGATCACAACTTCCACATACTCAGCTTCAGCGGTGCAGTTAGGCATCGAAGTAGAATGGAACATTGGGTGCTTGAGCATTTAGAGTTAGAGGTGCAGTGGGTTTCTCGCCCCTCTGTTTGAGAGATTATTCTTTATATAAAAGATACAGGTGAATGTATCTTATCTTACAAGCTTTATTTGGAATAACAAGTGCTACTTGATATACCTTTCATTTGCTTCATGGTAGGCTCTTTTTCTGCCAGCTGCTGCACAGTGCTC
The DNA here is from genome assembly GCA_035583155.1 of Acropternis orthonyx. Classification (NCBI taxonomy): domain Eukaryota; kingdom Metazoa; phylum Chordata; class Aves; order Passeriformes; family Rhinocryptidae; genus Acropternis; species Acropternis orthonyx. Next base: position 53,778,337 of record JAWWEU010000001.1, on the reverse strand, counting down.
TTGAGTTGCAGCAAGTTTCAGAATGGTGCATTTGCTTCCCATATTAACCATTTCTCATTAACCATTTCTCATTTTTCTTCTTGTCTTCCCTGACCCCACCTTAATTTCTCTGGCATCTGCTTCCAGAGACTGGATTTCTCATCAGTGTGTCTGTCAGGCTTGGTGACCTTCCCCTGCAGTCTCTCCAGTTCTGCAGCTGAACAATGCTTCTCACCAAGAGGGGACTGCACAATGCCACCTCTGTGTGTGGCCTGCAGACCTTGGAAGAAAAACAAATGCCAGTTATGGAGTACATGCAATATGAGATGGCATGTAATTAAAAAGGTACTGCTGCAGGAAACTTTTTGATTTATCTCTTCAAGCTAAAAATGTCTAGAGGAGACAGTGATGCTGCAACATTAAACAGCTGCAATACCTTAAACTAAAGGAATGGCAACAGTTTGGAAGCTATCAGGCTAGTTGAGTATAGCTGGCCTTTCACTGAGGGTCACTTAGCAGTCTGAAGGTATCAAATGGCATGTGAAGTTGCAGCACAATAGAAATATGTCAATAGCTTGTTTGACTTACCTTCTATATAGTATTTTATTTACTGAGACAGACTCTTTTTGCTTTCCCTCTGTCCAGCTGCGCCAGTTTCTGCATGATATCTGCTGACAGTGATCTGTGCACAGATTTTCCAGCTACATCTTTCAGCTATGTGATAATACATCGATGTGAACTGCTGGAAAGTGTCACAAGTTTTGTAAAATGCTGTTTGTAATAGCCCTGAAAGAAGTCAGAATATACTTGGTAGCGCAGAGATTAAATGAGAAGGAGAGAATGGGAGGGCACAATGCAGGCAGTGGGTGTTTCTGGGCTCAGAAGCTCTAAAAGCTTCTTAAATTATGTGCAATGTCCTAAGGAGAACAACTCCCTTTTGCATAAGTGTCTTCTGTACATCACTGTGTTCTGTGCCCTGTAACCTTTCAGGCACTGGAAGAGTATTCACATAAAAGCACCCCTGAAGTTGTGTTTAATTGCTTTGCCTATGGTGCTTCATCACACACCTGCCAAATACAAGTGGTTTTATTTAAAGTTGCCAGTATCTGCATGTATTTGCCCAGGGATTTGATAAGAATTGCAGTAGTCCCTAGTGTAGTCTGTAGCAAGGCTGGGAGCAAGAAAAAACACAACTGTTTCCCTTCTGTATACAGTGTGAGAGAGTAATAGTGCTGCTGGATGTTGCAGGATGGGATGGGGCACCATGGGAGGGAATGGGAGCAGTAGCCATGGGGTACTGAGAATGGCCACACACAGTGGAACACATCTTGTTCAGCAGAATTTTGTCCTGCATGGGTCATTTTAGAAAAGAGAAAATAAAAATTCCTTCTTTATACCTTTGTGAGGTAAAGAAATGATGCAAATAGGAAAACTATAAAAACAAACATCAACACAGGAATGGCAAGCATCTGATCGGGCAGGTTGGATGAGTGGCTGGAACAAGCCTGAAGAAATAAAAGGATAATTTTGTGAAAGGAGAAGCAGGAGAGGGCAAGTTTACCAGGCAGCCCTTCAAGGAGGGAGCTTTACATAATCACAAAACCATATGCATCTCTTGGGGTTCTTCATATGTCACAGTCTGTGTGCCTGATGGCTTGAAACTGCATATAAATAGTGGCCAAAATGGGTATTTGGCCATCAGAAGGTGATTAATAAGTTTTACAAATTAGACCGTGCCAAAATTTTAGATGGACAAAATACAGCCTTCATCCTCATGAGAGGGAGAACAGTTGTGGAGGCTGGGCGAAATTAAGTGGTGTTTTAATTTTACTCTTAGTCAGTCTGCAGGAAGCAGCATTGCGTAACTAACCTTGGCCAGACTTTGAACATATGGGCTTTGCTTGTCACACCATGTGTATTCACCACTTAAATTAAGTTTTTCAGGGAACTCTTAAGGTTTTGAGCATTGAATTGAAGGCGATGCCAAAGCACAGTTCTGGGTAGAAGAGCACTGCTGTACTGCTGCCAAGTTTACTGAGAAGTTTTGTCTAACATTGTCTTTTATTCTCCAAGTCCTGTACCATTTGCTCTTACTGTGAGGTAAAAGATCAATGTACATAGCAGGGTTTTGCAATAACAACAGTGATCGATCAGCCCCATAAGGCAGTGCTTTTGACCTTTACAGGTCTGTAATCATTGTTTCCTTGGGACTTGAGTCCTGCGGAGAGAAATCTGAGAAAAGGTTGTCCTAATGTGAAGTGGCCTATTTTGTCACCAGATTAAATTATCTGAATTCAGGTGATAGAGCAAGTACAGTGCTCTGTCTTGAAGGGATATGGAGAGAAGATCTGTGCAGTATTTAGAATGTGACTGATAATGAGAATTTGCACCTCCAGCAGTGAGTGCAAATCTGATAAATTTATCTTTGGCTTGGAATTCACTTATAGTAGGAAATAAAGGCTTAATTGTGTTCTTAAGCAGGAGATGCATCTGCTTTTTGTAATGCTTTAGGTCCTTAAACCCCCCCCCCCCTTTTTTTTTTTCTGCAAGCTCTAATAAGGTCTAATCATGAATTGGTGCTAAGACTTTACTTTAGCTTAAAAGGTAATAAGGTACAGTGAAAACATAATTACATTTATGCAATCTAATGCACACTAGAGGATGGGCGATGAGAGGGTTTTGGTGTTGGTTCAGAGCAATGGTACGTATCCTGGTACAATGGTTTCAAGATTTAGTTATCTAAGTACCAACCATCTCTTGTCTTCCACACTATTAACTTATCTGTGGTTTGAAATAAAAACCCAATATATAAACAGTGACTGAAAAAGGAAATCCAGCAGGTTTATTGTGATGTGAAAGAAGATGAAGTAGGAGAGCACTGAAAGTCAGTTCTGTTGCTTTTCTTGCTACTCTTTAGCCTTTCTGTAGCAGTACCAAGCTTATCTTAGAGATGTCTCCTCTGACTTGGATGCTTTTCTGAGGATGTCTACACTGAGGTTTCTTTTCTTGCAGATGTCAGCTGGCACTGCAAGGTCAAGTGATGAACTCAATGTTCGGTAAGGTATTTGCCTATATGCATATTTCTAGGCCAGTTTATTACACAAAGATCCATATTTTCATTTAAAGTAATGCCCCTTATCTCAGAAAGCCATGTAATGTCATCCCTTTTAAGAGACAGGTCCTCATTAAGTATTTTGCCCTCTTTCCAACATGCATAAACTTTAGGAATCTACTGTGGAAACTGGAAATGATGGCCTGCATTTTATTTGTTTGCACTCATTTTACTTATGTGCTGAATTATCCTTACTTTGCATATTTTCTTGATCCTTAGTGTTACTAAGCTGTATTTTCTCATTCCCATACTCCAGCCCTTTTTTCCTATTTGATACAGAGAAACTCTGCCCCCCCTCTCAGCTCTGTGTTTTGCTAGAGCAAATGTGGGCTATGGAGTCATCCCATGCTCATGAGTGGTTCAAGTTGACATTTCAAAGGCTTCATGTTTTGCAGCACCATGTGTGTTCTATGGGATAGAAAGAAAGTAGGATTTCCAAGGAAATGCCTTCTGCTTTGTTGGTAAGGACACAGCCTGTGGTCCAACTTAGCTTCTACTTCATGCAGGGTTTACTAAAGACAGCTGCAGCATTCTGGTGGCAGGAGAGATCCTCTACATGTATCTTGGGCTGGTCTTATGAATCATGCCTTTGTTTCACTGGCTGCTTCAGCAGCTCCACCAACAATAAGCTGTTGTCATAGGATGGTTACACTTCTGCAATTACTGGAAGTCAAGTAGGAAAGCTCATGCTTGTGCTGTTCTCCAACACCAGGCATATAGCCCTTGTGCCTGTTCTTGTCCTGTTGGTCCCACTGCTTCAAACTCCTGTGGCACAGGAGTCCTTGATCAGGCAGCAGCCTCAGTGTGGCCTGCTTTCTGCTGGCCAGGAGCTTAAGGAGAAGTGAAAGGGTCTTGGCTGAATAGTCCCACATTTGGCTTCTAGAGATGAATGTTCTCTATGCTTTTATTATGCCATAGGAGTGGTTTATGTTAGCATAGGCAGAAGCAGGTACTGTTAAAAACTAAATATGTAAGTAGGGTGGTGCAGCAGTACTTACATGGGGCAAAGAGAACTAAATAGACTCAACATTAATTGTGATGAAGGAGGAGGGTGAAAAGATAATGTATCTGTCAAGTCAAAATTGACACCTTTGCCTTTATTGTACCCTAGGCCTCAAGTGAAGTTATTTAGTTACTGGAATTGACAAGTTAATACTTTTTGCTGCAGTGAAGTGATACATTTTAGTCTGTGCCACTGAGCCCTGTGCCCCATTAGTCAGAACTATAGTTATAGTGCATTTTGGGTCTACCAGAGTCTTGCCTGGACCATTTTGTGTACTGCCTTAGCAACTGAGACTTCTAGTGCTGTTTCATGACCAAAAGCCTGCCTGATGGTAGCTCAGGTTTTCTAGGTTGTGTTGCATCTGAAGTCAGGAGTCATAGGGGTTTTTGAGACTGTATTAGCTGGTGTTGGTGGCTAAGAACGGATGTATGCTGGATTCTTCAGGCAGGAGAAAGCTGGGGAAGCAGCTAGCTGAAGAGTATCAGCTGCAATGGGTGGTAGACCACGGTATTTGGCACAGTGTGTTACATGCAGTTACACAATGTATAGGCACTAATCCATTTCTGAAGAAGAGTGCAGTCTTTTCCTTTCAGGAAATGAATCAGACTTCATAAACAAATCTCTTCTTTCTAACTTCGGGAACTGCCACTAAATGAGTGGGAATAGATGAATCCATCATCATGCTTTCAAAATATCAACTGGTAATGATCCTGCCAGATTTCCAGCAGAGACATCAGCTCATACCCATGCTAACACTGAACTTTCAGGTTCACATTCTGATCCCTCTTGTTGCTAGGTTTATTGGTAGCCAAAATGCACAAGCATGTAAAATTTTGGAGACTTTGCTGTGGTGCTTGGAGTCCCATGGCAGCGTGAGCTGTGACACATCAGCAGATGAGGAGCCCTGTTGAGTGGGATGGACTATTGCAGAGACCATTTCTCAGTTTTGCTGCAGGAAGGATTTCTGCAGGCGTTGCTCTTGGGAAACGTTTGAGACCTCTGTTTTTTGACTTTTCATATTCCTCTTTGTACACTCTTTATGCTTGCTGATATGGTTGGAGAGCACATGACCAGGAGAAAGGGAGGAAATCCTTCAGTAGCTTGTACCACTAATTCAGGTTCCAAAGTGTTCATTTTGGAGTGGAAGATTAAAAGCAAAGGTGCTTTTTTGTTAAACAAGAAATGCTATAAATGCTGGTGTTCTTGGTCCTTTGGTTTCCAGCAATAAACATTTCTTCAAATACTGTCACTAACCTGTATTATATACCAGGAAAAGCAGTAGGCAAAGGGAGCTATGAATGTACTGATTGTTTTAAAAAAAATTACATGCTGTTGTGGCTGAAAAATGCATGAACTTTATCTGCATTCTGAAAGCTCCTCTGTGTTTTCAGATGCTTTTACTCCTTCTTTCCCACCTCCCCAGAAGGTTCTTTGGTAGATAAGAGAGAAGCTTGATGAGGATTTCCTTAGTAAGTTTTAGTGACCAGGAAACCAAGCCAAGAAGGTTTCATCCCCAACCAGTCTTATTCACAGCATCCTTTTGATTACAGCTTATATTCATCCTTCTAAAAACCTGATGACCTCTTTTTCGAGGAATCAGGAATTAACTTTATTATCTGCTTTTTACAATGTGTGAACAGACCTGAATGGATGGCCCAAGGACTGCAAATATTGAGATGGCTAGCAGGAATCATGGATAAACCTAAGAAATGGCTTGGTCTGCCTCAGTCAGTGTCTCCCATGATCTTTCCTTTGCTCTAAAACACAGCTTGTGTTCACGTGCACTTTTTGACATGAACACAGATTTTTACATAATTTTAAGAGCAAATTCTTTTAGAAAAAAAAATGTAATTGTTGTTCAGCTCTTAAGCACAAAACCTGAACTCTTAACTGTGTAGGCTAATGTTTTGTATACAAAATTATATGGGATAAGCAGATAAATAACTATTTTGACAAAAATTCTGAAGGTTGGAAAAGTAAATGACATGGGTTATTGCTCAGGGATCTGTGTTCAAGTATTTTGCATGTGGATTAAAGAGTGCAAATGATGGTTTTAAAAAGCTGTGTGTGTGCATGTATTGACACCTCAGACTCAATGGTATTTTTCCAGAAATAAATGATACTGCCTGTGTTTTCAGGCAAGCTCTTAATTTGAAAGCTGGTCATTGTGATACTCTGAAGCATTATCCTGGCAGTGGCTGTCTTTTTGTTTTGAGTTTCATTTCCCCTTATTGCTGTGGCTGATAACTCTAAGCCAAAAAATGGCGTTTATTCAATTGTTGGCCAATACCGTTACACTGACCTCAGGCTAACAAAAATGAAGGAGGGAAAGTGGGAAAATAGGGATCACCTTGAGATATTATTGGGGTATACAGTGTAACAAGAAAAAAGAGCTATTGTGAGCAGAAACAGCAAACTCCTTGTTGTTCACACTTTCCAGTTCTTTTAGATAAGCCCAGTATTGCAAAGGATGGCATAAGTAGGGCAGGCTTCATTGGGATCAGTATTGTTTCCTTTTTTTAATGGCTGCATGAACCAGCTGGGAGAAATGGGCAGCTGAACCCATGGCGAATTGCTGTAATGACTATACTTCTAATAAATAGCATGAGAGTATGTTTTCAAGCACGAGTATCTGGCTGGCTGTACTGTATGATTGCTGGTATCAGGAGCCGTTCTTGCCAGAAGTCAATTTGCACAGCATCAAACAGTCACCAGACAGGGTTTGGGAGTCAGCTTGTACCACGGACCATTCCCAGTACATAGCTTGGATGCAGCTTCTGGTTTCTATGCCAGGTGACCTTGCAGCTGGAGACTGGTCCCAGCCCTCTGTCATTAATGTAGGTATATTTCACATCTCTGGAGCACCCAGATCATGTGACTGTTCTTGCTTGTGGTATGCCAGCTTGCCAATAGGAAAGCAGTTCAGTGATATAAAAAAACCCCTAAACAACAGAACAACTAAGCCAGTGGCTTAAACAGGACACAGCCCTTAAAACTGGTCTGCCTGTAAACATTTTTGCTGGTTGGAGATCTGTAACAGTAAATTTAAAAAGCCTGAATTTGAGAACAAAAGTAGTTTAAGATTCTTAAGATAACTTCAACCATATGTCCAGAGGAGGACAGGCCTCCCAGGGCCCCAGTGCTGAGCAGAAATGCATGTGCTGCCGGGTTCCTGTGTGTGACATTGGCCAGTGACCTGCACGGCTGCAGCCAGGCCTGAAACCCAGCTGGAGCGCTGAGGTCACACTCTGTGGCCAAGTCCTTCAGTCAGACCCCTGTGTCCCCTTCCCGCACTACTAGAGGCCCAAGCATTGGACCTGTAACCCATGTGAATACACCTTCTCACATTCTCCAATAGCTGATAGATAATTTTTCTCCATGAGCCTTTCTTTCTGACACCCAGGTTTGTATCTTCAGCTGGTTTGAGTGGAGCATTGTCTGAGAGATGAGACATGGGTGCTTCCTTACATGCCAGCTTGTTCCATGCTTACACTGTCCTGGTGTGGCATCCTTCTCCAGTGGGCTTGGCATCATTGCAGCTGCACTGGGCCTGCCAGTAAAAAAAGCCCAGATTTGTTCTGATAAGTGTGACAGTCCCTCCACTGTTTCAGACCATGTGAAAGCTTTGATCCTGTATTTTCTGGTCATAGAACAGAACAGTGCTATACTGTAGTAATGACCACTTTTGAAATACAAGTCACTAATCATCTGCCCCATTGAAACATAAACAGTTGGGTGTTATGTGCTGAAGAGAGAATTTTTGATCAAGGTGATCCAAATCTGGAGCATAGCTTGGAGAAAATCAAGGAAGTCCAGAGACTGTCCACAGTGAGGTTTTACCTAAACATTTCATCTTTGAAAAGACCTTCAGTCATAAAAATTATGTTTGTACTCCTTTCAATTAATACTTGTAATAAGCTGGGCATACAGTTGCCACAGATCTTACTCTAAGCCTTGTTTTAGACCCATGCATCTGGTGTTTCTGCCAAATGATTATAGAAAACTCAAATAGGATATGTAGGTGGGTTAAAACTTCAGGGTTCACAGAAGATATGGAACGTTCATTTCCTAGTAAAACTGCTGATACCACACAGCAGCCATGAACAGGAAATGGGCTGTTTCAGTAACTTGCAAGGTTTCTACCTAAGAAGAGGAAAGAAACTTCAGGTGCAATAATTAAATGACTCTTCAAAGTACATTTTCAATAGAAAGTTGTTTACAGTTAGACATGCTTGCTCTGCAACTATCACATAGGTCTTTCTACCTTGTCCAGTTTAGCTGCCACTGATAATGTAACAGAAGTTATGTATGTTTTGGAGCAAAGTCTTGTGGAGAGAAAATATCTTTTCCATAATTGTAGTTTTTGTACAAGCTGTTTCCATTTAAGTACATGGTTGACAATTCACGTGATATTTATTTAAGTCCTCCTCTCTTTCCACCCCACCCCCGCCATTCTCCTTTACTCACTGTTGTGGGAGCAGTGATGTGTCTCCTGTTAGCAAGAAATATTAATTTGCTTTTGCTTCCATACATAAACACCAAAATTGTCTTGGCTGGTTTCATCCTGCTCCAGTGTTGTTTGAGTGTTTTGTTGCTGACCACAAGAGCAGAAGTAGATGAGTGTTTCAAAAGTGCAAGTGATATTTGCATTACTTACTAGAGGAGAGCACCTATGGCTGCTGTGGTAGGCAGGAAGATGATAGATATCCCTTAGCTATCACTGCCACAGAAATTGTAATGGGACAGTGATGGAGTCAGAAAATATGTGTTGGATGTAGTATCATTGTTTCCAACACTCTTTGTCATGGTGCTGCCATGTGACAGTGGTGTTCTTCTCCTGTTCCTGAGCTTGGCCCAAGTTGCTAAGTTGGGTTTTGTATCTTGGAACCAGGCTTTCCAGTGGCAAGGATTGTTGGCCTTGCCTCATCTTTTAGAGTATGTTATTGTTCCCTCTTGGATTGTGAGGCAATTTATATATTCTAGTTAGTTTCTTGTGTGGGGTGTCTTGTAGGAGCCTTTTGTGTTTGCTATGTAAAGTTTCTTGTTTAGTTTTTAATATGACTTTAACTGTTCTCAGGATGGTTGGTCTGAAATTATCCTCTGGTACAGTTCCTCTGATACTGAGGAAATTATGTCAGAGTATTTTAGCCCAGCCCCAAGTTGTTTTAAGATTATGATTGTCTTTTTAAGGCATCAGGGGATCAAGAGAGCAACAAAATTTCCTTAGAATCATATGTGCTTGAATACCAATAAGAGTTTTACAACAATAAACTTAAATTATGAATAGCTATCAACTATGCAGAAGTAACAAAAATAAACAGAACAAGATGTCTAACTTAGCTCTCCTTCCTCTGAAACTAAATTGATATTATTTTCTGAAATCAGATCAGAGTGATACCAGTGTTCCATTTGACAATGTGTTATAGTTACATATTATCTCAAAAAATTAGGCTTGTGGGGTAAAGTCAGCACCTAAAGCTCAAAGTTGAAATGGAAAAGTTTCCTTGTAGAGTGAAAGAATTGGAAGAATGTGTGATTATCCATACTGCCTTGCAGAAAAGTTTACTTCTCTTCAGTTGATGCATGTCCAGTCTTGATGCTGTGAAAAAATGGAACTGTTACATCCTCAATAAGCCTGTATAGTGGTGAGATGCTGTTGTACAATTTAGCAGGCACAGGTGACTTCTGAGCCTACGGGGAGAAAATGGCCAGTCTAGTGTATATCCTACCAGGGGACTGGCATCAACTGTTTGTTTAATTGTTTCCCTCGCAAACCCTACCCCAGACTTGTGCTTGAGATGAGATTCTGAGGAGGGTAGTACCAGTCCACTCATGCTCAGAAGATCTTTTAGCCTGCCTTGTCTTCCTACTTGAGTCTTTTTTACAGCTAGACTGTAATGGAGTACCAATAGGTGTCATGAAGCAAAAGTTGGGGTTCCGGGTGCTTAGGCAGTCCAAGGTAGGATTGCAAGAGTGTGTTGGGAGCTGAGGAGGATGTGGGATTTCTCACACCTCTTTCTCATTTTGTGTTGGTTGTCTTTCACTGTGGTGTTTAATCAGAGTCACATTCTTTAATATCTACCTCTTTAGTGGAGGCAGTACTCCCAGACCTCTGCACTTACCTAAGACCTGCTAGTGTTTGGTATCACTGTCCTTAAGTTCTCTTGTGAAACTGAATCATGGCACTGCTTTCTCTGTGTGTCTAGGATTGATTTAGAAGCATCTTAAACACATGGTTTTTATGTTTGACTAATATTCATATTTTATAAATATTTCCTAAACAGGACCAAGTTTGATTCTATGTGTTTGTTTATTCAAAAGCTAAGCTGCTTTGAACAGAAAAATGTTTTATGCTTGAGACCCAGTAGTAGCTTGACTCAAGCTGGGGAAGAAAAGAGAGCAGGAATTTGTTAAGAGCCAGAGCTGAGACTTGAAACTTTTTGTAAGCACTGCAGAGGAAGCCAACTAAAGTGGAGCTTTTTCTGTTCCTGAAAAAAATGTACAAATTTTGCAGTATGCAGTTGGGAAAAAGATCACTTGACATTGAATTCAGATAGCCTGCATTGGTCATGACTTCCTTTTTCAAACTGTTTATTTTTCTCTGCTTATTTCACAGACATAGATAATGGATCTTTGTTTGTCTTAAATGCCAAAACCAGTTCCTGTCTCTTAAGAGAAAACTAATGGATTTAGTGTCCCAAGAAGCAGAGCAAGAACTTTGTATCTGTGAGGTGGCAAGGCAAGTGCAAGTGCACTATCTGGAGAAGCCTTAATGTGGGAAATACTTTCCATGCTACATTCAGGGAAATGCTCAGCTGTCAAGTGCAGCTTGTAAGGGTTTTCATTGCCACATCCATCACCAGGCTACTTCATAGATGCAAAATGTGGAGCTGGACTTCTTCCTTCCTTCTGGTAAAGGACAATGCATGTGCACAAAGCTGCTGTGATACCACAGTAATTGGGGTGACAGGAGAGTGTTGGGGTTTGAAGGGTTTGTTTTCAGCCTGTTACCTCCATTTGGGTAGACTATTGTTACCAAAACACTATGCTGTTTTCAGTTTTCTTGTCTCAGATGTTTGCTGACATCATTACTGGAAGTTTTGTATTGTTTGTACTTTATAACCTGTTCCCTACTGCTTATTCTTCTCATTCATGTTTTACCTCTAACACAACTCTCTCAACTTACACTCTCATTTCTGCACCTTCCTGCTTATTAATTCTTTCAGTGACCCTCTTATCAATTTGGAATTCAAAATAGGCAGGCTGTCTCCTTTCTGCATGAACTTGGAGCAGCTGCATAGCCTTGTCTTATGCTGAATGCTGTTAAATACCGATATCTGACAGTCATCTGATACGAAAGTGAAATGGGGCAGCTTGGATCAGAAAAATCACTGACACTAGAAATTGTAAAAAACACCTTGTGTGTTGGTGATGTAAAAGGCATTTGGTGTGTTTAACTGTTTTCATCTGCCTGGTATTGCCTTCTGAAAACCTGAAGTACCCACTGCGGTCTAGCAGCAGTCCATAGTAATTCCCGGTTTATTTAAAAAATTGTTTTTTAGATCTGTTTAAATATTATTAAAATGCATTGAATTGTTTTGAGTAATTGAGGCACAGTGACTCTCTGATGCCTCCCAGGCATCGGAGAGTCAGCTGGGATGCTACAAGCAGTAGAGAAACTGATATCAAATGGGAAGAGTTTCTTACCTTCACAGTGGGGTGAAGGGAATGGCAATATTTGCCTTTGCCTCACTACTTCAAAGCCACAATTGACTTGGTGAGGAAGGGAACAACAGCTGCTTGAACAGCTTTGTGGGCTACCTCTGCAGTTGCCTGAGGGGGTCCAAATGTGAAAGGCTTACTACTGCCAAGGAGAGGTGACCTTGGTAGTCTGGTACCCACTGGTTAACGAATGTTCCTGAAAATAGAAGAGCTGGGATGCAAAGGGAGTATCTGCACCTTTCCCACACACACATACACATATGAAATTTTAGAGTCTTGCCAGTAGCATGAGTAATTGTAAAAGGCCAAGTCTAGCAGGACTTGTAAATTGTTGTCAGCTCTTGCTGAACCAGAGTGTTGGAGCCAATATTCTGGGGAGAGAAATAGCATGGTTGAAATGTGTGTAAAAATGAAGGATGCCAGAGGAAGAGACAGTGTGGAATGTCAGGGAGAGCTGATCGGAGTACAGAAAAATGTCTCTAAGCTTTTAAGTGCATGATTTGGAAGTAGGCTATTGGACTGTCTTCTTTTGTTACTATGTCCTAAGTAGAGTTTACTGCTTGACCACTGGGAAAGCCAGGACATAGATCCTCAGCATTCAGTGGATTCTTAATTAGCATGTAACTGCCATACCATGAACTTTGGTTTCCTTTTACAGAAATATTTTCCTTTCAAAAATTAGTCAAACAAAACCGTTAAATGCTCTGAGAAAAAAAATAAGTGAGTAGGAAAAGCAAAGGCAAACTTTGATCTTTCAAACTTAAATAGGTGAAGCAAGTATTTCAAAGGTACAAGGCCATGGGGAAAAAATGTATTTGTGGAATGATCTGGTTGTTGCCTGTCTAGCAGCCTTTGTTAGCTTGCATTTATTTCTACTGTGCAGTTCAGATGATCAAAATACATATTTCAAAAGCAACTTATTTGTTCACTGCGGTGTTCAAGGTCATAACTGTTCTAGGTCTTTCTTAAACTTGGAAATAACTTGTGTTATTTAGAGCAAACTATCCAGCTATCTGTTTTAGGGGCCCAATTCTGTCCACAGACAGCTCTGCCTCCTCCCTTCCAACTGGAATAAAAATTGGTTATAAATATTGTTACCTGACACTGACCTCTTAGTAAGTTATTAAAATACTGCCCTCCATGTGCGCTGCCTCCCTCTAGATCCTTAGTAGTTGGGAAGTATCTGAATTAAGTAAACTGCTTAATCTGCTGCAGATTGTTAATAATTTACATTTCTTGATAACTGCTCACAAATTGCATAATCCCTCCAAAGCTCACTCTGTGTGTTTGATGACACAATTTACTTCTGTTAGATATGACACGTGGAAGAGACTTACTGGACTGTCAGGTCATTCCACCTGGATGTTTTCAGCATGTCTCAGATACCAGGACAGGAGAATGGGAGGAGGAACGACTTGACACAGCAGAACGCACATGGATTTTGAAACCAGCAGAGTGGGATTTAGTTTGTGGGACGTGTATCTCGTGGCTTGAGGTAACTGGATATGTCATCTCAGCCTTTTTGCACAGTAACTTAACAGTCTGTAAGGAAAGCTGTTCCTCCCCTCCCTGTAAGAAGCAATCCTGTCTGGCCTTTAAGTAGTTGAGCCAGAATTACAAACCTGATTTAGTTTTTCAGGCAGTGCTGAGCTTGCAAGGCCATGCAATCAAAAAGGGCCTTTCCCTTATTTACTACCTTTACTCCATGTCAGCTCATCTTTTTTTCCCTGGCAGATGCTGTGAGCAGATTTTATGCTTTAACTAATAGCAAAAGGATTTACTTGCCCAGTGGGTTGTCTCTAGCAGTCTTCTACCTGGTATTACCATCTAAAATCTGGTGTCCTGCCAAGGTCAGCAATAGATCTAGTCTGCTTCAATCTGCTATCATTCTCTGCTTACAGTGGCCCTCGAATAGCCCAAAGTCATTACTTTAGACACCTTATGCCTATGCTAATTAATAGTCTTCTGGTGGAATGCAACATCTGTGGATGTTAATGTGCCATCCCTAGCAGTGTTCTGGGTGAGGTTGGATGGGGCCCTGAGCAGCCTGGTTTAGTGGAGGGTGTCCCTGCCCATGGCAAAGGGGTTAGAACTAGATGATCTTTATGGTCCCTTCCAACCCAAACCATTCTGTGGTTCTATGATCTCTGAATGAAGTAGTGTAGAATGAGTTGTGTTCATGTGTGTGCAACTTCTCTGCAGGTAGCTCAGGCCACATTACTTAACTCAAAGGTTGTTGATGTGTAGTTGTCTTGGTTAACACTAAGTTACCCTTTCCAAACAGGAAACAGTTCAAATCCTCCTCTTGGTACTAACTTAGTCCCTAGATCTTTACTCTCCAAGTCTTTATTATTATTTAGATAGGATTCCCTGGTTTATTAGTTATGGTAACAGCCATGGCACCATCCTGACCATGACAGGGTTGGGTGGTACAGTGTTTACTCACAGCATATGCTGTCTCTGATCACGTAGCACAGAGGTTAATGTGTTCTTAATACTAGCACATGCCCTGTGCTGCTGTTGTAGGCTGGCTCTGTTGTACATGTTATAAAATACTTTGTCTGCTTTAATCTCCATACCTGCCAGCATTCTTTTATGTGTTGAAGAATGCTTATTTGTCTGAATTAGTAGGCTGGTGCAGGAGCTAATTGAAAGGAAGTTCCCTAGTAAAGAACCTCATCTTTATTCAGGATGGGGAAAGCTGATCAGCTTTTTCCAGTGATCATGTACAGTTGCTCACTCGTTAAATCAGCAATGACTTTGAAAATCCTTGCTTTGAAAATACCCTGTCCTGAAATCTTGATTCCTGTGCATATATAAACATTGACACCTTTATTGAGATCATCATGTCCAGCAGCATGACCTAGTAAGTACTTACTTTTGAACTTGAGGATGTTGCCTTTTGTATTAGCTTGAAATAAGATTTAAATGTAAGATGCTGCCAAACAGAGAAGCAGATTTCTAGAGTTGACTTTATCTCACAACCTCAAATCTATTTCTTCCAAGATAATAGTGGTACTTCCCCTATGAATGGCAGCAGTAAAGATCTGGAGAGTGCAAGCTGACACAGCATCTGGACAGGAATTGCAAACGACTGTTCTGGTGACCTTCCCAAGAAAAATGCCAGTAAAGTAAGCCAGTAATAAGGTGCCAATAGAGAGGTTTAAGTAACATTTGATGCTTTTGCCATGAACCAGAATCTGTCCCTTAGAGCAAAGAGGAAATTACCTGTAAGGCAATGACTAGGTAATTGAATGGAGATTGCTACAGACTTTATTGATTTGGTGAATGGGTAGTAGTCACCTAAGCAGTGGTCACCTGTCATGATACAGTTCCACCAGGCATCTTTACAAAGCTGCCTTAAAGCTGTAATATATTGCACCATTTCAAATATGTAAATAGTGTATTCTTTTTATGCCTGAGGAGAGAGTTGGTCTTGTGTTGTCCCTACGCTTCTGAGTAGACATGGCTTTCCTGTCCTATCTTCACAAGGAGGAAGTTTGATGGATATTGTCAAGTTTTCCCTGGTATTTGATAGCCTCTGCCCATTGCTCTCCTTTATAATTTTTCTTTCTGCTTCTCTTCCCAGGAACATGGGGTTCTGAGGTTGCCCTTGGGAGCTGTAGCTGATGAATCCTGTGTTCCCTCCCCCAACAATGCAGTCTGGGCTCGTTGTCTACTCCAAATTAGCAGATAACCTGGTTGGATCTGGTGAGATGTGAAGGAGTTCAGGAGAGCTTAGTAAGTGGATAGCAGTGTATTGCAGAGAGAATCTAATATTGATAAATATATGTTTTTTCTCTCATCCGTAGTTTGTAAGTTCCTAAATCATGCCAGTGTGAATAAAAACCATGTACAACTGTTAACAAATAATCAAACACTGCTATGGTACATGTGGGAAGAATATGGATAAAGAGAAGAATGGTAATGCTCCTACAATTCAGGAAGTTTGTCTGTGTCCAGCTTGTTGCATTTAGCACAGAGGATGCCAGTTCAGACAGCATATTGCATCATTAGAGGGATTAGAAGGCCAATAAGAACACAAGAACAACTTTTCCAAGAGACTGGAAAGATTGATTACCTTAAAGAGGAAGCATATAAGTAATAATACAAGTATACACAGCAAGATGGAGAAGGTAGAGAAAACAGAATGAGTCTTGTAACAGGAGAGCAAGAGGATGTTCATTGAAATTTGATGTTAACTACCTTAAACATAATAGAATAAAATTAGCACAGTTGAATGCTGAAGAATGGGAAAGGTGTAACTAGGCTATATGAAAGAAGTAGTTGAATGTGAAGAGGCAGTGCATGTTTAATATGGATTTTTTTAAAATAATGGAACCTTTTCTTCCCCAACTTGAGTCAAGTTACTACTGGGTCTCAAGAATAAAACATTTTTCTGTTCAAAGCAGCTTAGCTTTTGAATAAACAAACACACAGAATCAAACTTGTTCCTGTTTAGGAAATATTTATAAAATATGAATATTAGTCAAACATAAAACCCATGTGTTTAAGATTCTTCTAAAGTTTAGGTTGTGATATTCAGTCTTGCAATACAGGTTTGAAGACAGTTTCTGTTCAACAATGTTGACTTTCATCTCCGCGTGCAACGCCCATGGGAATGCAGAGGTGACAAACTGACTGTCTTATAAGGCCTTCAAGTGCCTGATCACCTCTAAATTACAGAGTCAGAGGTCTGGGCTTTGCTGGCACCTTGCAGCACTAGGTATGTGTGATAAGAAGAAATCTGAGAAGCCCTGGTAAGGCACTACAGGTCTGCAGTTTCTTTGCAGCAAAAGAACAAACCTTTTAGGACAGGGTTGGATTTGCATAGCTTTGCTCTGCTTTCTTCATCCCTTTTTGCTGGCACTAAAACTGTTGGCCTTGCTGGTTTCCTTCCCAGCGAGTACTGTGACTCCCCAGCTGAGGTTGTCCTGCTGGGTCAGGGCATCAGAGTGGCTTCTTGTCTCCTATACAACAACAAAGCATGTAGGAGTTGTGCTTGCATGAGGACAGTGAAAATATCTCTGAGGCTGTCCTGAGAGGAAAGTGGCAATGAGCAAAAAAGCCGAGGGCACATTTTATCACCCATGAATCATTGTTAAAGTTGAACTGGAGGAACTGGAAATGAGATTCCTCTGCAGAAAGTCCTTGATGCCTCAAGGAGAGCATTTCCAGAGGCATTTTGGTGTGGCACAGAGCACACAAATACATTCCAAGTAGATATGTTTGTTGTCTCTGAAAAAACAGTGCTATAATTGTTCAGCAACATTTAAAAGACAAAAGCCCATCTGTTTTTATAGAGGATGTTTCAATAAGCTTTCAGTACCTGCACCTGCTTGTGAGCAGCTGAATGTCCTGTTTATTGACTAAGGAATTTACCTATACAGTGCAGGTATGGGTTTTGGGTTTGGTTTTTGTAATGGTTTAACTCCAGGCAGCAACTAGGCACCAGACAGATGCTCACTCAGTGACCCCCCAGCAGTGGGATGGGAAGAGTAAAAGTGAGAAAACTCATGGATTGAGATAAAGGTAGTTTAATAGATAAAGCAAAGGACACACACACAAGCAAAGAAAAACAAGGAATTAATTCATCACTTCCCATCAGCAGGCAGTGTTCAGCCATCTCCAGGAGAGCAGGGCTCCATCAGATCTAACAGTTACTTAGGAGGACAAAATGTCATCACTCCAAACATCCCCCCCTTCCTTTTTCTTCCCTCAGCTTTATATGCTGATCACAACACCATATAGTTTGGAATACCCCTTTGGTCAGTTTGAGTCAGCTGTCCTGTCTGTGTCCCCTCCCATCTTTTTGTGCACCCACAGCCCACTTGTTGGTGGGTTGGGGTGAGAGGCAGAAAAGGCCTTGAGTCTGTGTGAGCACTGCTCAGCAATAACTAAAACATCTCCATTTATCAACACTGTTTTCAGCACAAATCAAGATCACAGCCTCATACCAGCTACTATGAAGAAAATTATCCAGCAAAAACCAGCACAGTTTTTTGTTTTGTTTTGTTTTTTCCACAAAGAACAGAACCACAGAAACAATTAAAGTGAAAGTTCATAGAGCAACAGAAATAAGTGTGCACATTGTGAAGTAATGACTTTATGGGAAATATGTGGATGTTGGGGCTTAACAGCTGCTTGCTTCAAAAAATGGTTCATTTGCATTGGGATATATATGATTGATGCTCTTCTCAAAATCCAAGAAACACAGGTTTTCCCCTACAACTTTGTGTTATATGAATCAAATGTGGGGTGCTTTCTGACTAAACAGTAAATACTTTGTCAAGGCAAAATAACAGTTTTAGAGGTTGTGCATACTCTTGTCTCTTTATGTCTAGGAGGCTATTTTCCTTACTCCAGGATTCTAAAATATCTGCAATGAATAGTTGTACTCTGTTTAATACACCAAATATCCTCCAAGAATAAGTGAAGTAGTTAATGATTTAATTTAGTCTTTTGCAATGGATGATGCAAATGACTTATATCCAGACATTAAAATGCTGACAGAGAGCCTCATCCTATAGATGTGGAAATGTGGATTCCTTCCTCTGAAGTAAAGGCATAATTTACTAGATAGATAGTTAACTGAGGAAAACATTTATATGAAAAATAAACTGAGGCCTAAGGGTATGACTTAGTTTAGTGTTTGGGATTAAATATCAATCTTTTCATGTAAATTAACCTATTTATGAATATAATTTATTAGAAACGCTATGGTGGTGTTATGTATATTGAAAATTGGTTTGTTCAGGTTTTACTTAATAGATTCTAAAGCACAAATTTACTTTTTTATCAGTTGAGTAATGCATTCATTCTTATGTGGAGTGCGGCATGCATAACTTAAAAAATATCACTAACTTGGTTGAGACCCAATAGCAGCTTTGATTAAAAAAAAATCTTTTGTTTAACTACCAGGCAGCTGGAAGGAGGACAGTGACCTGATAGGTTCTAGTTCTTTGCCTTTGCTATATGGACAATTTAGAGAAGAGCAGGAGAGTTGCTTCCTTGCAAATTCTGGATCCGCTAGGTTTTTTTAACATGTTTCCACCGAGTCACTTATTATGTAGCAGGCCTGTATTTTAATCCAATGAGGATTTTTCTAATAACTTCCATTACTGAAACATCTGAATGTTGGAAGGAGGTGAAAGCAATTTGATTGCAATGATTAAATAGCCAATGCAATTACCTTCAGAAGATTGTGTATTTATGCTTCCTGACTGCAAATGGGAATTGATCAGTACAAGCAGCATCGAAGCTGCATCTCTCCTGGAAGGGAAATCATTTGGTGGGGTGTGGATGGAGGAGGTCTGTGGGTAAGAAAGAGATGATAATTTTGTTACTCCAAAGCTCTGTAAGGAAGACTGTTGCACAGTTAATGAGCGAGTTAATTTTGAAACTGCTTGAAAAGAGTCCCAATATGATATAACACTCATTGTCTAATACTTTCCAAAGCTGTAGGCTGATGCTCGCTGAAAATTCCAGCCCTGCATTTAACTGCATTTGCAGAAAAAACTAGGTTCCTTGCAACATTTTTAGCTGAAAAGTGGTGTAGTCACTACACTGCTTCATATGATACATGTTGAGCACTGCTTTTGTAGAGCTGGTGAAGACCTGAGGCAGCTCGGCTCTCTGAACCTTTGTCTAACAACCTCAAGATAACACAATATTTTTCTGTGGTTGTGACTTCTGGTTAATTTTTTGGGTCTCTCTTTACTTGCCCAAAGTCTCTGCAGTGGAAACCGGTCAGAATCTGGTTTTGGTCCAGTGCCTGAACAGCAGAACTTGCACTGCTCCCAGGCATGTGTGCTCAGGTAACTGGAAAAACCATTGAACTGCATTGCTCATTCATTTCAGTTCAGAAAACTGAAAAATGGGTGGAAACAGTTTCACAGCTAAGTAGTGAAGCTGTCATGTCACTATCTCTTTTTTTTTTTTGAGTCACAAAAATCTATTTCTCCTGAGATTATCTCCTATGAATCTTTGTTTTCTAGTCACTTCCCACGAAATACCCAAAAAGCCTTCTATGTAAACCAAAACTGTGTTAAATAAAGTGGTGTTTCTTTCTCTGGGGTCTAAGTAGAACTGATGGTTATAACAGTTTTTCCCTGACAAACCCCTGCAGTTCTCTAGCTGCATATAACCTACCAAAACTTTGACATTTTCCCTACTGTGCGATATGCATTTGCATTTAGTTAAAACAGCATGAATTAAATGGGTAAACATCTTATAAAGCATGGTTTGAGTTTGAATGTTTCGTAAGCTCTGTGTGAAAACACCCTGCCTTTCCGCCCATCTGCCTGTGTGCTGCACATTCTGTTTTGTGCAATGTTTTATTTATGAAGTGATAAATGTATAGTACTTCAAGCTTTCAATTTCTTCCCTATTCTGCCTTTGCACTGAGCTTCATTCTAAGATATTTCCACTGCAATTCTACTAAGCAGAAAAAAACTGATACAGTGTTCTACAAGATCATTAACCTCTGAGCTTAGTGTGCACAGCATTTTAGTAGTTCATTCCCTGTCTCCTCTAGAGACATTAGCTCAAAAGAGATTATTCATGATCAAAAATTTTATATAGCAGGTATTCTTTAATATTTGTAGGATCCAGGGCCTTGCTGGGGTCTTTGGCATGGAATTTTTCTAGTGACTGAGAATGGATGAGGTAAGAGACATTTGTAGGGGCTGATTATGAAGAAGATTAAATAAGACTATTTAGATTTAATAAGGAGAGTTGTTAAAGGCAGGAAAAATCAGCTTTGTTGCCACTTGGTGATGACCAAAACAAGTCCGTGAGTGACACCCACCCCCACACCCCCCTTGTGCATTTCTCCCCTATCCTTCTCTTCGCACCACACTGCAGATTTAGGCCTCTGGTCAGCATTAGGTGGCACTGTAAATTCTGCATCTTTGTTGTGTGGCAAAAGGAGAAATGAGATGTCTGGACTTCTATTTCCCCGTATCTGACAAGTGCTATGTAGATCATTATCACAGAGATAATGGATATAGTGATGAACCTCACCTGAAATGTCTTCTGCTAGCCTGGACATGTATAAAATCAAAGCAGTAGTGTTTTATATCACTGGGTGAGATTGACAGTGCACTTGAAGGTTCAAGTGCTTCACCTTGGCGGTCCTCCTTTGTGTGCTCTCTAAATAGCTTAATATTTTTCTTATATTGTGGCTGCATAGCTGTAGTCTTAGAATGAGTGCAATGAGTAAATCCTTGGTTAATTCAGTTGAAATCATGTATTTGTTCATCAAAACAACTGAAAATAAGGTAACACCTCAAATGTGCCTCAAAATTGCAGAATTTCTGCAGAACCCTCCATCACAGTTGTGTGATGGGCTTTATGGGAACTAATATGGGTGAGATCAAGAGACACAGTCATGCACTTTCCTGGGTCTTTGGAGATGGGTTTAGGGCAGGAGGTGGTGTGAAAGTATTGGGGTTTTTTCTTCTTTGGGGTTCTTTTTAGAAGGACATGGGATGAGGACTGTTAGATTAAGTCCTCTTGGTGCCTGAGGTTTTGGCACTCTGCTATTAAATTTGTTTTTGTTTCTCCTGAAACACAGGCTGGCTCAGAAAGCAGTTCTGGTTTTGACTTCTGCTTTCATATATTTTATTTCAAAATTTATTGGAGAAATGGAAATTCTCACCACTGGTTCCAGGACATTGGTGGTGGCTCATGAGCTGCCACCTAAGCATGAAAGATCTTTTATTCTTTCAGAAAATCAAAGTAGCAGTCCATGCCATTAACTGGTGGGAACCAGAATCTTTCACATCTCTTGCTCATGAAAGTCCCTGGAGAAGTTGGGAGGTTTATAGTACTGTATAATGCAGTTAAATGCAGTTGCTAAATAATTTTCCTTGTCCAATTTGTAATGACAGTGTGTCTTTGCTAAAGGCAATAAAACTGTCAGGGGTGTATTGGGACTTCAAGTGCTACTATTGCCATATGTATTTAATGACATCAACTAAAGCTTTTGCTGTTACCAATGCAGATATTTAGTTTCTAGAGAGACATGCCTTTTGAATACTTCTGAATTGTCTGTTATTGGATATTTAGAAACAGGTGGAGTGTTTAAATTTCTTTTTCAACACTAAAGAAGTCTTCAGTATATTGATGGTGAGAATATGTGCTAATACTCCATTAGGTATGCCTTGAGACCTCACAGATTGCACTAACCCTGATATAGTATTATCTTAATATGGTTTCCTTTCTTCTGTAAATTAAATAGCTGAAGGAGTGTTATAAAGGATTTTTCAGAACAGTTTTGTGTGCCCCTTTTCCTATTTTGAAACTGTTCTGAAATTATGTTAAATCAGCTCTGTGGTTAGAACAATGGACAGTAGGGAATGTCTTTATTTTTAACCGCGTAGTGTCATTTGCACTGTTGGCATGCTCCCCTTTTCAAAGGAGCAGTAATGTGCACAGAGTCTCTGGATAAGACTGATAGGACTTTAGAAAGTGACAGATGAAAACTTCGGTACATCTGTATTTCTGTGCTCACTAAAAATAGAAATAAAACTTATTTCAGATCTTGTGCTGGATTTGATACTTACCTGTCTTGGTCACCCAGCAAGACAAGATAAAATAATCCCACAATATATGGTTCAACGTATAAACAATAAGGAGTGTGTTAAAAGGCCATTTAAAACTTTTTCCTGAAGCCCAAGAATACCTACAAAATAATGTAGTACATTGTATGTTTTTAGTTACCTCTGCTCTGTTATACAGCTGGTGTATGCCTGGGTCATGAGGGTGATAGTACGTTACAGAAGTGCATGTCAGGAGAGAGAAATGTTTAAAAAGACAGAAGTAAGAAAGGAAAAAATTCACAAACAGATGAGAGATCTGTTATGGAAAACTGATATTCACTCACACTGTACAACTAGAATGGGTGGATTTATGAATATGCTGGAGAAATGGAATGTTATAGGGATAACTTGTTTCTTGAGGTAATGGATGTCCCTGCAACGGAGTTCACAGTACTGCAATATACAAACATCTTGGGGCAGTGCTTAGACGCATCAATATGTCTGTACTGAATGCAACACCAGGGTTTGTATTTTGCCTAAATTTCATGCGAGACACCAAGGAGACAAGACAAGAGCCCTGCCTATGAGTCACTCATGGAAACTCAACTCCACCACTCCAGGTGACACTGAGTGGCCTAGCTGTGAGGTGATTGCTCAGGCCAGAGTATGGATAGAGTAGGGAATCTTGCATCTAGCCTGGCACCGTTGCACAGACTTTCCTGGAGCACAGTACAGCCTAAATGCAAAAACTAGGCTTTGTATGAGCAAAACGTCTTTATCAGAAATGAGATACCAGTGACTCAAGAAATTTCTGTAGATCATGAAGCACAGAGCTGCCATGCCGAGGTGGACATGCCACCACTGCCATAGGCACCTCCATGAGCAGCAGGTGCTCGGATGAAGCCTGCCTCCTGCACAGCCTGGCAGTGTGCTGGAGACCTGCTGGTACAACCACAGCCCCCTGGGCTTGAGACACAGTCTCTTTAGCAT
Organism: Acropternis orthonyx; assembly: GCA_035583155.1. Taxonomy (NCBI): domain Eukaryota; kingdom Metazoa; phylum Chordata; class Aves; order Passeriformes; family Rhinocryptidae; genus Acropternis; species Acropternis orthonyx. The sequence continues at coordinate 53,754,987 of JAWWEU010000001.1, read as the reverse complement.
AACAGAGAGAAACAGTTCTTCTTTTCAAATACACATTTTTCACATTCCCTTAATACATGAAGACATAGCCTGTCTTTTGTGTGGCAGAATTATTTCTGTATAGCCTGTCTCATTTAAAAAAAAAAATCATCTCTGTTATCAAAAGACTAGAAGAATATCAATTGATTTGACAGCTTCTAAAAATCTCTCCAAGTCAATTCACTGGCAACAAAGTGAAGGGACAGCTCATTTCTCTGGTGATGATGACTGCTCTCTAATGCAGATGACAATGAATCCTGATGTGGACAGGTGCTGTGTTTAAGTCCAGTAACCATGCAAACAATAAGTACTCTTTGTGCTATATATCCCTAAAAAAAAAAGCTTATTTTCATTCATGTTTGGGTTTTTTTCTTACATTCTTTAGAAGCTTCAAAAGTTCTGGGTTTCTCAACTAGTGGGTAGTATTCTTTAAAGAAATATACGAAAATGTGCACAACTGCAGCTGAAAAAAGATGTGCTCTTCCAAGGAAATTTGGTGTCTCCCAAATTTAGCAGTTGGTACAGTTTGCTCTTCAGCTTGCATACACTTTGAGAAAAAGTTACCCAGAAAAGATGAATGAACTGAGGTCAGTTTTTCTTTCAATAAAATGTTTTATCTATTCCCGTGATCCTAAGAGAAGAAAATTGAGTCATCATTTCCTGACATAAGGAAGAATTTTTACACTTTTGCATCACCTTATACATAGATATTTGAATTCCACTATAATGCTTAATGTAACTTTTAAATGTTTGCTTTAAATATATGCATAGTAATGGTCCTTAATTTTAAAATACATTGTTTACAAGGTATTTTGTTTTCCTTTTTTTAAAATTATCTACTGGGGAGATGAATTTTTCTCTAATGAGTTACATGAACTGACTTGCTGGATATGTGAAAGAGTTTTCACTTACCCTACAGTTAGATGACATCTTTTCATAGTATTTTTATTCTTAGGATGCTTTGTTTCTCGTTTTGCATGAATTAGTCATTGAATGGAAATATATTTGACTCCATAAAGAAATGAGCATACTGTGTACCTACAGAGGAGGCCTATACTAGTAAAAGCAGTTTCACTCTGAACTAGGAACCCCTACCAGTTTTTTGCTTGGTTTTTTTTTAAGCTTAATTAGGAAATACTTTTTGTTTCAGTATCATTCATCTAAAAGTCTTAACAGTGACATAATTGTGAAGTTGTCAAATACTGCAGTGGGTGCAGTTTATAAAACAACAAAACCAACCCAAAGCATCCAAATGATTGCCATTTTTGCAAATAGAATTAATTTTTATGTCTTCCAGCTTTTGAAAGATCTGTTCTTTTATGTAGTCCTTTTCAAGCAAGCTGAACTATGTGTAAGCTGTTGTGCTGAATTTCTTATTTGCCAGACCCTTAAAGTAGAGAGGAGAGGCACCCTTGTCAAAGCCTGGGGATTTTGAAACTGATAGCACTCGAATATGTAGATTCAAAAGGTCAAGAAAGACAGGTCTCTCACAGGATATTAGTGCACCTCCTCAGGGTTATCTCATATTGAGTTATTTCAGCTGCCTGTGACTCATCCCATAATTTTTTTGTGCATATTCATTGATTCCGACTGTAACCTCACTTGTCGAGGATAAACACATTACTAAGAGCGCGCCTGTTTGGGAAAAAGAGCGGCTGACAATTCCAGAATTACAGCTTCTTAGCAAAGATGGACCCAAAGGTTTTGGACCCAAACCTTGAGTACAGGCTTGTGGCTGTGGATATCTTCCCAGACTTGCATGCTGAGGTCTGGATGTGGAGTGCCACCCTTACAACAGCTATGATTAGCTACAGGGAGAAATGACAGGAGGAGCTGCCCCTCTCACAATGAGAAATACAACAGCATTGTTATTGGCTGGTGAATTGCCCCTTATAAAAAGTATTGGTGGTTTTGCTTCAGAGCTGCTGAAGAGCTACTGCTGTGTTCGATACAAAAAGGCCATTAGACATAGGAGATAATGATACTGAATGTTGTATGTTTTGAGTGAGTCATGAGAGCTTTCTAACTGTGAGACTTGTTGGCCCATTGAAATGTGAGTTTTTAGAGCAACCTACTGTGTCAAAGTGTATGCATAAGACATTTCTAAAATGATTCAGCTTCTGTAGTGCCCAAATACACAAGGTCTGTGAATTATTTGCTGTAAGAAGGGTTTGAATGTGGGGTAAGATGAGTAGACACCTGATTTTGCATATATGCAATTCGTGGTTGTGCAGCCTTTAGCTTGAAGTTTGAAGGATAGATTACTAGTTCTTGAATTGCTTTATTATATTGCATGGCATAGCTGTTCAGACTACATTTATATATGTAATGTCTTAGATCAATTTATATTATATTAATTTTATCAATTATATAAATTAAATTATATGGTTATAATTCTGAACTTTTACTGACTAAAAAGGGCTGCAATCTGCTTTTCCATGAAAATGAGGTAACAGTAGAAATGACCATGTAGTCATCTCAATAAGATATACTTCCACATTTCATATACTGTTTCTTTTTCCTTAATACTATCAAGTGGAAGTTATAGAAACAAGAGTTTTTTAGATTCCTCTTGTATCTGCTATTGCATACTGCCTTTGGTGGAAAAAACTAATTAGAAGTGGGTGATGGGTCAAAATCTGTTGTGCTAACATGATGCTCAAGAAACAAGCAAAAAATGTCTTAAGTGTCTGAAGGGTATGGATTGAGTGACAGGGACCTGAGACAATACTATGATTATGAGAAAGCAAATATAATCCTGAGATACACTGGGAAGATCTTCTAGTACAGAGGAAACTACTGATGTGTTTTTGGGGAGTAATGTTTAGTTCCAGGTGCCTTTATTCAAGGACAGCAACTTCAAACTGATGGGGCAGAGAACTGAAAGACTGCCTGTCACCTAAGTCGTTCTCTTCAGAGGATAAGAGTTTGGCTTTGTCATGCTCAATGGCACACTGAGTGAACTGAGGAGAGAGGAAGGTCTTGAAGCTGAAGAGTTCTTTGTTGGCACAAATGGATGTAATCTTAGTAATTAGAAGGTGAAAATCTCAGAATCTTTTCTCAGAGGTTTTCCTGAAGCAGAACAATGAAACAACAGGCCTACCCTGAGTGCAGGGGAGAGAAGGTTTCTGCAGAGCACTGGAAGTCTGATACAGGAATGCTTTCCTAGTCTACCTGTGGTGTCCCAAATCCTCATATGAAGCATTGAATGAACATTCATGTTCAAGTTCTTCTAAAGGCAAAGAACAAAAGCCATAGCAGTTTCCAAATACTGTTGTGATATGTTCAGGCAAGATGTTGAATACTACATGGAACCAGGGAGTGGTCTACCCTCATCACCTTGCAGGAGTTACTCTGAGGTTGATGTATCAGGCTGCTCTAGGAATTTGCATGTTTATTTTCCCTCTCAGAAAAATACTTTAATTTTGAAGAAGGTCTTGTACATTCATTGTCACTACTTTGTTTTCATTCATGGTTACTTTTTCATTCTTCCTCACATGTCTGTTGTGTTTTTTCTTTTATAGGACAGTTCGTGTCTGGCTGAAGAGAGACAGTGGGCAGTACTGGCCCAGTATATACCATGCAATGCCATGTAAGTATAAGGAAAGGTTCAATACCTACTGTGTATTTTCAAAATGGCTTTTCTGGTTAAGCTTCATATGTTTGGAAGCTTGCCTCTCTGTATTAAATATTATTTGAAGAATCATCTTGGTTTCAGTGAAGCTTTACCAGCTTACATGATAATGCTTCTGAGAGGCATCAGAGGTTACAGCAGCAAAAGGACACAGACATGTTAGTAAGGGGTGTGCCTTTAATGCAAACATAGATTTTAAAATGTGGGAGTTCTAAATGTAGTCTCTCACTCTGCCCCTAATGGAGTCCGTAAAACTTTGTAAATCGCCAGTATAAATCACTCTGCCCTTCCCACTCCATGTGCTCAGTCCATTAGAGTGGAACGGAAAATGGTTTTATTTGGTAAGAACTTAATATCCTGTTGCAGCTAATATGATAGAGAGGATACTAGACAGGGAAGGCAGCTCTTTCAGTGTAGAAGCAGAATCATTTTACCTCTGCAATTAAATATGGAAAACCAAATCTCCCTGATGGATCCTTTCATTATGGTATGCTGTATGTCTCATCTCCCAAAGAGAGTGTACATGCTTTAAGAGAAACTGCAGATCAATGTCCACTTTTCCAGGAGACAGTTGAAGAAATCACAGCCTTTGCTGTTTGCCATAAAACTGGTGTTGATTGCAGGAATATAACTTTGCAGGACACCAGAGGCAGGCATATGCTAATGCTCCTCAATCAGCTTCAGATATCCTGGGTTAGCCTGTAATTGGAAAGCTTGTAAAGCTGACCTTAAATCCAGGTTGGGGAGGATGTATCAAGTCTCACTGAGGTATTTGTAGTGTCTAGAGAAAGAATTATTTTAAGCTAAGACACACAGATTTTTAGAAGAGACATCTGTCTCTGTGATAGGTAAAATATTTAATAGACATGAGTTTTAGTACCACAACAAAGTCGACTTGGGACCCTAGAGCAGCCATAGTGTTTGTCTGCTTTAAGAAAACAATTTGATAGAGAGGAGGATTTCTTGTCTTCCTTTGGTGATGGACTAGCTTATAAGAATATGTCAGTCCTCAAAGGTTACTTTGAGCTCAAGTTTTGCACAAGAAGGTATTGGAAACTAGCTAATGATATGGCAGTCCGTGGAGTTCCACCACAATCACTAGCAGTGACCTGAATTCCCTTGACCTGTCCTGAGAGGTTTGCTCTCCCTAGTCAAATTGTAATGAAATGGCTGATCTGGCAGTTTGGCATTGATACTTCTCTTTTTCCATGTGGTGTTTTTTCATATATTTGCATTTTACAATCTTTAGGTTCTCCTCTGGTCTCAGCAAGGCTGTGTTATTGCCAATAATAATAGATTCAGTGGAAATGATGATCCAGATCCACTGAAGTGGGAGTATTTTAAAGCTCCTTCATAAATTTGAACAGTTGACACTGCTCCTTCACTTTGAAAGCCGGTAAGCTTTGGAAGCATGAGATGTTAAAATTCTGCTGTGTTATTCACCAATTTCAAGAATGATCAGGTATAATTAATGACTGGAGCAATGCCAGTTACATTATCAGCCATGCCTTTAAGCTTGGAAATCGTAGGAATGGCTCTGAGTCAGCATCTGCACAAGTCTGCACTTGACTTGTCTGTTTCTGTGAGGATCACCCTTTTGATGGTGATCTGCTTTAGGTTCATACTGGGTTTTGTTGTTTACAGAACAATGACTGCCCAGAGGTTCTGTGTAAAAAGGTAGTAGACACAATGGTGCCTTTGTGCTGCATAGCAAGGTGTGGGTGGCAGTCCTACCTATAGATGCTTCATCCACATGACTTGTGACTTTGGCTATGGTGGTGTGTGACCTAAATAATTTTATGATTTGATATCAAGTAGCCTTAATAACTGAGTCTGTGCCCTAGATCCTCTGGGAAATGAGGAGTTGTGCCAAGTCAGTCATGTGCTTTGATTAAGTTCTGCACCCAAATAGGGTGATCAGTGCATTTTGAATTTGAAAACCATTAAATACCTCG
>JAWWEU010000001.1:53718731-53739418 GCA_035583155.1 Acropternis orthonyx | reverse complement strand
AATAATAAAACCCCCAAAAGTATACCCCTGGGTTAGTGTTCTTTGTTTAATTCATTTGCTTGTAATAAACCTGCCTACTTATTTCTCATAAGAGGCTTAGCAGAAACCTGAAATGTATTCCATTCCCATAGTGGATTATTGGACTGAGCAACTTCGATGGTCTCTTATATATTAATATAGAGATTCCTGAGTGTTCAGGATGCAGAAATGTGGATACATGTATATACAGAAATGCACACACAGGTGTGCACACACACGGGTTTTGGAACAGTCTGTCCTGAGCAATAGGTGTTTGTGGCAGCTCATAACCAGTCATTTCTGTCAGCATTTTTGACTTCTTTTTTAATAGTATTTCTTTTATCTCCACCATTCTGTTCAGAAGATGTTGTTTCTTAGGCAGCTTTAAAAAGTAAAATAATGTAAATTTTTAGATGGAGATATGCAAAATTAGCAAAAACATAGAGAGGACCGTGGTTGTGAAGAAAGGAGAGCTTACCTAGGTAAAGAGTTGAAATTAAAATAGTCTTAAACACTTTACATCTCTAAGTACTGCTTATTTGTTTTTTCGTTCCCCTCCTTCAGGAATTCATTTTATCGGAAGATTACAACAAGATGACACTAGTGAAAAGTTACCAGGGTAAGAACCATGAGCTGTATTAATTAGTTTGTATTGTCATTAATTTTGGATAATCTTCTTTTAATGAGTGTGAATGGAAAAAAGTTCCTTTACAGTGATTTTTTATTGCTAATGTAAATGCTGGTTTTATCAACGTGCTTTGCTCTGAGATTACAAGACTTTTAAAATAGCTATTTCATGTTTTGGTTTTCGTCTGCTATATCACTCTAGATAGCAAACTGGCCAAAATCCAGACCATGTTTTGGGAAGAGAAGTTTTAATTTTCAGTCTCTAGTAACCAATGTGTTTACAGGAACATCTTAGGAAACTAACTTGTGTTTTAGGGTGACGCATTTAGGGCTGTAGTTTTTGGGGTTAGTCTGGTTACATTTCAGTAATTGTTGGCTTCAATAATCTCAAGAGTATCAGTGAATACCTGTCATAGTAAAAGGTCAAGAAATGTTAATCCATACCTTTTCTAATTAGATTCTGGTATTCACTAATGGAATGTTTTCAGAAACCTAGCTATTTATTCTTTTCAGACCTCTAGAGGACAATTTATTGTTTTATCTTTTTTGCTGTTGGACTAAGAGGTGGTATGATAGTATATATTATATCATATTACATATTAAGTATTATGTTTCTGTATAGAAGCCTCTGACATGTTGGCTTTAGGTTTCTCATATGCATTTAAAAATATATACTTACTCACATTTTATGTTTTATACCTTAAAAGACTTAGAGAATTATTTAAATCTCTAAATGGAGGCTCTGGGCATCACTTTGTAACATTTAAATTCTAAGTTATGAAGACAATCTTGATTTTTTTCAGAGCACAGCCGACATGTGAGTATTTCACTTCAGCTGTTTCATGAATGTCTGATGTGTTGTAAAATTAAGCAGGAATTGCCTGCTTTTTTTCTTAGCTTGTAAAAACTGAAAAAACTATCCAATTATGGTAAAATCTATATGTGAATCTTAAATAATATTGCTGCAGTCTGGTTGTACAGGTCTCTAGCACAGCAGTTTGTCATTGCTCTGCAGTCACCAAAGTTTGACACACCTAAGTTTCATATTTAAGGGTTGTTAGACTGAAGAGGGTGAGCTGAAGTCTTTTCTATTGCATATGCAGAACAACATATGCATGAGAAAAACTTTCTTGATGAGCTCTCCAGGGAAAATGCTGAAAATTTTGAAAGAAGGGAATGGATATCTTGGCAGTATGCAGAAAAGCCAGTTGGTTGTGACAGCCCTCTGAAGGCCTTCTGCTGCATGTGCCAGATGTACTGCAAAGCATTGCAGGAGGCCTTTGGGTACAAAGATGCTATGGAGAACCTCCATGGGTTGTCCTGGGGGAGAACCCCAAGAGTTCAAATGGCATTCCCCAACTATTGCAGAGCAAAGGATTCTAATGAATGTCCTTTAACAACAGTGGAGAGGTGGTAGAACTGACCACAGTCCTAACTAGAGCTTTCTCTTGCCTAGACTGTCTATCTCAGCATGGGAAGGTTTTTCATAGAGTCATAAAATGGTTGGGGTTGGAAGAGACTGTAAAGATCACTTACGTCCAAAACCCCTGCCATAGGCAGCACATTGCAATAGACCAGGCTCTTAAAACCCCAATCCAACCTGGCATTGAACATGTCTATGAGTGAGGCATCCACAACTTCTCTAGGCAACCTATTCTACTGTCTCACCACACACATCTGAACAATTGCAGTGAACAGGTTTCTGATAGTGAAAGGTAGGAAAATTAAAAAAAACAAATCTTAAAAGATTTTGCACTGTTTACAGGGCACCAGTGACCTGAGGCTGCCTGTTGCTCCACAACACAGCACAGCGCCTCCCACCACCCCCACCCAAAGAGACATGCTCCCTGATTCTCTGCTCTTCACACCAGATGTTGGTGGAAGAGTGTAGAATCCCCTCTGCCTGGTCCTTGGGCTTGGCTGGACCCATACTGAAGGTCTGGGGTGCTGGGGAACATTGCAAAAATGAGATGCTCTGTAAGCTGCTGTCAGTCACAGGTTCCTGTAGTTCTATCAGTCCACACAGCATTAGGCAATTTGATGCTTCTCTGCATGTATTTGCCTTCATCCAGAACACTGGATTTGGGTTTAGTGGGGGTCTCACCAGGGCCAGAGCAAGGAAAACATAATTAAAAAAGAACAGGTAGTTTTGTTGGGTGTGGTTGTAGTGGTTCTAGTGGTTCTTTTGTTAAAAGCCTTACTTTTCAAAAGTTTTGGCTTTGCTGAAAGTTTTCAAGTAAGACCTTTATATTCTTTAAAAATATTTTAGAGAGATTAAATTATTTTACTTAGCCTACTAAGGGGCCTTATCTTAGATGTGCTGGCTGGTTTTGTGTGTGCTAGCTTTTTTAATGTTCAGCAGTGCTCTTAAAAGTAACACCTTGCCCAGAGACTGGTGAGCTATTGATCATCTCCCACAACAAGGTATCTGAGGCTGCTGTAGTGATTAAAGAACATCAATTGTGTTTTGAAAGGCCATGAACATGTTTGCCAAATCATCAACTTGTGACAGAGAATGACAGCATGTGTATAGGCTGTGCTTTGGTGTTGGTAGGGATGTGCATCCAGGTCCAGTGAGATATGGCAGCCTGGCAGCAGCGTATGGGGCTGGATGTGCTCTGTGGAGGTTTTGCTGCAACGCTGTGACTGGAGTTGTGAAATCTTATTGCTTGAAAGGGATCCAAACACAGAGACTGGAGATATGACACAGTGTTAAATCAGGACTACAGAGTCGCTCTCTGGGCATTGACCTCCTGCAGACACTGACTCCTTCCCTTGAGTCAGAAAGGGTAGTGCAAGCATTTGAACAGTGCCATTTGGGATGCTCTGGGAAATTAAACTTTTCATTCTGTGCTGTTCTCTCATAACTATTGCCATCCTCTCTTCTTCAGCCACAGCACCAGCTGAAGGCATGGACAATCTCTGCTCTTTCCCTGGGCAGCTCCTCACATTCCCGCAAAATTATGGGTGTTGAAGAAATCCTTCCGTTCACTCAGCAGCCTTGGCTTCCAGCCCACTTCAACTCCTCACAGGCTGGTCCAGCCACATGGCTGTTGCTGCTTCCTGCTCTGCACACCAGTCTCTACCCTGCTTCTTGCAACTGCACTATCTTGCTGGGAGCCACATTTCCAGTCTCCCTATGAGATAACAGCTCCTGGTTTTTTATTTTTTTACCTGTTTGTTTGTTTGTTTGACACATGCTTTTTCTGCCTAGCCAGAAATGTAGACCTGCTCCTGCCCCATGCTTTGTGCAGCCTGCCTGTTCTGGGGGTGTCCGCTTGCCCCCTTGCTTTCAGGTCAGCTCATGTCATGCCCTTACTTCTGCTTTCCTCTATGCACGGCCTCTTCACTTGCACTTTTCTTGCATATGCTAAGCATTTTTCCTTACTGGTAACTTCCACCTCTCTTTTGGTGACGTTTTTTATTGTTGTAACCCCACAGCACAGCTTCTTGCCCTGCAGTGTGTGTGGCCCTGCACTGGCTGTGCTTCGCAGACCTTTACCTTTCTACGCAGCACAGACTCTCCTTTCCCCTGTGCTGGCATCAGTGTGTTCGCCTCCTGACTGCAGTTTCTTTTCTCTAGGCATGGCCTTTACATCCTTTCTCCATCCTGTTCCTTCCAAGGTGCTTGCTGCTGCTTTCTTAGAGAAGAGCAACACCCCCCAGTCCCTCCCACCCTCCAGCCCCTCCCACCCTCCAGCTGCAGATATACCTGCTCCCTTCTCTCTTCTGCTTCTCTACCTTCTCTACAGCATAATCTTCCCTCCAAAATGGTTCCCTTCCCATGCTGGCTTACACAGATCTGCTCTTGCCTGGTGCTTGCTGAGGCTTTTCCTGTACTATGACCATATTCAACCTCCATAACCCCATCTCCATCCTGCCATTGTTACGAATGAGCAGCTTTGGAATTGTTTGGTCTACATTTTTTTCTGTGCACAAATATTGATGAAACCTTTCATGAATGAAGGACCAGCTTTTTGCTTACTGCTTCAAGACCCTTGAACCTGTGTTAGTCCTAGGATGCAGGCCTCTTCCTTGCTCTTCTATAAGCTTCCAACTTTCTGACAATTTGCTTCTTTAAGCCTAACATGAGTCTAATTCTCTCTTAATGACAAGCAACTTTCTATTTACATCCGTTACTTAGATGACCTCCACTGTGCTCTTTCACTTGGTTCAGATATTTCTGCCATCAGCATGTATGTGGTGGCATCAGCTAATATGTGCAGATGGACGAGTGCTGAACTGAAAGCTCCTTTTGGGGAGAGAGGATAAACAAAGCTATCACATAGACCCCTTCCACCTCTTGGCAAGTACACTTTAATGTCTGCTCCTTACTTGCCAGAAAGAGCTGCTTCAGCATCCACAGGCAGTACTTCTAGCAAAAGTTACAAGCCCTGCTGTTTAGATGTTTTAGGAAATAGGAAATTTAGGAGGGTTGGGTGGTGCCAGCTATCCAAATGGACCAACAGATAGGTAGAGACAAGCATGAGCCATCCATGGGGTCACTGAATTTCTTCCCAAGGAAAACTAGGACTGAGAGGAGATAGGGTCTATTTGAAAGAGCTCAAGTGACTCCTGGGTGGTCCCCATCCTTTCTGGAATTTAAAAGTGTATGAAAATGACAGCCAAAATCTGAGCTCGTCACCTTGAGCAAGGGTGAAAGCATCTGGGCACAGTTCATGTCTGACACTATAAACTCATTTAGCTGCTAGTCATAGTTATGGCAACTTGTGTCAATGCATTTACTGACTTTCCTCCTCAGGGAATCTCTGTCTAAAAAAGCAATGTGCATCAGTGCAGGTGTTGGCTTGTGCAAACTGCCTCTTCCTTGCTACAACTAGTTCCCCCTCATAAGGTTTGAACACAGCTCTCATCTGTGCTGTGTATTTATATAGGGCAGACAGCGATCTTCCCAAAATGTTCTGAGGAATTTCTCTGCATTTCAAGTGGAAGCTTGGGACTGATGTTTAAGCTTCCAAATGTATTTAATCTTTTTTTTTGTGTGTGTGTGTCAGCTTTTACACAAACAAATACAAGCAGCCTGTTTAGTGTGACACATGTTGCCGAGTCTCAGAACAGTAATAAACCAGGAGGGCTGTAGATTGAGGACTGTGGTATTCACTGCTAAGATACAGCTGGGAATAGTTCTGCATGTCTTCCCAGCCACATTTTTTATTAAAAAGTCAGCTCAATCAGCACTTTGCGACCAAGCCCACTGGTCAGTAATACAAAAAACTGCCTGCACAATCATGTGTTCCCTTGTTTTAATGAAAAGCTTTTGATGGCTTTATTTTGGTAGCGGTAGAGAATTGTTCCTTCAGCTGTTTTATTCATTTACCACAGCTGTGATATTTTAATTTTCTTTTCTTTTATTCCTATAACCTTTCTATCTGGTTTATATGCAATGCTGAAACTTCTCTTTGGTGCAGCATTGTGCCTATAACTCATCGTTCTGCTGGGATACCACAGCCCAGATCCACCAGACTTCACAGCAGGAGTGGCAGTGTAGACATCTAACTGCTGTCATAAAACCAGCTCAAAAGAGGTTTAAATGGAGTCTGTTCCACAATGGCAGTTTTGTTAGTGATGATACAATGATGGAGGGAAGACTGGTGATACTGTGGAAGACAAATGGCTGCAATAGGCATGGAAGGAATTAAGTCTTGCTTGCACTCTTTCTCATGCAAATGCTGAACATAGGGAGCAGGGACCTTACAAGCTTGCATGGTAGCTGGTGTCAACAGGATTATTAAACACCAGCTGCTTCTGTAGGGAAGGGTGAGCGGAGGAGTTGGGTGCAGTTGGTATTTGCAGTGCTCTTCTGCCCCCATGGTCTTCTCTGCAATGTGATTATGTGTCTGTCTGCTTAATTTTCAGCTCATCAAAGCAGGGTCATCATGATTCTGTTTGTCCTGGAGATGGAGTGGGTATTAAGCACTGGACAAGACAAACACTTCACGTGGCACTGTTCTGAAAGCGGCCAGCGGCTGGGAGGGTACCGCACCAGCGCAGGCGCCTGTGGCCTGCAGTATCCTTTGCTGAGCTCTCAGTTTTATTTCTGCTCTTTGACACCCAAACAACCCTTTTACTTTATTTGTCTAGTTGTCCTCCAAATTTTGTGCCCTGTATTCGGTGCTTTGTGAGAGAAACTTATTTAAAGTCAGTTAAAAAAACTGTCTGTTCTCTTTGGTTTGTTTCCTTAATGCGTTGTGGCATATTTAGGTCTAAGCATTTTTAAGCACCACAATGGGCAATCGGCAACCTATTGTGGTCTGCTATTGTAATAAATAGGGATAGGGCCTTCATTTAAACATGCAATTCATGCTTTCTTCAGAGAATTAATGATAGCAAAGTAGGTTGGTGATCGAGTCAGAGTGCTTGTGTGCATGCATGGTAAAAATTAAATTACTTTAATATAAAATAATGAGCACTTGTCCTTCACTCTGGAACTGCTCACTATGTATTGGGAATTTGGGTTAACTAAGGAGTAAACGACTCTAGAAATGGTACTCAAGTGGCTGATTCACCCAGAGCTACCCCAGCTTCTTGACAATAAAAGAAATATTAATTCAGCTTTATCACAAATGAAAAGGGAAGTGGAAAAGTATGAGCTCTTAGGCTGAAAATAGGGGTTAGCATAAACAGACTAAAAATGCCATGGAGTGTACATGGTATAGGTGATGTCTGTTTTGCTATTAATGAGAAGTGAGAATGACTCAAAATTACTGTTGGAATATGGGCTTGCTTTATATTATCTGTTCATTTGGCCAATGTAAATGGCATAAAGTGTGAACTTAATTTTTAATTAAATGATAAATATTTTTGAAGCATGATGCAAGAATTTGTCCTGTATTCCCTAAATCTCTCTAGAGAACAGACCATTTTGAATGATTAAAACTTTTGGAGGACATTTTAATTGGGTCATCAGATCATCGTGGTGAAGGGCAGTGAAAGGAAGAATCATTGGCAAATATTATAAAGGTATTTGCACAACCAGGAACATAATTGTTTGGTGTATTTTTTTCTCCAATGTCCTGTGTGCTTAAAATCAGTGCTTCTTAAATAGCACTGCTCTTATGGAGTGATAAAAGCAGTTGCTCCTGAATGTGAAATTAAATTGTATGAAGAGGTTGAAATCTGTCCAGTTATGTGGTTCCAGCAGCAAGCATAGGTGGAGCCTTTCCCAAATCTTTGTTCACGAAGCCTAGCTGTGATGATGATGATGATGTGGTTCCAGTAGGTGATTGAGTGGTCCAGGTTTTATTCAGTTTAGAATACAATGTGTGAGGCACCTGGTGCAGTTGACATAAGGCAATACTCTTTTGTTGTGTTCACAAACTTGACTATAATGAAGAAGCATTGTGGTGGGCTGACTCTGACTGGATGCCAGGTGCCCACCAAAGCTGCTGTGTCACTCCCCTCCTCAGCTGGGCAGGAGAGAGAAAACATATCAAGAGGACAAGATAAGGACAGGGAGAGATCATAAAAGTACACTCTGAATACCTCTTGAGACTGGAGCACTATTCACAAAGTTGCATGTTAAAATTAGCAAATCACGAAAGGAATGCAAAGCTTGTGTAAACAATATATTTTCCTCAGCATTTATCCATCAGATTTGATGTGGAAACCCGGCATGTGTTTGTTGGTGATCATTCTGGGCAAGTGACCATACTCAAACTAGAGCAGGAGTCCTGCAGCCTCGTTACGACATTTAAGGGACACACAGGTAAGGTCTCAGGAGGAGACCCAATCTGGTTCTTTGTCTGTGCTCAGCATTATGGTGGTTTGACTCCCCTGTGAAGCACTAGGATGGCTTGTGTCAGTGCATAGCATGAAAGGGACATAGACCTTAAACTGACACAGCGGTTTGGGGAAGTTGTATGGGTAAAAATGAGAGTGATCAGAGCTCTAAGCAGAAAATATCTATGGCAGAAAATGCCACAATCAGTAGCTACTAATTAAAGCAGAGTGAGACTAGAACAAGTTATGGTAGTTTTTGGGGAAGAAAGGGTGCTCACAGAGAGACCCACAATGGTAGACACTTTTTCCCAAGGGGAATAGGCACATCTTGGATGCACTAATTGCTTGTTTCACTGCTGGAACTTGTGTCCCATCACCCTTTAAAAAGAGCCGTCTAACAGAAGAAATGGTGGTCATTCCTCAGCACTTTCTCTCCATATCCCTCCTGTCTGACTAAATGCTAATGGGTCAATCACAAAGTAGCACAATCCTTGTGCTAGGATACTGAGAAGATGCCCATAGTATTTTACACTTGTTTCTCTTTTAATCTCTTGGAAATTATGGAGATGTAAAGCTGGGTAGTCACACTGTGACTACATCCTTCTACCACATTTTACTGTTGAGTGTATTCAGCCATGCAGGTGGCAGTGGAGCCCTCTGCCCACAGAAGAGCAGCATGGGGTGTCAGCAGGTTTTCTAGACTATTAGTTTTCCAGTGGAAGGTCCATGGCTGCATGGCCTTTGCTAAAGAGGCCTGCATGTTAATCACTTTTTCCACCATTTTTGTTGTAGTTTTATATTTAGCTACATTCCGGTCTTCCGTTTTCTGTAATAAAATGACTGCTCTGTGTGCTCCTATTGCAGGTGGTGTCACTGCTCTCTGTTGGGACCCAATACAGCGAGTTTTGTTCTCAGGAAGTTCTGATCATTCCATTATAATGTGGGATATTGGAGGAAGAAAAGGAACAGCCATCGAGCTGCAAGGACATAAGTAGGTTCAAAGCCCTTCCCCTGCTTTTGTGGCAGAAAAGCTAAAGGCAGAAGCCACATCTGGAAACAAACAGCCCAAAGGTTACAGTCTTCACAAGCCTCAAGCTTGTATGTGTGAATCCCTGTGGTCCATATACAACAGGAATAATTTGCTTATAGTAAGTTTTTCAGTGTTGGACCCACAGGCTTGCTTGAGAGTCTGCAGAGGGTGATGAAGAAAAGCACAATATCACTAATCCTGAATGTGTTATGCCAGAGCCTGCACCTGTGTTGGAATGAGGAGTGTCCTCAAATGAGAACAGCTGCAGAGGAATTCTCAGTTTTTAGGTGTCAAGGTCTTTCCTTCCCCTAGAGGGAGCATCGGGCTTGGACAATTAGTCCCTTTTTCCTCATGCTAACTTTCTCCATGCCACTTTACCTCCAACCTGAATTCTGATTTATGTGCTTCACCCGTAGGAGCCTCCACATCTCAATGTGAAGAAACATCGTCTTTGCATGTACATTGACACAGCATAGTGAATATCTTTGAAGAAGAGTAAACCCATGCTGGGTGTCGATGTAGATCAGAATGGCTCTAGTGGCAATGACTTCACCTTTTAACACTGGCAATGCAACAAGTTTGTTTCATGGTGTTGGGACTGCATATGTGTGGGACTTGCATGCCAGGCTTAGGTCTGGAGAGGAAAAGTCCCATGGTGGTTTTGGCCTAGCAGTTTCTTACATTCATACATTTCTTTTGAGTGATGCTGCATCCTGCTGAGTGATTTGGATGCCTCTGGGATTTCAGAGCACTGCAGAGCTCTTGCTGAAATTCCCCGATCAACCTATACCCTACCAGTGGTGCTTGCTAATGCATTGATGCCAGATTTATTGCAGTGGAAATTAGTTCTCCTAATATGAAGTTAGCCTCTGGATGTTAATCTGTGGCATGGCTGTCAGCTGAAATTGTACAACATAAAGCCCTAAGAATCTTGATGGTGCCTCTGATGTCAGCAGGCACGCACTGTGAAGGGTGGCTATGTTGTACCAAACTCTCCCACAAGTGCATTGCCCTCTGCAGGTGCAGCCATATGCACAAGCAAATGTGTTAGGATGAAAGTCCTTTGGGCAGGCAAGATCAGTGGTCAAAGAAGGCCAAATGTTGGGAATTATTTCCAATCACAGTATGCTCAGTTACTGTGTCTTTGTAACCTTGTTTTTTTCCATAACAGTCTTGTATGGTCTTTGTTCCCCAGGTTTTAAATAGCTTGAGATGAGGCTTGATTTTCTTTCTTTTATGAAGGACTGAACCCATCTCTGGGGGGCTTGAGCTGAGTTGTTTTTCCCATGTTTTTTCCCTAAAAGAAGAAACAGAAGCCCCTAAATCTTCTGCCTTGCCTTGAGAAGGCTTAGGAACAATTTAGTGATTCCTATGTTAGTTTTGAAACTTTCTATGTTTATTAGTGCTAAAAGAAAATCTGCAGTAGTTCCTTTGTGCTTCATTTCTAGATCTTGCAGAGCTTTGCAAACATGAAGTTGTTACTGACAAGAAGGTACCTTACAGGTGCTGCCTTTATGCGTCCAGATGTGCCTTCAAAGAGTCCCAGAGCTGCAGCTCTGTTGAGGCTTCCCAGTGCAGCTGGGACCTCCGATCTCAGGAGCAGCAAAACCAGTTATCAGAACAGGTCTTTGCTTTTATGAATATTGCCCAAATAAGCAATGCTCTCTTTCTGGTCCCAGCTGGACAGCAAAGACTGATTTGCATCTGATGGATGCCATGTACAGTGAGGAGAGGAGGGAAACTTAGGCAAAGGGTTTGTACTGCCTTATGGTATATTCTATGCTTACTTGTGCACTAGCTATAGATGGTTGATTAGTAACTGTCTTGTTTCCTTTTCAGTGATAAAGTTCAGTCTCTCTCCTATGCTCACCACACTCGGCAACTCATCTCCTGTGGAGCAGATGGAGGAATTGTCGTCTGGAACATGGATGTTGAGAGGCAGGAGGTAGATGCTTAGTTTTCATCAGTTTGGTCTGAAACAGTCTTGGGAAGAGGGGGCCTTGCTAAAATGTGCAACTTTCAACCTAAACAAGATCATTCCAGGCTTTAAAACTGTTTTTGGACATGCTTCAGTTGTTATACAGCAATTATGCCAGGCCTTGGATAATATGATACAGGAGAAATTGTCTGGCAGAAAATGCATATTAAATAGGCAGCTAAATGGCTCTTATTCTTTACATTACTGCTCTGAAAGACAGCCAGTAAGGAGGATATTGTGAGATCTCTGCTTTGTTTTTCAGCACATCCTGAAAAATATTATCCATTCAGATGTAAATGGATGGATTAATTTGGTTCTTAAGAAAACAAAACAAGAAAGCTCTTTGTCATCTCTGGAAAACTGCAACCCAGTGGGGCTTTTTTCCTGTTCTTGATAAAAAGACATCTAGCTAGAGCTTCAGTTGTACCTGCTACTTGGTCTTGCTCTGGTGTAACCACATGGAGGCGGGGTAAATGATGGCTGTGCTGATCCAGACAGTAAGACTTCACCCACTCATTCCTAATTGCTTTTGTGCTTCACAGCCAACAAATGTAAGCAAGTGAAAAAACACATCCCAGGTCTTTGGCGCTGCAGGAGCAGCCTCCACTTGGCAATTCCTGAGACCTGACTCAGAGAGGGGGAGCGAGCACAGTACTGAGTGTGTCAGGCACCAGCCCTGCTTGGCAGCCTGGCAAATCTTGGTGACACGAGTCACCGCAAACCTCTGCCCTGTTCCTGCAGGGGGTACAAAGGCACCCCAAGTCCCTGCAGTGGGTAGATTTGAGCAAGGCTTTTGGCAGCACAAGCTTTCAACCATCTTTGCTGGTTCTTAAGAGTTTTGGCCTCCCCGGACTGTGTGTGTATCCCTTGAGGAAGGAGGAAAGCTAAGTGGAAAGCTTGAATTAAAAAAACTACTGAAGTAGGCATAGGCAGGAACTGAGCTCCCTTTTTAATGTGAATTAGTATTTCAGTTGGCTGTCTTTAATTGCTAATTCAGTGGCCAAGTATGTCATCAGCTCCTAAAGTGAATCAAAAGCAGAGCAGTTTCCTGCTTCCCAACAGATGTTTCCTTTTTGCTGCAACTTGAACATCCAGAAATTAAAACTGTTATTTATTAGCTGCCTTCAAAACACTACATTAAGGGTTAAGACTGGCTTGTCACAAACCATCAGCAATGCTATGAGAAGGCTGGTTTAAAAAATAGAGGAGAAATATAATTAGCTGAATGAAGGCCTAGCAGCAGGTGCTAATGGGTTCTCTGCTTTCCCCACCTGTGGCTATGTGTGCTTGTTCTTGTTATCAGTAGCACAATAGAGTGTTCCTGGTGCTAAAGGAGGTCCTGGAGCACCTATTTTAAAAAAGCTGTAAGAAGGCATCTGAAAGATGATAGAAGCTGTGTTTCTATTTGACTACAAAGCGGTTACTTGGCACAAGCAAAATGTCTTCTTCCTCTATAGCATTCAAATGGTTAAGAGATGAAAATTTATACACACAGATATAAGCCTGTAGGCATTAAACAGAAAGACTGTTGTAGGTAGGAAAGACAAGGATTTGCCCCAGCAGAATGAACTGCCTTCAGAATAACTGGCAGAAGAATATGAAGCAGGTGATTGCTTTATTGCTGGGGATCAAAGCTATCCTGAGAGCTGAGGGTCTCCATCTGCCCTTAACTTATCTTTGCCTGGCTTTTCTGTTATATTTAGTTCTTAATCTCAGCTCTGTTTCTTGCCATTTTAATTTGCAGTGTGTGAGAAACCAATGGCTCTGATAAGACAACTGCAATCTGCTAATACCACTTCCTCACAAAGTATTAAACACTAGCTAGTGTTTATTTAACCTCATGGGTTGATGGGAGTAGTGGGAGCATGTTGCAGTGGTGCAGAGGCAGCACTGGCAGAGCTGTCATGGTCTGGCTGGGGCTGCTCCAGTGGGGACACAGGATGGATGAACTTTTCAGGACCAGCTTTGGACTGAGCTCTTGCTCTGGTGGGGCAAAGAAAGGAGTAGAAGTCTGCTAGGGAAGAAGTGTTGTTCTTGCTAGGCCAGGTTAGGACAGAAGAACTGCAGCCATCTGGAGAGGGGTCAAGAACCAAGACTTCCTGAGTCTCATGTCCTCTGAAGGCTTTCTTAAACTGCGGGAGGTGCACTGCATGTCCTCAACAACTCAGTGCAAGACAAGTGTCAGAGGACCTGAATGTATTGGAGGAGAATGACTGCCCACCCCTTCCATGTGCCCTCCTGCTACTTCAGGCATTTCCTGAGCTCTTTCAGGATCTGGAAAGACTTGCTTCCCTACAATGCATCTCGTCCATGCTACTCTGCACAGCAAAACCTGGCTGCAGGAGAAAGAAGTGCCTTTAATATTGTCTTTATTTTCTTTAATTTTCTTACCTGCTTTATCCACAGCATGACTGCAAAGCTACACACTGTGTTAGAAAATAGAAGACCTTCCTTCCCTTGTATTTTGTAAAAGCAAGAAAAAGAGCAGGTTTGGGTCTTAGGCTTGCTCAGATGAATCTCCTCTTTCTCACCCCTTGTAGCACAGGTACCGCTGACAGCAGGAATGCCTCTTATGGTATTAAAGAAAGAATATGAGAAACCCCAGCCACATCAGTGTTTCTGATAACTCCCTTTTCCCTTCAGATGAGTTGCTTGGCTATTGGAACTAATTGCCCACCCATTTCCACCAGAGGCAATAGCAGATGGTAAATGTCCAGACAGAACAGGACAGGACAAAGTATTTTTATATGCTTAATTCCAGTATTGGAGATATGGGGGAGCTGGTTTATTCCTGGGTTATTTCTGTGGGCTTATTATTAAACTCTTCTACATGATTTGGGTGCAAAGTGTTCCTCATATGTCCTTCAAAGCTCAGAGCTAAGGCAAAAAAGACATCACAGGGAACAGTCAAAGCAGCATCTTGTGATGGAGATTTTGAATCAAGTTTAGCTGGCCATATTGCCACACCACAACCTGTTTTTCTTGTCCTGCCTCCATTGGAAGTTTTTCTGTTTGTTGTTCACTTCCACTTTTTGTTTATGTGTGTTGCAGACCCCTGAGTGGCTGGATAGTGATTCCTGTCAAAAATGTGATCAGCCTTTCTTCTGGAACTTCAAGCAAATGTGGGACAGTAAGAAAATAGGCCTCAGGCAGGTTTGTATGTGTCCTTTGGTGTGTTAACATGGTGCAATTAGGCTTTCCTCTCATAATAGATTATGGTAACCTTTTACCCCCTAAAGCTTTGAGAACTTGCACTTAATTCTTCCACACCGTGCTCAGTGGTGGGATAGTGGGCTTCCCTCTGATGAGGCTGGGTTTTGTTGTTGAGAGGAACACTTTTCTTTTTCCAACCAGTCCCAATAGCAAAAGCATGTAGTAGGCCTTGGGCTGAGTAGATAGTTTTGGGCTTTAGCCATGTGGGAGTTTGCTTATTGTTAGTCAAATGCATTATAGAAAGAACTGATTCTCAGAGATCATGCTAGAACCAAAGCCGTTTTCAGTGAGGTTGGGTAAACATCTGTAACTGCTCAGGCTGTATCGGAAAAGGTTTATTGGTCTGCTTGAAACATGATGCTGCGTTTTCCTGCCAAGCAGCAGAGGGCTGCAGATAGAGACTTTTGGGTAAGGGGTGAAAAAGTGCTCCATATTCTCCTGGAGCTTGAGAAGCTATTCTGTTTGCTGCAATCTTGACTGGGTCTTGCTGGAACAAGATGGTAGAACCAGTGGGATCTGAGTAGTAGCCTAATCTGGGTTTGTGGCTCAAGATGTCTTTCCACATGTTGTCTCCTACAGCATCACTGCCGGAAGTGTGGGAAAGCCGTGTGTGGCAAATGCAGCTCAAAGCGCTCCTCCATCCCACTGATGGGGTTTGAGTTTGAAGTGAGGGTCTGCGATAGCTGTCATGAGTCCATAACGGATGAAGAGTAAGTGTGACACTGAGCCAGCTTGCACTGGAATGGAGCAAAACTCCTGCATCTGGAAAGGCCTGGGCAGATGTGAGGCTCCAGGAGGGGGAGCAGCCTGGCATGGTGGTCCTGGGCTTTTTCAGCAAGATAAGCCTCTGGGGTGACTATCAAACCAGGAGGGATAGAGACCCTCCACCCCTGTTCCTTTCATGCCAGAAAGGTCTCAAGGTAGAGTTTACAGAGTGGTTGCTGAATTAATGGCTTACAGCAGCAGTCAAATACTTATTTCCTCAATAGAGAAAATTTGGGGGGAAAATCCTACACTTACAGTTCTTGCTGATTTTTGGATTTCTTTTTTCAGGCGGGCACCTACAGCTACTTTCCATGACAGTAAGCACAACATTGTTCATGTACATTTTGATGCCACCAGGGGATGGCTTTTGACCTCGGGGACAGACAAGGTTATTAAGGTAGGAACGAGGAATGTGCTTTAGCTCCTATATTTCATTTCCCCTTGCTCTCCCATGTGGCTGCAGGTATGCCCTACCTGCCTTCTTCCACCCAAGAGGCTTCTCAGTGATGGATTTCTGCCCAGTAAGGACCAAGGAAGTCTTGGTCTATGAAGTTACTGCCTGAAGGGACTGGGACAAGTTCTCACTGTACCTTTTTCTCTAGGGAGACCAACTGTTTTTCAACATGGCAAATCTCAGTGTGGCTAGATAAATAAATAGCTAAAATAATGAATAGGTGTATAACACTTGATTAATTTGAAAAAACAAAATCCTCACAATATGTTATGAATATGCTGATTATTCAAGTTAACACTGTAGTGGGAGTTTTGTTAGGTAAAACATAATGACATACAGAGTGTCATTTGGTCAGCCTCCACCACTCTAACATGAGTGCTGGAAAATTAAATCAAACCTCTTCACACCTGTTGCAATCACCTCTAACCATGTAGCCCCTCTTGAGCAAAGAAAAAAAGGTGCAAATTATTTAAAAATTGTATTTAAACTGTATTTTGTCTTTAACCATTACTCACTATGTTGTTATATTTTATTGTATGAACAGTTGTGGGATATGACACCAGTAGTGTCTTGATGTTACATCAGTGGAACTTGAAAGGTGGTATTTACAGAAGAAACCGATTTCCTAACCCTAATCATCCTGCAGAAGATAGATAACGCTGGGTGCATACAGCAGATGAGAAAGGAACTAATGCGTTTACAATTCTATGTCCTCTGCTTGATCAAGGCTGAACATTTGCACGAAGACTCTTTCCACTTCTTCTCAAAATATACAAGGAGGTATTTTTTTAACTAACGGTTTATATGATCCAACTTTGGCTGTCTTGAGTTTGTTTGGAAAATCTGTGTGCAGTGCAATTTTTAGTTTTTCTATTTCACTATGCCAAGATACTTGCTGGTTTGTACAGAGGGTTCTTGGGTTGTGTCCTGCCAAGGGAGGCTCCTCACAGTGAGTACCTGTTGATTTGGGATATTTCTGCTTATCGTGCTCTCTCCAGTGGACGAACTCCAGGCACAGTGTTGCATGTTCTCTGGGTGCCTCACCAAGGAGCTGATGGACTACTGCAATTCCTAAAAGGGCTCTACTATCTACTTGCCCTAGTGGGCATCATCTAGAGAGCATTTCATTGCTCTGTGTAATCTTCCTGCCTCTTCCTTTGCTGCACAGGTCACAAAACCAGGGGGCAGGTTGTTCAGCAACTAATTTCTACAGGAAACTGAAATAGTTTTCCTGCTCAGAGCATTACAAGGAGCACACAGACTCATTTGAGTTTGATGAAGCTGACAGCCTGGTTCAAATGAAATTACTGGCAACAGGAACTTTTGGGAGCGTGTGCATAGAGAGGGGCAGATCTAAAACTGGTCTAGATTGGAAAAGTCTGGTTTACCTCTACCTCTACCTTGCACAGCAACATTTCAGCATTTATACCTGTCTGTGTTGTTGAAGATGAATTTTGTTTTTCCTGTTTTCTGTATGGTTAGTCATATTTATTTTTTAAAATGCTGATGGTTTTTATTAATTTCCTCTATAGACCCAAAACTGATATTGCTGAATGCCCATTGTCCTGTTGTCATATTTTACAGTTTCTTTTAAAAATAAACAGTATTTAAAAACCTGGATTGACCAAAATTACCTTTATGGAAGGATATTGCCAAGATGAATCAATGAAAAAAACACATTTTTTCCAAAGGAATCTTCTCTGAAGAATCAACTCTCTGTTCTGTTAATTCATTTCACTTTTTAGTGTAGTATTGCCGATGCACTTCAAAGAAACCGGTGTAGAGCATGGAACTGCAGACCAGACCAAGGGCTTTCCTGTATCCACTGTTTCAGCAGTCCTTGTGGTCTGTAGCTGCTGTGACACAGCACATTGGTGGTGCTCAGTCTTCCCCCATTTTGGACTTGACTTTTCCTCTCTAAAGTGAGGAGGCCATGATGTTTACTGCTACAGAGTTCATTGCTACCTAGAGAAGCCTCGTGTTCTTTCTTCAGTGAGAACACCAAAAGAAAATAAAGCTTCTCTTTTGTTTGCCCAGCAGTAATTCACTTTTGAGGGGGAAAAAAAAGGTTAACACAATCCATGGCATTAATTCTGGTCCAGTGAGCTGCTGCAATAAAGAATGAGTGGACTTTCATGTGCATGTCACAGGACTGCTATGTATTTTCAGAGAAAATTCTCTTTTTAAACATCCTGTAAACTGTGATGAAGCATTTTGCAGTCATGTTCTCTGAAATAATGCCACCTTGGCTTTCCTGGCCATACAGCCAGTTGATAGTTCCCCTCAAGGCAGCATATTTTAGAGCATATTTCCAACATAATTCACACAGCACTAAAATACTATTTTTTTCAGCCTGAATGTTAATTGTTTTCTAAGTCCTCCCACTTTCTCTCCTGGAAGCTAGAAGCTTGTTTCCTCTTGGAAGGCTTTTCATTACACCTTGTGCATGTTTCCTCATGACTGAAGTGTTCTTGGCTGTTGAAGCTATGCAACATGATCAAGTCGCCTGCCAATATTTCATTCCAGTTTGAGAAGACGTACAAAACTTTGCTGGTCTATGCTGTTCCATGTTACCTTGGGCTCAGGGCCTTTTGGCCAAAGACCTGTGACTTGTTTTGCTGTGCAGGGAGCGCATCTCATGGTGACAGAAACATGGGCACACCAAAGTGGATTTAAATTGCTGTTTAGTGCTCTGTTCCTGAGGAGACAGTGTTTGCAATAGGTCTGGGACTCTGCCATGAATTGTGCTTACACTGATGGAGTGGTGGAGTAAGCAAGCTGAGGATCTGCCCCTGGGTCACTGGCTGGTCCTGAACACATAATGTTCAAACAAAGGTGAGGAACTGACTCTGAAGAAGACTAAATTTGGGAGCTCCGTGAGTTTGGACTGTTCTGCAGTGAACTCTTGGCCACTCCCCCATTGCCTTCCAAGGAGTCGTGGTTTCAGTGTTGCTTGTGGGTAGATGTTGGGCATAAAAATCCCTTTTGCAAAATTCTCCTGGCTGTTCTTTCTCATTGAACTACCTGCAGGGTTATCTGAATTTAAGATGAACATCTTATCTTCCAGTTTCACGACAAACTTGTCTGGGCTTAGAAAAATATATAAGCTGAAAGTGAAGCTGAGAGGGGAAGGGAAGTTTGTCCCTTTACTATGCCGTTACAAGGCATTATGTAGAGATATGAAGGGACAATAGATGTCTCTAATTCAGTAATTCCTTTACCTTCCAAATGAAACAAGAAGGATTTGACATTGGGAGAGCCTACCTTCCTTTTCTGTTAGGGTAACAAACCCAGTTTCTTCTGTTTACTAGATCCACACAAAAAGGGATCCCTGTGGCCTGGTCCTTTTCTTTCCATTTTACTTGCTGAATAACAAATCTGAGCTATTTTTTTTTTTAAATTGCATTATTGGAGTATTGGAAGGAGGGTGTCTTTTGGTACAGGTGTAAACCATGCAGCACCACATGCACACACATCCATCCACACACACGCAAACAAAGCCAAGTCCCCTTTCCCCAGGGCTGCTGAAGGGCAGCAGCTTTTAGTGATAACCTTCTGCTATGACAAGTAACATACAAACAGTGCTGGCCTCTCTCTGCTATTCACATCACAAAAATTGATTTTCATTTCTCACTTAGCTAGTGTTTCCTTGGGGGAAGAAGCAGTGTTCTTAAGAGCATCTACTTGCTATTCTTGGTTTTACAATGAACAGTGTCTGTACTGCATAGACAGATGATGGGGCAGGCACTGGTCACATACACAGTGCCTGAGCTGGTGGCTTGAGCCAGGTGGGACAACCTGACCCCCAGCCTTCAGTCTTTTTTAAGGTGAAAATATTTAAATGAAGGGAGAAGAATGTGGGCAACTGCTTGCAATGATAGTATTGATGGACCTCCTATCTACAAGAAGACTAGCATCATGGTTAGACGTGGTTGAAAAAGGGTGATGCAGAGGGCTAAAAGTAAGCCAGTCTAACAGAGAATAATCCTGAATAGTGACATCCATGTACTCAGCTACTGGCACCCTGGTCTACAGCTGCTTTTTACAGTAAAGCCCAGGTGACCTCCATAATTTGTCCTCCTGAACTTGAGGCCATCACCTGAATGTCAGCATGTTGACTCTTAGTACATCAGTAATGATAACTGCACTTCACCTGAGAGGGTGGGATGAGTATCTCCAGTACTGGGAAAAGGAAGGATTTGTTTCCTCTGAGTGGGGTTGGTTGCTGATAAGGTGGATGGCTGGATGTGTAAAGGGGTTGAACCAAAGCAGGTATAGGGAGAAAAAAGTTTGCTTTATGCCTGCTGGGGAAATCATTGCTGGAAAGGATAATGCAACTTTTTTTTTCCAGCTGTGTCCAATTCTGTGCTTCCCTTTACGAGAGATGAAACTACTGGACAGAGTCCAGCAAAGGGCCACTAAGATGATGAAGGTACTGGAGCATCTCTGGGAAAGCTGGGACTCTTCAGCCTGGAGAAGAAAAGGCTGAGAGAGATCTCATCAATGTGCATAAATACCTGAAGGCAGGGTGCAAAGAGGATGGAGCCAGGCTCTTTTTGCTGGTGCCCAGTGGGGCAATGGGCCCAAACTGCAACACAGGACGTTCTCTCTGAACATCAAGAAACACATTTTACTGTGAGCGTGACCAAGCACTGGCAAAGGCTGGCCAGGGACATGGTTTGTGGGTTCTCCATACTTGGAGATATTCAAAAGCCAACCAGACATGATCCTGGGCAGCTAGCTCTAGGTGACCCTACTTGATCAGGACCAGATGACCTCTGAAGGTTCTTTCCCACCTCAACCATTCTGTGATTCAAAGTCCACTATACATCTGTGTCTACTTTATGACTTGGGGGGGGGGC
>JAWWEU010000001.1:53662977-53718631 GCA_035583155.1 Acropternis orthonyx | reverse complement strand
GGGGGGGCGGGGCAGGGAGAGGGGGAAGTATATTTCTTTAAATATGTATGTATGTATGTATGGCCAGACTTTGCAAACGAAGATCTTGGGAAGGGCTCTCCCCACGTGGGGGTGCCCTTCCAGCCTGCGCAGTGGACTCTCCAAGATCTTCGTTCGTGAAGGCTGGCCATACATACATGTATGGGAGGGGGGACAGAATATCTAGATGATTCTTTAAATCTAAGCTACTAAAAAATTAGCAAATATTACCTATGTCTGTCCTCACAGTTCCCAACAGGATGTGGGTAACAACAACCAAAATTCTGTTTTGTAAAACACAGGAAATAGGCCTACAGTGTGTGGTTTTACAAACCATGTCCTTTCCAGGAGACCACATGGAGCACATGGACTTAGAAGACTTTGTTTCTGTGTGTTACAATGGCGTGAAACAGTAACAACAAACTTGAGCCTTTTTCAGGGTGCGCTGATGTGTTGAGTCCTTCAGTGATGACCGCTTGTGTAATATTGAGGAACACACAAATTTTTCTCTTCAAAATTGCATTCTGTGAATTTTGGCAGGAAATCTTTGCTCCTCAGAAGAAAAAACGTAATCCCTTGTTTGACAATAACCTCAAATTCTGGAACCTGAGATTACAGAATGACAGAACATGCTGAGTTAGAAGGGACCCATGAGGATCGAGTCCAACCCTTAGCCCTGCACATGACCATCCCCAGGAGTCACACCATGTGTCTGGGAGTATCATCCAAATGCTTCCTGAACTCTGGCAGTCCTGGTGCTGTGACCACTTCCCTGGGGAGCCTGTTCCAGTGCTCAGCCACCCTCTGGCGGAAGAACATTTCTCTAATATCCAACCTAAACCTCCCCTGACACAACTTCAGGCCATTCTCACAGGTTCTGTCTGTCACTGGTCACCACAGAGAGGAGATCAGTGCCTGCCCTTCCTCTCCCCCTCACAAGGAAGTTGTAACTGCAGTAAGGTTTCCCCTCAGTCTCCTCTTCTACAGGCTGAACAACCCAAGTGACCTCAACTGCTCCTCATACAGCTTCCCCTCAAGGCCCTTCACCATTTTCGTGGTCCTCCTTTGGATTAACTTTGTGTGGTCACGTGTAACTTTTCATTGCTTTTTTCCTTTTGACCTGTCTTTGGCCATCTCTGAAATTTTGTTTGCTGCAGGACACATTGTACTGCTTAGAACAGAAAGACACCGAGTTCAATAGAAATTGCTGCCAAGTGGGGCCATTGAACTCAATTCAAAATGAAAATAAGAGAGCACAGTCTCCTGGCAAAGTCTTTACAAAGAACAGATACCAAGAGAGAATGTTATCAGCATACGGAAAAAAAAAAAAAAGCCAGTATTATAGAAATGAATATTCATCAGAACTGTAAAAAGCCAAACCATCCCCCATTCCAGCACTGTAAGCCGACTAGCAGCCCTGGTCAGGATCCAGAAGCCACAAGGAACATAAGAGTTGTTCTAGTAGATTGAGTCAATGAAGATCTTATTTCAATTTCTTATTCTTTGGTTTAATTGCCAAATAGTATTTATCTACCTCAAGCAGTGTTGTGAGAACTGCATTAAATGCATAAGCACTTCAACATTAAAATGATGAGGAAGAGACACATCACTACTGAGATGGTGCAGAAGAGGTGTCAGGCCTTATGAATATAGTTTTGCCTCTCTCCAGTTCCTAGACATTAAATAATCTGAATTTATTAAAGGGTTTATCACCTTTGTATTTACATTTTGTAACAGGTCAGGGCTTCCTTCAGATGTGAAAGACCCATAGCTATCACCCTTATTTTGTCCTTTTCCACGAAAATTCTGTGGGGTTGGCATAGCCAAGTAATGAAGAAATTTTCACAAATAAACAAGTACACAAACTTACTTGCCACATCCTTGTCATTAGCACTAGTAGGGGGTCAGTTCTCCAAAGGGCAAGCATCGCTTCTGACTCTTCTTGGTAAGTTAAGTTCAGCATACTGACCAATATATTGTGGGCTTTGTTGTCTATCAGGTTAGAGGGATTTTGTATGAAGAAAAATTTACTGGCTTTTGTTCAGGTCACTATTTTGTAGGAATTCAGCTCAGTAATTTGACCATCTTTTCCACTAATTACATTGTAACACTTTCCAGTTCTGTCCCAGTATGCAAATAAGCCTCTCTAGTTTAGCTGAATAAATTGTGGTATTTTAACAACCACTAAATTAATTTCTATCAGCTTCTGGCTGTTACATTTCCTGCTCTATGTGTATAATGAGGAATTTGGTTTATTGAGTTTTGACTGGACTCATTCACCTGCCTCTTCTGTGAATTGTCATAAAACTGATAACTGTTCTATAGACATGTCCTTTGCCATAATGAATTCCTGCTCCAAGCACCTGGCAGTGGGTGAGCAGCTCAAGGGAAGCAGGGAAGCAGGGTGTTTGGGCAGTTGGGGAAAAGCACAATTTTGCACATTGCTCCAAGGCTCCCTGTGGATTGTGGATTCTGAACTGGAAAGAAAAGGGAAGATGTGCAAGATTTTTAACCATCAAGGAAAATGGCACTTCCTGGGGCCTCTCTCCCTGAAGTTTGAACCAGTGCAGGTTCTACCACTCTTCCTCTGCTCAGACCATGTTTTTATTTGTGAAACAGCACTGGCAGTGCTGGTACAGCAAAGGTTTGAGCTGTTTCTCATGGCTGCAGGGTAGAAAGCTGTCCTGCTGAAGATCTTTGGCCAGGCTGACAGTGTCCCTTTGTAAAACTGAGCATTAGCTTTTGTTTTGAGAAAAAACAAACTTCCTTCACAGAAATACATCATTTTTCCTTAAGTTTATCTGATGGCTCCCTCTAGAGAGGGGAACATAAATACTGACCTACTTCACAAATTGAAGTTCTTGGATTTGGTGACTTTTAGTCTCAGAAGTGTTTTTGTTGCACTTGCTAACCATCAGGCTTGGTGCCTTTTCAAACTTTCTTTCTCCCATTGTCTAGATCAGTGCTTTTTGAATGACTGCAGGAATACAGAGATTTCAAGTTGTCTTGTTTTCAAGTTGTAATCTGTCACTGGGTCTGCTCCAATGTGCCCAGAACTACTTCTCCCAACAAAGCAGGAGAGGTAAGCCTGAGACAAACAGCAAAATACTGTGAGCAGAGCCAGGAGAGATCTGAAGCTTCGCTCTGCCAGTCAGAGTGGTAACAGCCTGTTTAAAAAGACAGCGGATGGATGTTGACTAGCAGTAATTCTAGATGAGTAGGATCCAGTGTCATGAGATGGGGCACTTAACTTTTGCAGGCAGAGTGAGAGCAACACACAGACAAACTTATGGATTAAACTGCTTTATAACTGCCCTCCCCCACCAATGTCAATTACAATCAGTTGTTCAATGAAAGAATAACTCAATGTTCACTCCATTCACCAAGATGGTTAATGAAAACTAGTACTGATCCAACTGCCATGGTTTTTAGAAAGGCTCTGTCTTTACAAAAATACAATTAGTGATTGTACTGACAATTGAAACAGCTGGGACTGTCCCCCACCACATAAATATACGATGAGGTTTGCAGCACTGACTTAAGATATGTTCAAGTCCATAGCAGAACTCCCTTCTTTGAGCCCAGGCAGTGCACATTCATTATCCCACCTCAGTCTTCTTTAATGGGAAGGGGTGCCCCTGCTCAAATCTTGTTCCCACTGAGTAGAACACAGAAGGTGGTGCATGTGTTGGTGCAAATGTGAACAGTTGGTATTTGCAGTTTACTCCAAAACAGTGAGGTATATGTGGGAATGCCCCACTATTCAAATCCAAACAAGAAACAATTATTTATACCTTTAATCAATCACAGGTTGGTTTTGTTTGGTGGTTTTTTTAAACAATGAATAAACACAGCTCCAGAAATGAAACTTACGAGGAAATGCAGTTTCCTGAATTGCCCGATACCTGTCACACTGACCTCTTAAAATTCTCATCCAAGACAAAGACCAGAAGTTGCAGTTGCCCCACCTCACTGCAGTCAGTCCTGCTGCACTGTCACTGGGATGTGCCTTTCCATTAGCACACAGGGAAATATGGGCTCCACATGTGGCCTGTAGCACTGCAATCCTCTGTGCAAAATCCCTGAGCAAAAACTCCCCAACTATGTGACTTCACAGATGAAGAAAAATGTGAAAGCCTTCAGAATGTGAATAATTAACAACTGAGGTCAGAGCCACACAAGCCTCCATATAAGCCTCAAAGGTACCACAAGAAGTGTTGGGTTGAACATGGACAGGGAAGGGCAGCAAGAGCAGCTGCTGGGCTTGTTCTGCTCCTAAAAACCAGGTATGTGCAGAAGTCCCCAGGGTGCACTACTTAGCAAGGACTTGTGCCACCTTCTCTTTCTGGTCATCTGTCACGGGATTCCATTTTAATTTTGCCCATAAAGTTTTATAAGTGGCATTAAATGTATTTACTTTCATGAAGGT
The DNA here is from genome assembly GCA_035583155.1 of Acropternis orthonyx. Classification (NCBI taxonomy): domain Eukaryota; kingdom Metazoa; phylum Chordata; class Aves; order Passeriformes; family Rhinocryptidae; genus Acropternis; species Acropternis orthonyx. Next base: position 53,714,184 of record JAWWEU010000001.1, on the reverse strand, counting down.
TCAAGTCATTCTGAATTGCATTAACACAAAGCCTCTCGCTGGCTTACAGCCACATGCCGTGCTTGCTCTTGTGGAATTGGGCTGAAATAAAGCATCATCAGGACCATTATACCAAAGTGTGTGAGACTCTGGGTTTTGTTTCTAATTGCTCTTCCTGTGTTCTAGTTCTTTTTAAATCACAAGTGCTCTTAAACCATAGCATGTTGCTCTTTTACACTGTGACCAAACTTCAATTAAAGCAGGTTTATGAACTCTGACTTCATTTTTAAGCTGTGACTAAAATGAAAAATATAGGCCATTCAAATACATCACTGCAGAATGTGGACTAAAATGTGTTACATATACATATAGTGCACTTTTTTATTTTTATGAACTATTTAAATGCCAGTCTTCTGTACTTCAGAGCTGAGAGGCAACTTAACTACTCAATAATGCAAATGTTTTTATTAGCCTTGCAGCTACTGGATTAAGAAACGCAGTTACTATATACACTTCCAGCCATACACTTGTTTTGGGTAATTGTATTTAAGTATGGAATAGTTAAATAGAAAATGTTAATACCAGACTTGTAGGAAATAAACCTCTGTGCAAGCCTTGCTGTTGTTTTCTTTCACTGTAGTATAAGAAGGAGTTCAGTTTAGAAATGAAGTTAGAAATGAAGTAATAGTTTGAATGCTGACCCAGCCTCTTCAGGAAGAGCTGTGACAGCACCCTTGACTCAGCACTGCTTATTAGGGGAAAAACTTATTTCAGGGCCTTTATTTCCAAGGAGACTGATAATAGGCTGAAAAGAGAAGGTTTTTTCCTAAACTGATTCTTAATGGTAGGTCTTTGAATGAGTAAATCATATCAGCCAGGAGGGTATCTTTGGGAAAACTAAATTATATAAAGCAGATATAAGGAGCTCTCGAATGCCCATCTGAGGACTTTAGCTACCAGTCACTGCAGAGAGCTCAAGAACACCTGTGTTACATTTGTGTCTAGGCTGGTTGTTCTACCACACTGGTCTGAGCCATGTGTGAAACAGTGCAGCCACTTGGCTGGGTTCTGTAGGCAATTGTCTAACAAACACAGTTCATGAGAAAATGTGTTGCCACTGCTTTGCAGTAAATCTCAACTAAATAAGACAAAATGAATCCCACCTGAGTATCTTAGTCTGAGCTGACCGTCTTCACCATTAGTAGAAAGATGTAGGGCTGTAGGTGATGTTTCTTAAACTAGATTCAGTAAATCCCTCTGAAAAAACCTGTTTTCTCTCTACTGATTTGCAGTGAGAATCCCAGTGAGTAGTTCAAATGTCCACAGGTCAGGTAAAACGAGTCCCATCCTCTGGAAGTAAACAGATCTAAACAAAATACAACCCTGTCATTGGGAGGTGGACTTCACCTCTAAAACCTGTGCCCCCCAGTGTTCCCTTCCCCCTCTTAGTCCATCCATAAAGATACAGCAATTCCCTTTAATCTTTCAGAGAAATGGCAAGCATATACAGCTTAGCATGCCTGCAGTCATACAGCCATTTCTCTGCCTTATCCAGCCCTGTCTGGGTGTGTTATGTGTTGAAACCTCCTTCTTCACGGTATCTTGACGTAAACTGGATAATATTCAGCCCTGGCTACATAAAGTAATGTGGAAGGCATTTGGCAGCGTTCCTAAATTCTTGCTGTTTAAACATGAGAAAGCAGATCAGTTCTGCATACCAGCACTGATTTATAGAAACTGAAGACCTTGAGGAATTTTTCCATTTAAACTAAGCAGCACTGCAAAAGAGTTTCTGCATTACCAGTTACAGGTTTGAGCCCAGTCATGCTCATGCAGTGAAGGAAGCCACCAGCCTGTCAAATACAGTGGTTAAATGCTGTTTAAAACATTTCCTGCTTCTTTCCTGAAGTCCTTCGTGAAGGCTACTGAAGGTACACTCCTCTGCATTTCTCTGTGCTGTTTTAAATTACTCTGGGTAACTTTACAAAATCTTGGGGTTTATTTTAATGCCTCCCAAGTTTTCTTCCAATTCAAAGAACACAACCTTAGTGTGTCTTGAGACAGCAGGTGCATATTCACAATGGGAGATGCCCGGCAGCAGAAAAAAAATGACACAGGAACCACTCGCCCCATTATGAAGACACCTGAACCCAATTAATTTTTAACAGGCCTAGGGCATTCTAATTCCCCTCAGCAATAGGGGTACTACAGCAGGTGTGTTACTGTGTAATTAGAAGCTGTGAGGTTACACTGTGTCAGCAGTGACACTAAGATCCTGGAGAGGTGGATCTGAACTTCTGCGAGAACTCTTCCAGGCAGCTCCATTAACTTCTCCTCATCCTCTGGTGGACTGTGGGTGCTTGCTAGGGGTAAGTGTGTAGTGACTGGCTGCCTATCTGGAAGGAAAAAAAAAATCCAGATGGGTACATTTAACTTTCTTTTCTAGCAGAAAAGGGATTTTTCTGCTAGGCTCTGTACTGCTCAAACATGCCTTGTGGTTTTGAAACCAGGAAACATACCTTCTAGGAATCTGTCAATAACATTAAGCATATCTCCTAAACCAGAACTTAAACTAATTCAATTTGTATTCTGGAACGAGAGTTATTTTTCTTTAAGACAACGTGGCTTAGACTGTGGGGCAACACCCCATTCACAGCTAGAGACAGTATAGGAAAAAGGCAGCTTTACAGTGGGGTTATGCCTGCTCCCTGTCACTAGTGCAACACCTGTAGGCAAAGAACAATAGCTGGAGACTTTTGCTGCAGGCAGTGAACACTTTTCAGCATGAGACAGGGGGTTTCCTTGCCTCCTGGATAATGTTTCCAGTGCTACGCAAATCTCCAGCTAGGGCTTTGTAGTTAGGATTATTTTCAATTTTAAAATGCTCACTTTCATCCGTAGAAATAATGGTTAAATTCTAAATGCTGTGGAACTTGGGCTTATTGCTCAGTCGCCAGAAGTAACAGATATCCAACACATCTGACCAAATTTGCTCAGTTTGTGGCTTTGCTTAGTTTTCCAAGTCTGATGTTCCTTACTCACTCTGTGTAAATATAGCTGTATCGCCATCCATTCTAAGGGATTTTCCCCTCACAAAACACAGTATGTAGAGCCCAGGAACCTTACGACAATCCTGTCCGGTGTCTATGGAGCAACAGTCAGAGCACTGGTGAAGCACTGTTAGTCTATTTACTAAGTCCAACTTCCACAACAGCCAGCTGAGATGAAAAGAACAAGCTGTTGCAACCCTGGGCAGCAGAGTTCTCTGCAAACTTATCAGGCTGCCATCAGGCTTCCCAGGAGAGCAGAGATGTTTACTCTCTTAAGAGCATGTGTTGTAACTGGCTGCACACACCACATGACTTCAGCTCATGGAAAACTGAGGGGAGAGAAACATGCAGAGGAACATTCCCTTCTCCACTGAATACGAACTGCTTCCTACCTAACCACAGTGTTTCCAGTAGACTGTGCTAAAGTTTGGGAACTATGTGTGAAAGCCAAGTTCAGAAGATGCTTCTAGTCTTTGGAAAGCAAGCCTCTGTCAAACATTTTTCACCTATTTTGGCAGATGCAGAGAATTTGGTAGTACTTCTCATGTTCTCACTTCTCTTTATTTTCTTCCTCAGGAAAAAAAAAAAAACACACCAAAACTGCTGGCTTTGGTTTGGCCTCAGAGGGAACAGAATAAAAGAGAATGGAGGAAATGGAGGGAAGCCCTGACCAATTCAGAAAATGGCTGCCTCAGACCAGAAGCACAGCCAGGGTCTGTGGTAAAGTTCTCCTGCACACAAAACCCTTTAGTGAAAGGTCTGAAGAGGGCCCATATTAAGATGTGGCTTCCAAAGGGCAGCAGGAGAGAGAAATAAATGACCTCACCAGTATTTGATAAGCACTGGACACAGACACAGAACTTCTCTTACAGCCTTAAGAGTAGTCATGCCAGGACCAGAGCTCTCAAAAGTCAACAGCTACAGCTAAAGAGCCGAGGTGTGTTCCCTGTTTACTAAAGCTGGGGGTAGACAAAGGCCAAAGGCAAGAGCCTGGTGGAATTACAGTCTACAGAAACAAAAACTGAGCAGAAGCATTAGGACTAGAAGAAGGTGATCAGGGTAAGAAAAAGGCAAAACCTGGTTCTACAAAGAACACTGAGCAGCTGGGATGTGTGGTTTTCACATGCACCACACGCTGACATGAGAAAGTTCTGGTTAAATTTCTCTCAGCCAACCCAACTGTGTGAGTGTCTGTGGGACAGAAGGAATGAAACTAACCTAACTCTGGAAAAGTCTGAGCTTCCTGCATGCTCTGTGTAGAAATTCAGTGAATCGGTATTTGAGTGCCACATCCAACAAAAGTACTGAGCTTCTGTAAGCAACTATCCTGAGCTTTCTCTTTCTGGACTGACCTGCTTCACCACCGAGGCATCCATGCTTCCAGCTGCTCCTACAAAGATGCCTGTCATTTGCCTGGGAGAAAAGAAAGGCTCTACCCTACTTTTCCATTCTCTATGCTCACAGTCCCAAAAATGCCACTGTGCTCAAGTGTCTGCACAGCATTAGAGAACGGGGAAATTGGTAGTTTTAGCTACCATGGAATGGTAGGAAGAATGTGTCAAAGCAAAGCCAACTCCCAGCAGTCTGTGAGAAGGATGTTCATTTCTCAGCATCAGAAAAGATACTGTTTGACTGCTGTGATTCAGCTTCCCTTGGCACAGTCCTAAGTACAGCCATTTTAATTAAAAAAATTCCCAACCCTCCCTAGAGAAATGCTTTGAAGTCTCTATCAGGTACTTTAGAGGACAAAAGCAGGAACATAACACAATGTTCACTTGAACCTTTAGTCTAGAAACAATTTTGAGAAATGCTTTATCCTTTGAACAAGTTGCCTGGTCCAGACTTCATCCCCACCCAGGCCAGACAGGGATCCTACGGTTCCAGCAGCTCAGGGATCTCCACTGCTATGCAATTTAAGGCAGTGCCTCCTTACCTTGGAAGAAAAAGCCACTCGGTAACTGGGTTGCTTCAGCTGATACTGCCAACCATACCACAGTGTCAGCTCCCTGGGCATCCGTGCGCAGGGAGTTCTTCATCTTCTCATAGAAGTCTGGCATGGACAACCTCACAGCTAGAAAGAGTAGCAATGGAATGGTGGTCTGCCATGCAAGGCTTCTTTGATTAAAGAAATAAGAACAGCTTAAAACTGGCATTCTGAGTGTAGGAAGAAGAGAAGGCACTTAGCAATTTTTTGGAACAAAATGAGTATTTCCCCACAGGTAGGAGTATTGATGGCTCATGGGAGAATAGTGCTAAGCTGTCACATGACCCACAAATGGTTTGTTTGGGCCAAATTAGAGGGACAAAACTAGTAGGAGCTGAGAACAGGATCAGTGAGAGGTTCCTGTGCCAATTGCATTCTAAACTGTAAAGACTAGAAACACAAGGGAAACAGAAATTCCAAAATACAGGTGTTCTAATGGGATTTTTAGCTCTTTTTTTCTCACCAGTTTTAGGAAACCAGTTGCAGCCTTGTATTTTAAAACTGTGTGCTGAACAGTACCTAAACCAACTGCATAATTCCTGTCTAAACTCTGGTTTCTTTTTATTTTGTCCAACAGGAGATGGTCCCATAGGTGTTTATTTTTGGAGGTTGGAGAGTCTTTGAACTTTAAGGTGGGATAACTATATGGTTCATTAGGTTTGAAATCCAAAAAGGAAGTGCAAAAATAAATGTATTTTAAGGAAAAAGAAATACCAGGATATTTAGTTGGAAAGGGCAAATTTCAAGCATAAAGTAGACAGGGTAAATGTTTCTGTCATCAGAAGCAAATTTGGGAAACTGCATCTCCATAAAAGACCTCAGGATGGGACTCCTATTCTGCATCCCAAGCTTGGCCACTGGGGACTGGTAACATATTTGGGAATGCAACATCTATACTGGATAACTGATGCTGGCCCACCTGCTGAGGCACAGTCACTGAAGAACAGCTGCAGCTCAAACAAAGGGCTGTCTAGCCAAACGGTTTCTTGACAGCAGTAAATGTTTAGAGGATTGGAAGAGGAACAGGGCTTGCACAGTGGTACATTTTCCATTTTCTTATATACCCTCACAAAATCCCAATGTCTGCATGTTGGTACTTAGAGATGCAGAAGCTCAATCTGTGTGCTTAACCGTTCCACTACAAATGTAACTTAAAAGTTACCTTAAAGAACTATGGCTCTGCTGTGCATTTGTGCAGGGCTGGAAATATTCATTGCCCATTATTATTCTCTGGATATACACAGACAGCAGATACTGTGCAGAATAGAGCTACCAAGGGGATACAAAACTACTTCAAGCACCAGTTTGGAGAAAAGAAATTACTGCACCTGTTGGAAAAATCTGCCAGGAAGTTTTTCATTTATCTTTGCTAATCCTGAAAAGAAAAAGATGTAATCAGAGTGTGAGGCAGATGTTACCTGGAGTGTCTGCCCAGCCAGGGTACATTACAGAGAAATGGATGTTTCTGTGAGCTTTTGCCCATTGTTCTGTCAAGACAACTTGCTGTCTCTAGGATAGAGCAGTAAGAGCCATCAAGCCAACATCGAGTTCAACAGCTTGTCCACCAAATTAGTTCCAAGGGAAATAAACTACATCAAATGTGCTGTAAATACAAGAGCATTTATGTAAAGCAGAAACACACCTTTGCTCATCCTGACTTGATTTACTGGACAAATTCATCAGAGACCACCACGGTCACTGCCATCTATACCCTGATCACAGGCTTACTTTTAAGGTGGCAGCACTGGTTTTTACCAACCACATCTACTTGCTGCACACTATAGCAAGAACTAAACAGGCTACAGGCTTCATGAGCTAAAACCAGTTTTCCCCCTTGTGATAATCTAGCCACACTTTCCATGCAAGATGTATGCACTCGCAAGGGCATGCCAGCATACTCCTGAAGATTATTGCTCGCGTGTCTCTGCATGAGTTGGATGCAATGGGAAAGCAGCAGCGAACAACAGGCTTTTTGCAAAGCAGATGGTATGAACTGCCTAGCAAACAAGTGCTGGGCTTTGCTTTCAATACTACGGACTGTACCTTGTTCTGTGCATACACCATAGTCCCATCAAATGTCCCATTTTCCGACTGCAAGTCGGATACATTTAATTTTTGAACTAGCATACCTCCAGAAGAGACAGTTATCTGTAATTAAATGAATGAAAAGCAAATGAATGAAAAGTAAAATCAGTAACTCCCCACAACTGCACTCATGCATGAAATGTGGTCTTCAGGCTGTATTTGGAAGTTCCTAGGGAGCAGGATTCCTCTGCATGCTCTTTGCACTATGCTTGTGCTCATATGTGGAGCATACCTGAAGATGAGGTGGAAGAAATAAAAGTGGTTTTTTTAGGAAGTGATTTTCATTCAAATTGGTGTTGATGCATTTGGGGAATTTTGTGCTTCTTCCTTTTGAAAAGTAATAAAGAAAATAGCAGAACAGCACTATTTGTAGTTTGCATGTTTAGCATTTACAGGAGCTAATTAGAAAACAGGAGATCATACAAAACTTGGGAAATTTCATTTAAAAAAAATGTTCCTGCTGTCTTATTTTACACCAAGATCTGTAAAGTTCTTTTAAGCCCATACTCCTGTTTTTTGCACCCTACTGCAGGAGGTAACTTGCCCTAGGGAAAGTAAAAGGCTAAGTTTCCAAATGAAATGCTTTACCCTGATTTCCAATGAAGAGTTGAGAGCAGCAGGCAGGAGCTTTGCCTTGGAGAAGGAGGTGATTCTTAGCAAAATCCAAGAGGATTCTAGAGATGCTTACAGCATTATAACTGATCCTGCATTGCTAGCACAGTCAAAGCACTGCTGTCACAAACCAGAAGTTAAGAATACTAAAACACCCCTTTTAAACCATATCACAGACTCACCACTCTGGCATCAGCTTCTTTTTCCAGGAGGGGAAGCAGAGCAGTTGTCAGGATGTATGTACCTAAAAGACAGATAGGTACCAATGTGAACTTCTCTTTTTAAAAAAATCTTTCTTCTCCCGCTCCCACCCCTGTCTATAGCAACCCAAAACCCAAAGTGTCTGAAACTTGACCTGAATTTGACAATGATTTTTTTTTTTTGCTGCTTTACCTGCAAGGTGTCAACTCATCTTGCTGTTTACTTAGCAAAAGGCATATCCATTATTTTATAGACTTTTATGTTTATTTTACCCATAGAGCAAACTGCTCACTAAATTCAGCCATGAATCTGAAGGCAAAATGGCTCAGATACAGAATTCCCTGGATGGGGGGAGGTGATGCCAGCAAAGAAACAGGGAATGCATTTCCCCTCCAAGTGTGGCATATATACCCAGATCTAAGCCAGGTCACAAACAAGAGGAGGCAATCACTCAGAGTACACTGATACTTGATTTGTGTTGCACACAAAACCCACCCCTTAAATCCCCAGCATGACCACTGTAGGATATAAGGAATCTTTTGGGGGGGAAATATTAATGTTGCTGTCCAAGGGTAAGCTAAAATTACTTGGGGAACCTTAACTGTGTCTTTCCCTGCTTTAATTGTGTTCGTTTAGCATAGATTTGTATACACCACACAAATATATTCCACTACAGCTGTTACCATGACCAACAAAGTTTGTTATTCCAAACATTGTCCAACTATTAGTGTATGTGATTCAGACACACAGACACACCTAGTGATGTTTCATCCACTCGACTGCAAGACAGATTTTTGCTTGGTTTTATCTCTTCAGAGACTTTTTCCCTTTAAAAATGTATTCTAAACAGTTCTGTTTAATTCAAAATTAATCTAGCCCCATTTAGTCTAGTGTTTCTGCATCCACTTCCCTCTCATGTCTTCACAAATGGCTCTAGTTCAGTAATTCCATGCTAGTGTTAAATGCATTTTTTTTCCATGAGCTACCAAGGCCATGTTTTTCCCTAGGCATGAAGACTTCAGCATGTGCCTTTATAACCTCTCTTCCTCACGCCAAATTAAAATACAGCAATTTATAAACATACTACCAAAATCAAGCAAGTTACATGCTTAATGAACAAACTGTTCAGTTCCCCCATCAGTCACAGCAGTTTTCACTTTCCCTGTATAATCAGAGGGACGACCACAGACACACAATATATTTAAAACCCTGGCAAATCAAACAAAGCAAATGCACAGCAAATGAGTAAATGCAGCCTGTTTTCAGCAGAAAATGCAAGCAAAGGCAGTTGCCAGTGAATAACGAGAGCCCAGACGTCTCCCCTGGTGGTGGCGGTGAGACTGAGCGATGACATCATTAGGACAAGAACTGCCGATTGTCATGGGAGACTGCCGAGACGGGGGGCGGGGAGGGGGGGGGAAACCAAGAAATAAAGAAAAAAAAAATTAAAAAATCACTTCCGTCCAAGCTGAGAGCTTGGACTAAGCCTTATTTTTGCTATGGGTCCTTCAAAATGCAAAGTAACGTCACGTGTTGGTTAAATAAGCTGCATATCCTAAACGCAGAGCTGCAATGCACCAGCTATGACGATGCTCAGTTTTACTGCCCTGCAGATTAATTTACACTTTTAAGGGGCTTCATGTCGATTTGTTAAGTCTAAAGACCTGCAAAGATGAATGTATTAACACTGCCTCATTAACAACTGAGTTTTGTTTTGTTTTGTTTTCCAGCTAGATGAGAGAAATGTTCAATGCCAGAAATCTTGCTTAGAGCAACTACAGCTTGTCAGAAGTTTAAGTGCTTATTTAAAACCACAAACTAACTGCAAAGCCAGTGTCTCCTCTCTTCCTCAAGTATATTAAGAATTCAGTAAATCCCACAAAGCCAGAGCATTCCATCTTTTTGCCCCACAAAACCACTTGCTTCTTTGCTTTGAGAGAGAGCACAGAGCAGTTCTGATCCCAGCTTCCTAGGGTAAGCAACATTATCTCAAAACACACACAGATGCAATGCATCAGGCATTAAGGCTGAAACATTTAAGTTCTCTCACTACTAAAGATTTCACCAACAACTGTCCCCATTTTAAGTGTTTGGACAAGCTCCTTACTGCTCTAACAAATATACTTGGATATTATATGTTCTTATTTACCTGGGCTCATCTGTCAGGCAAAACAGGCTGGACAAGAAATTTAGAACAGCAATAGCAGAATAGATACACTTTATAATAGGGTTTATTGTGGGTTGGAATGCATCATGATCAATTGAAACCTCCACATTTTTATTCAGACAAAAGCTGGTGCATAGTTTGACAGTTACATTCAAGCAAATAGGTGGGATGCTCAGTAGAGCCAGTGTAGAGACCTGGCACAGCATGTACCTCATGGCAGGTGTTTTGTCAAGCACAGCTGTATTGCAGCATGCAGCAACACAGAAATTAATTTCTAAGTAAAAGGGGAAACTGCAAATGAATGCATTGCCTGCCACAGTCCTTACAAAAACATGGACTGTGTTAACAATATAGGAAAAAGAATAAAAGGAAATTCTTCTTATTACGCAAAAAAAAAAAAAAAAAAACCACACAGGAAAAAAAAAAACAACCAACTTTGCAAGGAAAACCAAGACTGAAACTATATTCATCTCTGCCCCTACTTACTTAAGGAAATCAAGGAAACATCCTTTTGCCAGTACTTGATTATTAATACCAATGTACTAGATATCAACCTTTCCAAAATAAACACTTAAGCATTCCAATACATTCCAAACACTTCTTGTCTGTTAAAGAAGAAACCTCCTCCCCCAGAACTTGGTTAAAAAAGGTGAAGCACATAAAATGAGACTAATGCTTAATTACCACGGTGTTCAAACTGCACAGATTTTTTGAGGTTTCTCTTTTTATTTAATAATTTAACACAAAAGTACTTGGAAGGAAAGGTGATGATCAACAACGTGCCTTGCACTGAAAGCATTAAGCATTGAGTATCTTGGTCATCCTGTTCCTTCCCTGAGAGGACCTTCATGATTCTGCCAGAAACAGAGGAATACCTTTTTCCCCAGGAAAAAACAGAACTGCCACTACTCTTGGGGGATTCTGGGGAAGGCAAGTCCTTGTCTCAAGCAGACACCCTGTGAATGAAGATACTCAGCCTCAAGGCCAAACATTTCCCAGTGCCTGTTCCACAGCAGTTGTATCCATGACAGAGGAGGAATTGAGAGCCCTGTGGGACACATAGTAACTGAAAGCAGGATGTTTCTATCTGAACTGGACTTCAGCCCATTTCTTACCAAGGTCTGAGAGCCTGTGGAAAAGAGCAGGCTCCTTTGAATTACAGCAGAAAAATCAAGCAGCAGCCTCTTGCTCACACACATCTCCAAGCCAGCAGCAGGCAGGGAGCTGTGAGCGCACCCACAGGCAGTGCTGGACATGTGGCTGTACTACCTGCATCTAGGGCTGAATGACAGAGGCCAGACTTGTACATCACTGTCTCCTGTCAGTGGAAACCTTGTCAACATGGACCAAAAACTTGTCCCCCACTGGTGTAACAGAGGAAAAAAAAAAAAAAATCAGTGAAGTGGTATGCAACATTGCCCTTTGAAAATAAGTACTTGCTGTGACATAAAGGAGTCCAGCAAGATGAACCTGGGAGTTCGCTCAGAAGCACCAGGAATGCAGAAGGTGAGTCCAGTCTATCACACTCACATACAGGATTTCATCTTGCCCTCAGTGAACTCTGCCTAGGTGAGGAAGTGGCTGGCAAAACCTACTAGACAAGCTACAGCCCTGTTCTGTGTAATGAGGTTTGACACACTACCTGCTGGCCATATTCTCTCCAGTTAAGAAAGGCTCCTGGGATTGATGTACAACTTTTTTTAAAGATAAACAGCCTCTCAACATCAGCTTTTCTATGGAAAAATTCCTGTAAGCTCTGTGTCTTGAAGCTGAGCTCACATCCTAGGAAATCATGTAAATACAGTGTAATTAAAACTTCCTTACAGAGCAACTCAATCATTACACACCATTAAACCAACTGTATCATATGGTAAAGTAGGCAGTGTGGGTTGTCAATCTATGCATTACACATGGTCATTCCAGTAAAAGCAATAAGCATGGCATTTAATGGGAACACACTTTACTCATACACGCTCCGTCCCAAGTGCTGATCACATTAATGTTTATTGAAGTTTCATGTTTACTTGCTAAATAAAAAGCACCAAAAAACCCCACCGCAAACACTGAATCACCATGCATTCCCTTGGGGCCTATTTTTGTAATTGCTCCACTTGCTCTAAGATCTTATCAATATGATATTGTACTCTAAGTAACAACTCCCATTTTTGTCTCTGTACAGTAAACTCCTCTACCAACCCAGAGAAGCAGTAATTCAGTGGTTTCACAATCACAGAGTGAAACATTAATGATGTAAGTGTAGAAAATGAGGCACGGTTATGGAGATAAACATTCAGTTCATGGCATAAGGTTGTTGGGTTTTTTTAAAAAGCCCAAAAACTTACAGAAATCAGTCTGCCTGCTTCATAAACTCCTAAAGAGAATTATGCTACCTTTTCCATTACCTGATGTAGAAGCTGAGGGGACCCTATGGAAAACACTATTTTTAGGTCCTGTGAAAAGGCAGCTCTGCATGTTCTTTCAACAGTTCTTTCACTGTGGATCTCACAACATTATCAAATTGAAAACTATCCTGGGGCAAGGGACAGCAGCCCACAGTGTATAAGACACTGATCTTTAATCTCCTAAAACCTGGAAGACTCCTTATCATTCACATATTTCAGACATAAAAATCAACAGGATATCACATATAATAATAGTACATGAACACATAGTCCAATCTGCTTACAAATTTACAAATTAAAACCAGTATTGTATAAATCAATTTTAAAGAAAATTATTTTTTCATCAGAAGCCATATTGTAAAGCCACTACCTGTTTATAACACCAAATTAATTGATGATGCAATTATTATAGACCTAAGTATCTTGGTGGATTATAGAATGTTTTTCACTTAATGTTCTATCTGGCAATTAGTGGCAAATTGCTGGGGAGGCTTTTACCCTGGCTAACATTCAGAGAAGGGCAGGCAGACAGCCAGCATCATACTCAGTGAAGTTTTTCATCTGCCTAAGCTCTGCAGTATTATTAGGAACAGTGCTATTTCAACTGTGGAAAAAAATGGGAACAAAAAAAATAAACAAACAAAACCCACAAAAAAACAAAACACCATACAAAAACTTTTATTGTACAGATTTCAATGGCTCATTGGTCTGGTAACAATCAGTTAAACTGGCTTGCTTGAGTCCAAGCAAAAACAAACAAAAAACGCCAACAAACAAACAAACTGACATTCTTCCTTGACCTGGTTATCTTTTCAAGCCTACAATTTATGCAGTTCCTAGTAAGAGACATCCTTAAGTCTCTTTCCCAAGTACAAGCTCAGGAATGAAGATTTCAGTGTGCTGGTCTCTGAGGGCCAATTCCACCACACTAGCAATAACAGAGTGTATGAGAAGAGATAATAAACATTAAAAGACAAAACAAAGGTTTACTTTTCCATCACATTACAAAGCTCAGCTCAATATGGGTTCTTCTGTGTCCTGAGAACCTAGGCTTCTGCACAGCTACTGGATGTGCAATTATATTAAAACTTACCCTTTCATGTAGCATCTCCCATCCCTAAGTCTCAAAAACTCCTTAGAAAGAAAACTGGTGTCACAGTCTCCTTTTCACAGGTGAGGCTGCCTTGCCAAAGATCAGGCATTGAACTTATGGCAGACTGGCAACTGATACCCAAGCTGTTTGACTTCCAAGTAATTCAGAACACAGCCCACCAGGCTGTACTGGCTTGTGTGAAACACCGGTTAGATACAATTTATGTGTAGGGAAGAGATTGATAGAGATCCATCCAGGTTGGGCAGTTTGCCACAGATGGACTGTACTGCTACTGTGATAGATAAACATCTTATTACCTCTGGCTCTATCTCTTCTTGCACAGAGAGTAAATGTATGTGTCTATGTATTATTAAAACATGAGAGCACATTAGATTGAAGAAAAGATGCATACTGGAAGCATCATTTATTTATCTCTTAGTGTGTTTTAGCATCCCCTTGGCTGGTAAGTAGCAATAAAAATGTAACATACAAGCCATTTTTCCATGTCAAGCAGGAAGATGTGTTGAGTAAAAGTAAAGTGATGCAGGCTATAAAATAGAGGAACAAAGACTGTTTCAGCTAAATGTCTGGTGCTTCAATAAGGACATGCTGCTTTGTCTCCACTTGCTTATCAATGCTGACATTTTTTTTCCCAAAATGACTGAATACTGCCAGCTTTAATAGTCTTTGCTGGAAGATATATTAAAACAAGTAAAATAAAATTAAATAGAAAAAAATCATTGACTCAGAAGTCTGCAAATCTCATCAGAAGAAATGATTGCTTGTTGCTGCCCAGCTCCTGGATACAACCCTGAGTATATGGGCAGTCCACAGGAAGAAATATAAGGGTAACATCACACAAACTAAAGGATAGAAAAATAAAAAATTGGCCCATCAGGATTGGCAGGTCCCCAGGAACTCTGCCTGCAATACCCCAGTCGAGTCACTCCATTTCATACTGAAGGTGTGTTTCAACCAGCAAAGTGTCATTTCAGGTTCAGGTCTGGCTAGTGCTCCCACCTTAGTCTAAGTGCTCCACAGCTATTCTGCCCTCTACACCTTCACTGAGCTCCAGCAATCAGTCAACAATTCCTGAGGCTCTAGCAGGCAAAAAAGGAAATATATTTCATTTGACAGCAGCAAGAGAATCACAACAAGCCACGCAGTGTTTGTGCCTGTGCCCCATTTTAAGGATGCCACTGCCTGCTCAAAGCAGTTTACAGTATGAATTTGAATATCAGACAAACCATACAAAGACTGAACTATCAACCTTTATTTTGCATTTTACTGACCTTCACCCACACATATATTCTAACAACACCAGAGAGCACCTCCTATTTCAGCTGCTGTTCTCAATTAGCCAGTCAGCAGTGTTTTACATTAAGGGAAATTTATTTTCTATTCTAACCAGTATTATTTTTTCACACATTCATACAAGACGACTTATGCAGTCATTTTTGTCCCATATATGTCCAAGAAAAGATCAGGATATAAAATATGTTTCACAAATCAGATGCTTAGTTAGAACTGAACTCTACCATCCATTACACTCAAAAAATGGACTAACAGATCAGTTAAGAGGAAAATATTCCTAGATTGGATTTAAAAGCTCCACAGCATTTTAGACACCTAAATGAGCAAATTTACAGTGTACATAAGTGTTAATCAGATATCAGATACAGAATTCAAAGACTCTGTTGTGCATTTAAAGCATGTTATGTTTGAGTCTTGCATTATTAGATAGTTACAATCTACACACTCCTTTACTAGACCAGAGCTAAGATCTGGGATAGAAGTAAACAGTGAAAGAAACATGAAGGAACACCTTGCCTGTGAAGATCTGCAAGAGTTATTGACATTATTCTATTTTATTTCTGAGAATCATTCAAATTGTTACCAAGGGGAACAACTGCAGATTTTCCAAATGGGGGTCTTGAGCTCATGTCACCCTTTAGACTTTAGTGTTACTGGGACAGAGAATTTAAATTGTTCTCTTAGACCACATCCTAGTTTACAGCCAGCCATTATGTCTGACATATCTAATTTAGCCAAGTTTTAGTCTGGCAACCTATAAGCACAGACAGTTACTGATACAGCAATAACTTCTCCAAAGTAAAGCACACCCAAAGGCATCCAGTGCTTGGGGAAATAACAAACCAGGTACTCTGACAGGTGTTTCTCCATACAGCTTTCTACCACTATGACTCCAGAAGTTATGATTTATTACTCTATCTCTGATTTTGAAGAAAAAAGTCTGCAGCTTGTAGCATTGCTCCTTCATGTGTGTCTGACCTGCAAGCACAGAAGCTTCCTCTTGTACAGTCAGCCTCTTCCAGCTCAACAAAGTCCCACTCTGTTCTAAAAGATTCAAAATTAATCCTTATTGCTGTATAGAGAGAACCAGTCTGAGCAATCAACCCAGTCCTTGTCTGAACTCTGAAGAAGCTGGACAACAGAGGATGACTTACCTCCTTAAACTTCTTATACAATCACATAACAAGTGATACACAAATGAATAAAGGAGATCTGTAAGTAACATTCACAAAAGATAATACAGGCACTTTCCTGGTTTGCTACAACCATAACTCAGCTTTCTTTGTGCAGCTGTATATCACTAGTGAGGCTGATGTACAGCAGGGAAAGCAGAACTTGCTGCTTCTGCTTGAGCGATAAAATATAATTCAAGCAATGCACTAGTACAGTTCCTCAGCAGTTAATTTTCTCAATGTCCAAAACTAAACCAAAACATGTTTTCACATTCATATTTGTTTCACTCTGCTTCTCTCTGGAAGAACTGTACCTTTGCACACTGCTGGATTTTTGTTTGAAAGACCACAAGAGAGTTAAACTAATTTAACGTGAATAAATTTCCCAAGGTAGAATTTCTTGCACTTTCGCAGCCAGGGGAAATTTGATGGCAAAATAAAACTAATTTCAGATTTTTTACCAAGAGAAACAGAAGAATGTTAGCAGAAGATTAGCTTGAAGAAAACGAATCTGTGCCTTTACACTTGATTTAATTGTCAGTTTAAGGTAGTCAGACTTGCAGAAAAAGAATTAACTGCACGCACCATATCAGCAAAGCACAGGACATTTATACCACAAATGACAGTTTTCAAACATAAATAAGATTTAAGGAAGCAACACAGGAAAAAGGCTAAGAATAAAAACAGTGGTTTCCAGGTTATGCTAGTTCTGTAAGTGCCTTATCTCTGTAGCCTAAGCTTTATCCTTCCTCATTCCAGATGCTGATGAACAGGAGGAAAACAGAAGCAAAGACCACAGTTCCTCCTTAATACATCATTTTCATGGCTGATGTGAGCACCACATCTCTCTTTGAAAGAGGTGCAGCTTTCAGCCCTGCAGGTATCAGCAGGAGCAGACAGCTCTTCTCTATGCTGGCTGGCTGTTTGCTCACACCTTCCCTTCTCACCTGCATCTCCCCTTTCCCTCTTGACTTGCTTCCCTTCACTTGTCCCACATATACCACCACCACCACCCACAGTTCATAGGTTAAGTCCCTTATATGTGGAACACTCAGGACTTGCCCACTACTGCTCAATCACCTGACTAGAGATAACATCTGTTTGAGAGCGTTCAAGGCACTGCACGAAGCACAGTCTTCAAACATAGTGCCTCTGTCACATCACACAGGGCTGTGCAAGCCTACTGAAACATTGGAATGTCTCTTTAAATGCCTGAACATGCTCCAAGCCACAGAAGCACACTTATTACAAAGACCATCGTTAGCAGCATTGCTTGGAACAAAGTTTCCTAGCAAATTTCAGCGTTAATTTAATTAAATCTTATCTGCAGGTGTCCACTGCTGCTATGATAAATAAAGGTGCTGATAGCAGAACAACTGAAAAATGAATAAATTTAAAAACAACACTTCAGACAAGCTGTAATATTTCTTTTCCTTCCCTGCACCATCCCTGGCATAGCAATGGTACCATCCCTCTTTAAGCAGGAATACATTCCTCATGAATTCAGCTATAAAAACACACTTCTGTAACAAAAATCAGTATGCTCCAGAACTAAACCTTCAATATTCACCCAAAGCGTTTGTTGCAAAGTTTTTTCCAAGTCCATCTTCAGTTAACTCTCTGTTGTTCACCATACATCCTGCATTGTTGATCTGTAAAACAACTCCTTTAAACAAAAATAATCTATGCAAGTATCTACAAGGAAATCCACACGCACAAGTAACCCATGTTAGTTTGCTGAGTTTTGACACTGCAACTCAAAGCTACAAACTGTTTCAATAAACCATGCTATTCCAAGTCACTCTCTGGCTGATCACAGAGGTTCCTCACAAAAAAAAGGATCCCCACAGAAATGGCTCACCACAGATATATTACACTAAGGGCCAACAGTCCTCAGTGCCTTACTCCATGTCTTTAAACTTTTTTCTCACAGAAAGTCATATGCAAGATTTTTTTAAAGTTATTTTGTAGGACAAATATTGGAACATAAATATGCATAAATAAACTGTGCAACATGGAGTAGAATGACTAACAGGAACTCCCACCCTCAGCAAATAAAACAAATTTGCTCCAAATTTGGCAGATTATTCAGGTCAGCAGGTTGCTGCATCCTAGTTAGCCCGGAGAAGAGCAGAGATAACTGGCAGAGGTGCTTCATAGTGACTTGGTGTCCTGGTTGTAGGACCCCAGCTCTTCTGTCTACCTAACAATCCAGCAGGGATGCCTCACCTGACTCCACATTGCCAATACAGCGCTGCACCACAGTCAGGGTGCACTGTAAGGCACATCCTCATGAACAGCCAGAAGCTTGCAAACTGTGTGCAGATAGTAGAGTTTTGTACACACTTCTTTCTCTGCCTTACCTTCCAGAGGGAGCTTGAGCTTTTCTTTCCCACATCAAAAAAAGATCTGCCCCTACACACCTTCCTGCTCATTCACTGCCACTCCTCAAAAGCTGTTTTCCCATTTTTATCAGAAGTTCTTCATCTACTAAGCACAAAAAGAACTGCTTCAGGTGTCTCCACTTTACTACAGCCCCCTGAGCAAATTTACACAGCTAAATAAAGGGGAAAGTGTACTGAGCCCCTCACCAACCATGATGCTTAACTATTTGCTCTCTCCCTGACTCTGTTTTAGACTAGTCTTTAGAGTTTTCATAGAAGTTTAATCTTTAAGAAGGTCTAGCTTTAAGAAGGACAACGTTAATCATAATGAAAGCCAAACAGAAAATGTGTACTAAGAATCTCAAAAGATGCAGCTAAAAAATTACTGCTCTTCTTTCTTTTTGTAGCATATATTTGTAAACTGAGAATGGAAAGGAGCAAACAGACCATAGAGACTCATGAAAAAAACATTTAGAGAAAATTAAGCAGAAAACTGGGGGCTAAATCGTGACATCTACATGACCTGTGGGACAAATTCACAGGCTATGCATTCCAAAGACAGATACAAGGTTTAAGTATGTAAACTTACCAACACATTTAGTTTATGTTCATTTCTGAATTTTTCAGCAAATTTCCATACTTCCTTGGGATTAGATATATCCACAATATGCAAGAAGATATTCTGAAGGAGAAGAAACTAAGTTACAATCGACAGGGACAGTGAAGAGACCCTGTTCACTGTTTAAGCCTGTCTAGGTGAAAAGGTGTTTAAGCAGTATGAAAAAAATATTGTCCCCAGAACACAATAAAACAGGCTAATATGCTCATCTGGGAAATTCAATTCTAGTCCTTAAAACATGCTTAGTCACTTGATTCAGCTGCTTCTGAGACACAGGTTTTTAATGCCAAAGTTATTAAGAGAGAGTACTACTTAGATAAATGGGACAGACAGTCAGGCATAGCAGAGAAGTAGAAAAATATTGCAAACCTTGCAAAACTTCAGTTTAAACAAATCATACAGCAGCTTCCTCTTTGGCTGAAAGGAACTTTCCAAAGAAATCTTCAAGGTCACAGCATTAGAGAATAATTTAGCTTGGAAGGGACCTCTGGAGGCTGCTTGGCAAACATGGAGATCCAACAGCCTGAGCCCCCTGCTCCAGTGTTTGATCATCCCCATAGTGAAAAAAAATTTCCTACTATCTACTCAGAAATTTTTCTCTGTTACAACCAGTGTTGGCTGCCTCTGGTCCTGTCACTGCAAACCTCAAAGAGAAGCACTGCCTTCCCTACACACTCCCATCACATGGCTGTAGACTACAGTAAGACCTATCTCAGCCTTCTCAACACTGAGTAAAAATAAGCCTTTCTAGACTCACCCTGCACATCACATGTCCCATCTACCTTGGCACTTGGGCAGCCCTCCACTGAACTTGCAAGACACTGATGACTTCCTCATCCTGGGGAATCCAAAACTGAGCACAGGACTCCTGTTGTGGTCTCACAAAGGCTTAATAAAAAGGAAGATGCACTTCCCTCTATCTGGTAGCTAGACTCATGTTCATACAGCCTGGGGTGTGGTTGGCCTTCCTTGCCCCAGGGTTACACACTGCTCAATCAGAAACAACTTGTCACTCCCAGGTCCCTTTCTGCAAAGCTGCTTTCCAACAGCTGTCACCTGAGCTGTTAAAGAGATGTCATCAGTTTCTGTCCCTGTATTGACTCACGGGGGTTGCCACTAAAAATCATTAACAGGTCAGCTTTGTTCTGTTGGTTGTTACTTTCTGAGCCACAGGTTCCAGACAGTTTTCCATCCACCTTGTCACTCACCAGTTCAAACCACATCTCTCCAAAATGGCTACAAGGATAGCATGTAAAAAGCCTTGTCAAACCCAAGGAGAGCATTACTCTATTCTTGTCCATAGGCAGAGCCATCTCACCAAAGGCAGCAATCAGGACATCAGTCCAGGTTTGCCCTTGAAAAATTCATGCTCTGCTTTCTCAATCACTTTCCTGTCTTTCATGGGTTTCATGAGGATTTGCTCCATAGTGTTCCTGGGGAGCAAGGGGAGGCCGACCAGCTTCTGTTTCCCCCAAATCCTGCTTGCCTTTTCTGAAGATGTGTGGTTTGCCTTTTTTGACTTAATATGAAGCACTTCCCACTTTGAGGAGCTTTCCCTTGAAGATCAACCAGCTTTTCCAAGGCCTTTTGCTACCAAACAGGCCCATGAAAAACAAAACAAATACCTTATTTCCGAAATATTCTAATTCTACTGCTCATCCCTCTTGTCTGTCTTGATCTTAAATTCCACAATCTCATGACCACTTCCACTAAGGCAGCTAGTCAAGACTGCTACTGATAGCAAGGTCAGCAGAGATCACCTCTAGCTAGTTTGTCCAACACTCATATTAAAAAAAAAAAAATCATCCTTGATGTTCTCCAGAAATTTCCTGGATTGTTTATGTCCTGACAAGTCTTGCCAGAAGGTGTCAGGGTGGTTCAAGTGCTCCCTGAGTACCAGGACTTGTGACCATGGGGCTTCCTTAGACCTCCAAAAAGACTCCATGTACCTCCTCTACTTCATCAGGCAGTCTGTAGCAGACACACACCATGATGTCACTCACATTCGTATGACCTCAGTGCCTTACTCAAAAGCTCTCAACTGGCTCACTACCCATTTCAGAGCAAAGCTCCATGAATTCAAGCCACTACTGTGCAGAGAGCACTCCTCTTGCTTGACTTCCCAGACTAGACATCCTAAAAGAGTGTTGTGGTTTAACCCCAGCCAGCAGCCAAGTACCACACAGCCACTCTCTCACCAGCAGGACTGGGGAGAGAATCAGAAGG
This sequence comes from Acropternis orthonyx, assembly GCA_035583155.1. Lineage (NCBI taxonomy): Eukaryota > Metazoa > Chordata > Aves > Passeriformes > Rhinocryptidae > Acropternis > Acropternis orthonyx. Next base: position 53,692,896 of record JAWWEU010000001.1, on the reverse strand, counting down.
GCAAAAGCTAGAAAACCCAAGCATTGAGGTGAAGGCAGTTTAATAAGGAAAGCAAAAGAAACACAGGCAAGTAAAGCAAAACAAGCCTACAGCCATTCCACCCTGAGAACGCCCAATCTCATCTGATCTTGGAAGCTAAGCAGGGTTGGGCCTGGTTAGTACTTGGCTGAGATACTGCCTGGGAATACCAGCTGCTGTAGGGTTTTTGCAAGGAACTAATTCACTGCTTCCCATGGGCAGGTGGATGTTCAGCCATCTCTAGGACAGCAAGGCCCCCTTGGTCACTTGGGAAGACAAACACCCTCACTCTAAACACCCCTCCCTTCCTCTTTCTTCCCCCACTGCATATACTGAGCATGATGTCATATGGTCTGGAATATGCCTTTGGTCAATTTGTCAGCCTGTCCCAACTGTGTTTCATCCTAAGCTCCCATGCACTCCCAGCTTCCTTGCAAGCATGGCAGTATGAAAAGAAGAAAAGGCCTTGGCTCTGTGCAAGCACTGCTCAGCAATAACAAAAACATCTCTGTATTAGCAAACTTGTGTTCAGCACAAATCCAAAACATAGCCCCATACTAGCCACTGTGAAGAAAATTAATTCTTCCTCAGCCAAAACCAGCACAAAAGGCAAGGGAATACAGCCACTCCAGCACTCTTATAATGCCAACCATTCCTCTCTAATCTCAGTGAGATGACAGCTCTGTAATAATGCATGGATTCCTTTTCTTCCTACACTGTGTGTATTTGTGTACAGGCAGCTGAAATTGGCTTCCAAGTCATGCTGCATTCACATGAAAACAGAGCTTCCTCCATTTTGCTGTCCCCTAGACATTTACTCACTGCCCCCATGACTACTACTCTTCTGGGCTTGATCACTATGACCTAATGAAACCAAGTTAAAGCCCTGCTCATTAGTTTAGCAAACCTGCTGGCAAAGACACTCGTGCTCCAAGCTGTCATTGCTGTTCAGCAATACTCATTTTTCAGAGAAGGTCAAAGAGGTCATAAAGGCAACGTGACAAAGGCCAAAGTGAGACCAGATGCACATTCAGGTGCTGACCTGCATGGTGTATATGTTCCTACTCAAGCCCTTCCCTTCCACTGTAAGGATTTAGGAGACCACTGCTTGGGCCCCCATGCCCTTGACTCTCTGTAAGGACTCTTGATGAAATCTAGGTCAGCAGTCACAATATCATATGTGCCCGTGTGGATGGGCAACACAAGGTACTCGTCCAAGGTCCAGACCAGCCTCAGCAGGCTCTCCACAATATCTTAGATCTGAATCCCCAGCAAGTGACAAACCTATGAACACATCAAGCCAAAACTGCAGATGGGTGCCTCCATCCCCCATAGGAAGGAACCTTCAGCCATTATCACCCACCACTTCCTCCCACTGTCAACAACTGTTCAGGATCGTGTGTCTCCAACACCTCCCCTGACAGAGCTTGTTCTTCCTCATCCGTTACCATGGCACTATACCTATCATATAAATGCACATCTGCAGGCAGAGAACAACCCTGCCTTCTGTTGCCAGCACTCACAAGCTTCCATTCCCCCCCATCTCAGGAGTCTCTATCCAGCGCTTATTCAAGTGCAGCTCCCAGCCATCCTTCCTTCCATGCCATATGCTCTTCTACTCTGTGCAAAGACCCTGTCCATCTCCTGTTTCTATTCCCTACAGTTATGCAGCCTGCTCATCTCCTGCTGTTGCTTCACCTGGCAGCACAGCACCCTGACGAGAGTAGAAGCCACCATCACACACTGCCCCAGGCTCAGGGGAGAGTCCCTGCAGCCCAACACCTGCCAGATGATTCCTCTGGAGCTCTGGCTGGGCCAGTCTCCTGTGTGCCAGGCACAGTTGCTCCAACCACAGAAGGAGAGCATGCTTTCAGCTGTGCCACTGCACCCACTCCAGCTGTCTCCGAGCATTGTGTGCCTTCTGCATCCCTCTCCATGCTAACTGCTGCATTAACTGCTAAGTCCTTGTTAGTTACCCCACATCACAACACTCTTGCAATGTTTTGCAGTACTATGGCCAGGAATGTGGATGCAATATGCAATAGAACTGAGAAAAAAAAAAAGCTTGACATACAGATATAGAGCAAAGTTATAATTTTCTAAACCACTATAGCTAGAAATAATTCCTCTCTGCAAAACATCAAAAACCTTTTGCTGTTTGCTACAGGCAATTCCTTTTCCTTTTTACATAGTTTGTTCTACATAGTATACAAGTGCAGTGGCATCTGCATACAAAAGGCATCCTACTCTTCTCCTAAACAGTCTCAAAGACATTCCACAGATAGTCCTATGACATATGCCAGGAAAAAGCAGTTTTTAAATAATTACACAGAGGATGTGTTCTCATGCAGAACAACAAATAATCATTAAAGGGCCTCCTTTCTTTCCAAGTTGTTTCTTTAAATAGTCACTATACAAGCAAATGAGATAAGTGAAGAAGCTGAAAAATTATATTCCCCGCCTATAATTCTGCTTCTCCAAAGATAAAAAGCACATGACTCTCTCTAGCCATTGGATTCCAGCTCCTTAGTTGAGTTAGGGTCAGAATTTTCTCACTGTAATAATGTGGTCTAGAATGACCATGCTTGATCAGGACGATTAGACCAGATGACCCACTGTGGTCCCTTCCAACCTTACTCATTCTGTGATTCATTTTTGACCAAAAAACTCTACTGTTTTGAGCTGGATATCTCTCTAAAAGCTTTCTACTTGTAAAGTTACTACTGTTATCTACTGGTAGAGAAGAGCTAAAAAGTTTTTTGGCAGATGTGCAATATTACAAGGGATTTTGAAGATTGAAAAAGATCTAAATGAACACTTACCTGTTGAAGACTGTCACATTGACTCAGGAAAAAGACACACAGGCCTGTTCCGTATAGAAGTCCTCAGTGCTAGAAAAGCCATTTTCAAAGTGAAATCTAATCTCCATGACTAGATTTACTTTAACAGATTAGGAGAACTTTCCAGTTCCCAAGTCTAGGTTCAGGTGCCTGCCAAATAACTCCATTTCAGCACTGAACTCTGGTGTGTGTTGTGGAAGATGGAAAAAAAATCTTTGGTGGATACTATAACAGGATCTCCATCCAGATTATCAGGAAGAGCAAGTTCAGGCTGGATACAGCTTGTCAAATTGTAGATAAAGTATTTTTTATCTCACTGGATTGCTTCTGACTGAGTACTTACAAAGAAGGATGTTCTTCTGGACTCCTTAATAAAATGCTCTTCCCAGTGCAGTGACATGTCCCACAGGACCTCTTGTACAGCTCACCTAACACTCCACTGAAAGCTACTCTCTATACAAGTGGCCCATCCCCAGGGTCACAAAGAGGTTCTGCAGTGCACTCGTACTCTTTCGTGACTACAGTATCTACAGGTTTGCCACCTACCAAAGAGTGGGAATGCTCTAATTATGCCGCCATTAGAAGAAGAACATTATTTACCGAAAGTTTTGTTACAGCAGATGACAGAAAACAGAACATGAAGGAACCTTCAGAGGTCACATTCACTTCCTTGTCCAGGCTGCCTGACTGCAGTTAGCAAAGGAGGTAACACAGATAAATCACCAGTCTTACTATAGCCATGGGATTACACAGCTACAGACAGCTGGAAACTATTTATTTCTACATAAGGACTGCTCTAATTCACCTCCATTAAAGAACTGAAGTGTAATGCTGGTTCTGTCACACTAGGGAGCTGAAACCAAAGAGCAGAATTTTAGTCAATATGATATCTCTACCCATAAAAAGTCTTCAGAATTTTTGATCCACATTGAAAACTACTCCTGGAATCAAAACACTACATACAAGAGCCAAGTCATTATTTAAAATGAAGATAGATCTCCATCCAAGTGCTGTGGATTAACCCTGGTAGGTAGTTCAGCCCATACTACCACTTTCTCACTCAGTCCCCTCACAGGGAAGGCAGAGACAATCACAAAGGCAAAACAGATAAAACTTGTGGGTTGAGATAAAGGCAGATTAATAAGTGAAGCAGAAGTGTGTGTGCAAACAGTGAAAAATAAGGAATTCATTCACTACTTCCCATTGTCAGCAGGCATTTAGCAATCCCCAGGAAAGCAGGACTTCCCATGCAACAGTAACTTGGAAAGACAAACACCAAAACTGAATGCCCTCTTTTACTTCTTCTTTCCCCCAGCTTTTTCTGCCAAGCACAATAGTCTGGGGTATCCCTTTGGTCAATTGGAGTCATCTCTCCCAGTGTTCCCCCTCCCATGTTCTCCTGTGACCCAGCCTGCTCATGGTGGGGTAGTGTGAGAACCAGAAAAGGCATTCATGCTGTGCGAGCACTCAATAATAACTAAAACTCTGTCACCACTGGTTTGGTCACAAATCCAAAACATAGCACCACAGGAGCTGCTATAAAGAAAATTAACTCTATCCCAGCCAAAACCAAAAGCAATGATTAATGCACTTCTCCATAAGCACACACTCCTGAATAATTAGCAAAAACAACAGTGACAGCTACAGGGGTGTACTATAGAATGATATATACAGGAAAAAAAAAAGAATATGTAACAAAAGGCAGGAGGTAAGGAAGAGGTATTATAAGAAAATAAGCTGAAAAGGGCCATAGAGCATGGAACTAGGACCACACACAGGACTTCACAGAGCAGCCAGCCTTAGCAAATCAAGGGCATGTTATTCAGACACATAAAACCTTCAGCCCCAATGTTGTAGACTCATAAATGTTGTTGCAAGTGTGTTGCAATGCATTAACTTCTAAAACCCTCAGCCACATACTTAGGAATAGTAAGTAGGACATCACAAAACATATCAGCAACAAACATTAAATAAAACAGCATGCTGCCAGTAACGTTACTTATCACAGAAAACATCACCTAATGAAATTAAATCACTTCAAACCATATGAATGATAGACTACTAGATGCTTCCATGTCCATATGAAAACACTATTAAAAACACAACACCAAAATGTCAAAACAATATCTCAAGGCCTCCAAAGTCTTTCATATCAGCAATATTTCTAAGAGGAAACAAGACACTAAAAAGCAACTCACCTGATTGCCCGTTTCTGTCACTATTTCTTCTTTGGCGACCTCAGCCCGTTCCTTATTTCGGCAAACCAGATGAACCGTGCCACCTGGTGGATTGCGAGAAGAAATACATTTGATAATTAATTACTAGCTGCTTTGGGGGGAGACTGGGTATAAGAAGATACCTGGAAGACCTCTGGTTGGCTCTGGTCCCCACAAAGGCAGGCAGGAGAGAGAACGTATCATGGTGTAAGAGGGTCCTCATGCAAGGCTACTGTCTGCTCAAACCTCTTTCTGTCAAGTCTGTACATCATGTTTAGTGGATGAAATACCAGAGCTACAGTAGAAATTGAAGCTAAGGCATCTGTGTTATAAACGCTTCTCTTGATACATGCCATAAGGTTCAGTAATGGGCTTGAACAACACAAGTCACTAGAACTGCTCTGCAAAAAGGAAATAAAACCACCAAGTATCAGAATTCTTCTCAGTGGAGATATGACAAGGACAATGGCCTCAAACTGTAGTTTAGGAGGATCAGGTCATCTATTAAGGGAAATAGTTTTCACTAGTTTTCTTCAAAACAGATCAGGTTGTCCCAAGAAGATGCATAATTTGCATCCTTGCAGGTTTCAGGCAGTGAGACAAAGCAGTGACTGGTTTGATCTACTGTTGTGAACAGTCTTGCTTCAAGTGACATGCTGGGCAAGGTGACCTCTAGAGGTCTCTTCCAACCAGCTTTTCCATGAAAGGAATACCCAGGGCAAGGCCCTTCTCAGAGACCTGGATATTCACCATGAACTCATCATTTAGCCAAATTAAAGAAATCCTTCAAAGAGAGGAATAAAGTAGGTACATTTCTTTTTTTTATGTTTTGGCTTTATATTCTCTGATAATTACAAGTCGTGTTAATCTCAGTCACAGGAATACCTGTATTCTTTACTTTTACCTATTTTTAAAGGTGTTTTAGGGATTGCTAGCAGCTCACCACTAGAAAGATCCAGGAATGTAATCCCAAAATATTAATACAAACAACAGTGCTTGGTCATTCTTCTAGTGCCCAGAACCCAAATGCAAAACACCAAGACTACCCCAGGGATAGTGCAGTCACACACTGCACAGCCCGGTCTGAGGGCTGATAATGAAATTCCCTGTCTATGAGAGGTTTTTCCACTGAGCACCACAACACCAAGTATCCTTGGCGTGCAACTCTCGTGACCAACAAGCTGCAAGGTTCTTCTGAAGTTTCGTAACAGAGTCTGATTCCTCCACACCACTTCCAGAGCTGGCTGCGTTACTTTTACCAAGTGCACAACCACAGGCAGTAATAGGAAACTCAAGAATCTGGGAAAACAATACAAATGACACTAGCTGATGTTTAACACAGTTCATCTTCAGTTTGTGTAACACAAATGCCATTCATGGAAGAGACCATGCACAGACAGGCACTGAATATGAAGAGATCAGAATGAAAGACAGTCTTTGCCCCGAGGAGAACAGATTTCATGAGTGAGAGAAAAGGCAATCAGAAGGGACAGTGTCCAAAGCTCATTTCTTTGCCCATCCTCACAGTGACTGCAGACTTCACTGCAAAGGGGGGCTTCAATTACAGATCTTAAGGCAGTTAAGGATGTGCATTTGCAGATTTTAAGATCTTCCCAAAACACAAAGGACAGCACAAGTAATGTGTGCAGGTACAAATTAAACACATGGAAAAAGCAGTTGGCCTTCAATCTGACCAGGAACATTCTCATACTCTACAGTGGAAAACACTCCAGCAAAGAGGTGGGTTTTATGGGCTTTGAATACGGACTTTTTGTTGCCTCTAGGACAGAGGGGAAGTTTTGGTGTGATCTATGGGCTAGGAAAGGAATTTGAATATATTTTCCACAGTAAAGACTGAAATTATTTGAACTGAACACATGGGAAATGTCAGAGTAACTGGGAGAAGACTGTATCATGCTGGAAGTGCAGTCCACAAGACATGGAGGAAAGCCCAAATCTGGATACCCATAAGACACCAATTCAGAGAAAAGCTGAGCTCAGACTACAGAAATTGTCATCAAGACCATCATTAATTAGAAAGATCTGAGTGTTTGAAGGTAAAACCAACAGAGATTGATCATTATTTTGTTGTGTCTGAAATCCTTGTTTTCTTGTCATGGTGTACTTGAAGAGATTCAACTAGAAACCAGAGCCCCAACAGCTGACATTTGATTTCAAAGTGACATGTTCAAGGATAGAATCAGGAAGTAATTTTCAGTTCATATGAACAGCAATGCCCATACAACTCATCAGACATGCAGTCTGAGCCCAGGGTTGCTCTACTAAACACAGTGACCAAATCCCATGCAGATCCAGTCAGCTTTCCAGCTTGCAAAACTTGGCAGGCATATCCATTTTTGAGCAGAACAGTCACCAGACAAAGCAATACTTACATAAAGCTATTATGTATAATAGCAGTAGTGGGAACCTGAAATCAATCACATGCTGGAGCTGCTGGGGATCTTTAACCCAAAGACTCTTTGATGCTAATAGTTTTGAATTAGTTTAATTTAACTGAGTTGCACTTTTCTTCATAAGATAATTATGAAACCTAAGCATGCAAAGAGAGAGCAAAGAGCCACAAGCTCCCCCCTTTTAGTTCATGTGCCAAAACTCCTATTGCTCTTGCACAACAGGAATTATTTTGCCAACTCTGTAAGGGATTAGGTTTATTCTTCAACAGCAGCTAGGTCCAGTTCATGCCATCTCCTTGCCTACAGAGAGCAATATAAAAAAATAATTGCATGTAATCAGTCAAAGGGCACAAACTCCATGGTATTATCATTAAGATCAAGCATAGCTACATTGCTTCTTTTATAACTTCCCATCTCAGCTTCAAAAAGCCAATTGTTTTCTTTCATCATATGATACATTTGCAAATTCTTTGAAACAGTTCAGATTCAGTCAGGCTCCTACTTGTACTGAATCAGCCTTTAAAAGGCCTTCATCCATCACCAACATCCCTAGATGCCACCATAACACAGATAGTTTTGGTAAACATGCACTGGAAAAATACTTTGCAGATTCTCTCTGCTTATCTGGTTTCATTATGCCAGTTTTCACAGCACCCATTGTGCTTAAACCTCTAACTCATACAGCCCTGTAAAATGACCCCTCATCCCAGTGATTTGTGTTTGTGCTAGAAGGCCAAACCTGCTTCCTTCCACTATCTCTGTATCAATTCCTCACAGTTCCATGGCATCCCGGCTCACCTCTTCTTGCAATCTCCTTGGCTGTGGCCTTGCCAATGCCACTGTTTGCACCGGTAACCAGGAAGGATCTCCCAGCCACATCCACCTCCACATCAGCTGGATTGAAGTGCTTGGAAGCAGACTCATAGCCGCTCCTGAATAAATCAAGATGCACATGTGAAAAACTAGGAGGGAGCCCTTCCAAAAGAAAAAAAAGAAAAAACAAAACAAAACAAACAAACAAACAAACCATAGGGGAGGGCAGAATGGCACTTTGCCCTCACAGCTCAGCATAGCCTATATGCCCTTCCTCACCTAGTTACTCTCTCTACTAATGTGACAGGCCACAAACAGTACCAGTGACACTGCAACAAGTGATGTACCACAGAATCACTAAGGCTAGAAAAGAAGGTCATCCAGTCCAACTATGACGTGTTTTTTTGAACACTTCCAGGGACGGTGCCTCCACTGCTCTCCCGGGCATCCTGTTCCAGTGCTTTACAACCCCGTCCACGAAAGCAGCAGCAGCTCGTGGTGTTTGCCCTCCACAAGCCACCAATCCCCGACTCGGACACCCCGGGCGGGACGGGGCAGGCGGCTCTCACAGAGGGGCCGGACCCTGCCCGCTCTGGCGGCCGTGGGGAGCCGTACACCGAAAACACGACTTAAACCCCGCCTCGAAGGGGACAAACACCCTCGAGCACACGGGAACGCCCCGCCCGTACCTCGTGTACTCCCGCAGCCCCTTCACGAACCAGACGGCGTTGCGGTACCAAGACATGGCGCTGCCGCCTCCGCCCCGCCTCTGCCCTTACATAAGGTTGGCCCTGCATTAGGTAAGGTGCGGGAAGGCAACAAGTGTGTCAGGAGAGGGAGCTGTGCCACCTGCCGCCTCAGCAGCGGTTTGTGGATTGTTTCTTGTGTTCTCCCCTTCTTCATTAGCCATCAAGGACAGCTGCAGCGAGCCCCCGCCGTGCCGGAGACGGCTGTGCAAAGGAGGGATGCAGAGTTTCCCAAGGTACCTGCTCAGGACAGAGGCTGCTGCAGACTGATACAGGGCTGCAAACGGGGCGTTGTGTTTTGGGAATGGGGGGAGGAGCCACAGAGTTTGGGCATGCATCATCCTCTGTCTTGGAAAGCTGACAAAGGGATGCTCTCACAGAAACATAAACAACCGTGTTGTCACACCGACTAGCGGTTTGTGTAACAAATAAGTCCATTAAATACCCAGCTCCTACTAATGAAGTAAAAGTATACCAGTAATGAAAGGTTGCAGGAGTGGCTCTTGCAGTACGGGGAGTGAAATTCAAAATGTGTTTTCAGTTCCTCTGGTATGTGCTTTGGAGCTACAAAGCCCAAGAGAATCACTTGGAGTTGCACAGCTGGACAGTACACGTTAGCCATAAGGAAATAGTCATTATAGGCATAATTATGCTTTTAAGTACATTAAAGGACTATGCGCTTAGAAAGTTCAATGTGCAAGTTAGGTAAATTCATGTATTTTACGTGGTATACAGGGCCACATGCAGAGAAGCTGCTTTGAGAACCCTATCTAAGTTTTCAAGAGCTTAAGTTACCTGGTTTCAATAGCAGAGATAGGGAAGCAATGGGAATATTCTGTCTTTTTTTTTTATCTGTATGATAGCCTGGTACTTCTTTTTCTCAATCGCTTTGCTCTGGCAAAGACCTCATACTAAAGTCTTCCACTTTCTCAGCATGTTTTGTGAATATTAGGCTCATACAAAAGGCACTTCCCACTATCAAGTTACAACTTTTGAACTCTGAACTGAGCACTGTCCACTTGTACTGTATATTGTGTGTGCAGTAAGAGCATTCAGAGGACAAAGAGACACATTTTCACAGTGTATTTTCTTCCATACAGAGACCATCCAGCTACATATTTTACCTTTGCATGAAATCTAAAAATGCTAGTTCTTATTAAAACAGCTGAAGGACTCTGTAAAAAAAACAATAGTCTGAGTCAGTTTTAACTGATCTTGTGCTTGGAAATGCCGGGGAGTTTGTCACTAAAGTGTTTCTAAACAATTCATTCCAATTCTGTTGCTTGAAATGGAGACTTCGGGCCCAGAAGGGAACAGCTTGGCAATAGTGTGAGTGGCAGAACATTATTTCATATAATGAAAAATTAATGTCAGCCTAAACTATGGACAAGTATTGTGAAGGCAGTGAGTATATGGAAATAGCTTTGTGATCATCACTTACAACATGCAATTAGCAACCAAAACTGTACAGCTTAGACTGATACAATGATGTCTGATAACCACACTTGCTGTGAACAGAGCAGGTGTTAGGCTTGTGCAAGTCCTGCATCCAGGCTGAGGTAATGTCCCCTCTTCTTCCCTTCTGTCCCATGCCCAGCAAGCCCTTCAGCTTCTCCCTTCACCTCACAGCCCAGACAGGTCTGCTTGGTTACTTTCCTCGAACCCTGGCTCAGCAGGGGAAAACCATAAAATTAATGTGGACATGCCTGCTGTTATGAATATCCATGCAGAAAACTGCAGTGCTGCCCCACGTTTTCATGCCAGTTAGAGGCTGTCTTACCTTGGGCTTTGTAAACCTCTGTGCATCTCAGTGTGATGTTAGGAGAACAGTAATGTTCCACAGCTGCTTGTGCCCCCGAATTTTACAGGAAATATGGTTTTGGTTTGAAAAACATTAGCAAAGCCCAAACAAAACAAGGAAAGTACCTGTGAGTAAACCCAATAAACCAGGTTGTGCTTTATTCCCATGTCATTTCTGTGTTTCCCTGCTTATTTCTTAAGCACTGAGACTGTGGTTTAGTACAAGCAAAATGGGATGATGGCTTGTATGTGTTTTGTTTGTAGTTTCGGCCTATGTTCTCATTAATTGGGGAGTGCATCCCTGTAGTCTACTGACCTCTGAAAGTAAATGAGGTGTATGCAGATACACCGAATTTCTTGCAGGCTAAACCATTTAGACTGTAATCAGCAAGATCATCAAGCCCTGAGGTACTAACTAATGTGAGTATGCATGACAGAAGCTGTCCATGAGTCAAACATAAAAATAGATTATGGCAGCCAGACAATGGGAGCAGCTCATAATATTCTGGGGCTTGAGCAGCAGTGGGCAATTACAGCATATTACTTGTATTAACATTAGAGAAGATGTTTGAATGTAGAGTTGGGTACCAGTGTCATCCTGGTACACACAATTTTCTCAAAGGATATTCTATAAATACTATAATGCTAGCTTTACCCTTCTAACAAATGCCATTTTAAGGAGATTTTGTAAATACTTAGAAACTATGCCCTTTCCAGAGTGCAGCAATCCTTGTACACATTCAGCCGAGAGATTTCTGCTTAGAAACACTTGCTTTTTCTGTACTGAGGGCCTAAACTTGCACCCAGAAAGGGTGTCACAGCACTCTGTCTGTCTGAACAGAATTCATAGAATTCGTGGAATCAATCATTAAGGTTGGAAAAGACCTCCGTGATCAAGTCCAGCCTTCACATCCAAAGGGAGCTGTTGCACACTGTCCTAACACTTAGATGTTTCTGCTCCCTCATTTCACCTCCTGTGGTGTTTTGCTTTTGTATTGCTGCTCCAGAGGCTGAGACTTTTAGAAATTGTGTAAGTTCTCTCTGCTAACCCAGCCATTGTGATGAAGAGACAACATGGCTTGTGTGTAGGAGAAAGGCAAGACACTTTTGCCAAGAGATGGGTGCTGCTAATGAGTGGTCTGCATCGCAGTATTCTCACAGGCAAAATTTCTGCCCACATCAGAAGTTTTGGCTGCATGTGTTGCCTTTGGTACTGAATTCTAGGTTGATGGATCTAGTTAGCTTAAATAGAATCCATCCTGGAGCTTTGGAAACTTGGAAAGTTACATGTTCTGATTTCTTGATTGCTATTAACTTAGCAGTAAATTCCCATGGGACACTGCTTTGAACATGAGGGATTTTTTTAGACAAAGAATTCTTCTCATGGATTGTCAGACAACATCTCAGAAAGCTGTCACGGAGAGCAACTGATATATATGTGTAGTCTGGCCCTGCCACTAGAAGCAGGGGGATCAAGAGAGCCACAAGTCTCTTGAGCTCCTGACATTTCCCTCATTTGAGCACAGAACAAAGTGGCTTCACCCTGGATAAAAAACACAACTCAGTGTGTTAGCCTTGATAAACCATACCCAAGTTAACTCTTTTGCTTAAGGACTGCAACACTTCAGGTATGTCTGCACTATGAAATGCTCTATAGCATATTCCCAGGTCCTGATCCTCTTACTGCTTATATTAGGCAAATTATTGTTGGTGCCGAGGCTCCCAGTAAGTATTAATCAAATACTTCTGTCTAAAACATGCTCAAATATCATCAGGGGAATAATTTGCTCAAAGGATAATTTGTTCCCAAGCTCTGTGGATCAGGCTGCATCAGGATTAACACTGCACAGTTTGGCACTGGTGATCCTGTGTTCTGGTTGATGCATTTACCAGTGCAGAAACAGCCCCCAAGCCTGTTACACAGGCCCTCCATGAATGCAGGTAATCCTCAAAGCAAATAAAAATTCTGTAACATTGTGGCTGTGAGTTTCCCGATATTAGGACTTTTCGTGCAATAATGAGTTGAGAATCTCAGTATTTTTGTAATACACAAGAGCTAGTGAAAAATACCTCTCTGGCATCCAGGTAGATTAATATGAAAAACACACCTTAGACTTGATCCATCTTTGTACCTGTCAAAGAACAAGGAGTTTTAAGAAAAGTTTTAATTACCTCCAACACAAAAGAAAAGTTGAAAATGCCAATTGTTTTCAAGGGCTGTGTGTTTCAAAATGTTTCATATTTTCTTCCCAGGGGACGGATCTGAAAGGTAGACAGAGTACTCAAGAGCTGAAAAACAATTATACAAGATGTTTAAAGCAGCTTCAAGGACATTTTCCCAAACTTTTATTACCCTCTTATTTTAATTTTTTTTTTTTTTGGCAGGGGCTTTATTGAGAGACTAAAATCTCAATCTGAAGGACAACTGGCTCCTTTGATTGCTTCCTACCAGAGATCTGTCAGGCTGTTGTGTGTTCTTTTATTGCAGTTACTAATTTTCTAATTAAGTCTCTGTGCCTGCCCCCATTAAATCAATCAGAACAAATTCAGTTGCCACTGATTGCAATGGGAACAGGAACAGGCTTTAAGGGCCAGATTTGCAGAAAAGCTCAGCATCTCTAATTGGGGTCAGGTTTCCAAAGGAAGTGGCAACTGTGTGCAACCCTAATCCTCCCAACCCTGCTTTTGCCATGCTGGCTTCTGCTCTGGAGGCAGAACACTTGGAAAGTCCTGCTTTAGAAACTAACACTGCCCAAGAGCTGTCGGCAGTCTGGGGAGAGGCAGTTGACTCTTGTCCTGTTGCTTGGATGACGCAAGGAGTTTGGTGAGTGGTTGAAGAGGAACACTCAGGCCCTGAGGTCTCAGGGACATGTCTGAACTGCTTATGGTAGTAGCAGGGTGAGAGAAGACAAAACTGCTCATCCTGAGCACAGGGAGATGTTGAAGTTCTGGGCCTGTGTGATGTTTTTGTGAACAGTAGGGTGTTTTCTTTGTTGTGTACCCAAGTAAGTCATCACCAAGTTTGCCAGCTGCTGTCATCAGCAGTGTTCTTTCCAGTAAAGGGTTGGGCTTTCCCCAGACTGAATAGCCTTTTGTTATTGAGAAAGAAATGTGGCAGTTTGTCATCAGCTCAGTCACTCCTTTTGGTTCAAGGGCCAGTAAGGGGAATCTCATACTCTGCCTTATCATAAGCAGAGGTTTGCTTTACCAACTGCTGAGGGCCCTGATCTCTGAGAGCCTACAGGGCTTCCCAGGGTCAGGTATGTCCTGGCAAAGAGAGGGACTGCTCAGTGTCCTCCCAAAGTGAAGAGTTGGCTGGGAGAAGCAGCCTGCTAACCTAATTAATCTCCCATGTATCATGTTTATGCTTCCTTAAGTATGTAATTTTTCTAAAATTAAAAGGAGCTTTATAGTTGATATGCATCCTAGAAAATAATTTTTTTAGTCAGTGAAAGATAATTTTATGATTCCCATGACTGAAAAGTTCTTTGTCCTTACAGCGGGCAACATACTTCAATGCAAATGTGTTTGTTGCCAGGCTGTGATACTAATTTTCTTCAGCTACCTGTTTTTTTTTCTTACTGCTCCTCTACTGGATCTTCCTGCTCCTACTACAGGGATGTTCATGGACTTACTGACTCAGGTGAGTTCTGCTATGCTCCATTCTTTTATCTGATTTTTCTTATTCTGCAAATCTTACCGCTTATTAACACTGATTGTTGTAGAACACCAGTTACCAAATTGCAGATGTTATCTAGAAGTGTGTATCCTCCAAGAGGTATTTACAAACAGAGGAATAGACACACTTCAGTTTACATGGTTGTTGTATGTTTTGTTAAAATGCCAAAGGAATAGACTGAGGTTTTGTGACTCCGAGCAGTCCACATGCTGTTGTAACAGAACTCACAATGGTATGTGGAACTTATCCATGCAAAGCTATGGAGACAAACCCTCCCATGTAAATAAGCACCAGACCTGTTTAGTAAAAGTTACTTCACCTGTTGGACAATTTTTTTTTTAAGTCCAGCAACTCTTTTTCTGATATATTCTGAAAATAAGTGGTAGTTATGAACTAGAATTGTGAAATCCATGCAAAAGTAGAATAACAATACAAAAGTAAGTAATGATAATAAAAAGCTGTTGTCTGTAGCAACTTGTGAATAAGTATGCATAGTGGATTTTTATTTTCTCCACTGTTTGCACCCTGTATTTTCATTTTATATTGGTACTGAAAGGCTAGTTTGGTTTTTTTTTTCTAAAGGACTGAGAATCAAATCCATAAGATACCATATAATCATAGAATTCCCTGGGTCGGAAGGGACCTTAAAGATCATATAATTCAAACCTGTTGTGGGCTGGGACACATTTCACTAGACCAGACTGCTCAGAGCTCCATCCAACCTGTCCTTAAACACTTCCAGGGATGGGGCAAACACAGCTTCTCTGGGCAACCTGTTCCAGTGCCTCACCACCCTCCCAGTAAAGAATTTCTTCCTAATACCTAACCTAAAAATCTACCCTCTGTCAGTTTGAATCAGTTCCCCCTTGTCCTGTCACTACATGCTCCTGTGAAAAATCCCTCTCCATCTCCCTTGTACACCCCCTTCAATATGCAAGGTACCCGAGTCATCTGGACATCAAGAGGGCCCTGATAAAAGAAAGCTTTCATGTATGTTGACCTACAGGCCCACAGTTTGCATTGCAGAGGATCTCTCACATTTGAGCTGTTGTACTGCAGCGTGGAAAAAGGGATTACAGGTCCTTCCTTTGCTTCAGTATTAGTAATCATACAGAAGAGTCAGTATGGCTTAGATTCAAATCTGTGGGTGAAATCAGTCTCTAATGTAACTATTCATCTCAGTGAAATTGCAGCAGGGTTGATTATAATTAGCATGACTGGTAAATGTAAAGTACCTTAATTTTTAGACTGCAGTCACATAGGCTCATGCACTTACACTTATTTTTATTCAAATGAGACATTTGGTAGAAATTCAGTGTTACAAACACATATACATGATTTCTCAGAGTTTCATACAGTTTTTTCAGAAACCTTGGAATATGACATTGTTCTTTTTAGCAGTTTCCCTCTACTTTGTTTTCTTGTACTGTGCAATATCAGATGGCACTTGTCAGCCTTTTTTCTTTTCCCTCAAATATTATACTTTCTGAAAATGTTTTCTGTTTCCTCCTATGGCTAATGCCTGTGGGACTTTCATCTACTCCAGTAGTGAAGAGGAACCTGGAGAAACCTAAGCCAAGAAGCAACACTTTCAAATTGCAGTCCTGATACAACAATCCTTTCTATATTATATATAGAACATACATAGCTCCTCATTGTGATGCAAAGTCCCTACCAACTAGAATTTGAAAAAGATGAATGATCAGAGATAAGATTCAAGATAACTTATGTGAAACTGATCTGGTTTAGAATGTTGTACACTATATACTAGTTATCACCAGTTTAATCTTTGTAGCCCTTTGCTTGTGAAGTCAAAGCATTTAGGCTCTTACACCAAGTGTTCACATTTCAGGATCTGAGACACTCAAAACAGCTCTTGGCACAACCCAGAATAGCTTCTGTGTCTCTATATTTTTTGTCTATGGTTACCTCGTAGTTCTGAAGTCTGATGTCTTGGGACCTCATAAAGCTCAGAGCAAGTGCTGTGTGAGAAAGACAGAGTTGTCTTCTCTGACAGCACAACATTCCTGTTTCCACTCCTGAGGAGATGAGGTCTTGATATGTCTGTTGCTCTTCTTTTCTCTCTTCTTTGGGTCAGCAGGTAGGAGCTGTCTGTATTCAACATTTGGAATGAACAAACAAAACATTGCCTGTCTGTCTGCAGCTTCTAAAATAGCTGTGGGAAGCTGCTCTCTTAGAGCTGTGGAATATTATGCCCATTGCTAAAGATGGTGGATTAGTGGGAGGACAAACATACTGTGGGCAATAAACTGTAATAAGTGCCACTTATTTCGTGGCTGCCGTCATTACATTTATGGTATGTATCATGTCAGTGTGTGCATACAGAATTCTCTTTGCATCTTTATATCATTAGACTTCTGTAATACTCACAATTAGCAGTGAGCAGGCTATCCAATCCACTGAAATAATGTATATTTTTTCCTTTAAATGCTGGAAATAGACCTTTCTCAAGAAGTGGAGATGATTTAACTGAAACAGTTACAGCTGGTTTCCTGCATTGTAGTCAACATTCTGAGTTCATAATAATTAGCATAAGCATTTTCAGAAGAAATTTATATTACTGTGGGAAAAAAAAATAAATTAATAATTTTAGTCTAATGGCAAAATACTAAACATTTTAAGGTGTAGACTGTATTTTCAGTTACTTGACCTTTGGGCTGTAGAGACTTAATTCCCCCACAGCTGTTTGCTGAGGAGCCATGCCTACTTCTCCAGGGACTGAGCATATGTCTGCAACACCATCAGTTTGTGGCAATTGAAAAGGCTGCTGTTTGCAAATTAAGGTGTTGTGGCCCATGCACATGTTCCTGGCTTACCCCAAAGTGAGATCAAGTGCCTTCAGCTAAATGACTTTCATTTATGACTGAGGGGTTTATTTAGCTATTGTGGCAACTCAAGAGAAATTATGCTGCTGATGGTGGGGCAGGAGAGTGCTAACTTAGTAAGTCACTGTAACTCAGTTGCATTTAATCACACATCCAAAGCCAGATGTCCCTGCTCCACAGCTGCATGGTTCCAATCTGCTGAAGGAGGCAGTGGAAGTGCAGAAGGCATGCTTATATCCCCTGGGTACAGAACTGATGGCTCCGATAGTTTTGAAGGTGTTGATGTTCACACTTGCATGTGCCATAGCTTATTGGTGTACACAAGGTGAAAGTAAATACTATCACTGCAGAATTTTTCTGTCTCAGTCCTAGCAAAGTTTCGTTTACTCACTCTGTATAACTTCAAAGTATTTCACGAATTCCTTTTGCCTCTTTAATACCTCCTCTGTAATTATGCAGTCAATTCAGACTTAGATCAGGAGTATTAGCTCTTAAATCAGGAGTATTAGCTCTTTGATTAAGAATGATTCTATCAGCATTTTGCAAGAAAAAGAAAGTACGTACTGGAGTCCTGTGGGTGGGGTTCCTTTCTTTTTAAATTTCTGTTGCATTATCAACTGAGTATAATTTTCTGGTTTTATGCCTGTTCCAAGCTTCTGGATAAAGTTTATGTGTAAATGATGAACAGCTGCTTTGCTGCACTTGAGTGATGGATGGAGTTATGACTACTGATAGGCAATTTCTTATACACTTTGGGATCATAACAAATGGAAGATGTTCTCAACTGAAGGTTAAATCTCTTAGATCAGTTCAGAACTGAAGGCTGAAATCCAGGAGCTCAGTGCTAAGCCAGTGAAGTGTTTAGGGTGGGAATGAGGAATTCTAACATTTTACCATTGGCAGCAGTTATGTTTCAAAAAAGTAAGGTACTGCTTGAGAGGCGGTAGATAAGCTCTTTGGGAAACAGAGGCAGTGATTTCTCCCAGATCCAATCTGAGGCCCACAAATGAAAGGCAAGACTTCCATTCATCATATCTCCC
Source organism: Acropternis orthonyx (assembly GCA_035583155.1). Taxonomy (NCBI): domain Eukaryota; kingdom Metazoa; phylum Chordata; class Aves; order Passeriformes; family Rhinocryptidae; genus Acropternis; species Acropternis orthonyx. Next base: position 53,674,484 of record JAWWEU010000001.1, on the reverse strand, counting down.
TACATAAAACTGTGTATGGCCTAAGTCAGCCAGCAGTGTTAGTAATTCCTATTCCATGGGTTTCTGAACAGGGACAGCCTGATTGTGACTTCTCCTGAGCAGATGCTGCAGAACAGGAGAATGCTACACTGACACTGCCCTTTATGTCAGATTATTTCACCATTTATCCTACCTTCTTTCTAAGATTAGTTTTCTGGAAATAAACAATTCTTAAAGGCAGGGGCTGAATTAAAATCCTTATGGACCAAACGGCAGCATTAGTTACCTATACAGTAGCCTGTGAGATAAATGTTTATGGTTGAAGGCAGGTGGTTCCTGCAGATGTTACACTGCGTTCAGTCTCAGTCCCAAGAAGGATGGTTGAGCAGCCTGTGTTCAGCTGTGGCATATTGTTGAGCTCTTTTACAGATCTCACCCTTCCACAGGCATTCTATAATCCTTTTTGATTTCTCTAAAACGTAGTTTTCAGCTGTGTAGATTTTAACAGAAAAATTACACAATATCCTCTTCCTGTGCCTGGGGCCACCCTCATGCTCATCAAGAGGGGAGCCACTCCATTTTGATCTTATTAACAGAAGTGCATAAAAGCAAAAGCAGAAAGAGCACTTTTACACTGCATTCATCAGCACATGAAAAAACCATCTACCAGGACCAGTTCTGGGCTTGTTCCATTGCGTGTCACAAAACAGTTGTGTCTGTGCATGCTGATACTTTTAAAGCTGTTGCTGCTGTTGACCATAAAGCTGCTTGTGTTACATCTGTCTGTTGAAGTATAGATTTCCATATGTACAGCACCAAGGTGAACAAAACAAATATACACTCATACCACAATCAGAGAACTGCTGTAGTGAACACATCGGCCTGAAATTCTCACATTCCTGCTTATGGTTGTGTTTTATATCTTAAAATACAGACATAACATCCTCGGTTTTTCTACGGATTTGGTCACAATGGTTTGACAGTCATCTTTGTGTTAGCATGGTACTGGTGTATTACTGCTATAGAAAAAGTAGTAGGAGGAGTCTCCCCAGATTGGGGAATGCTGAGCCCTGGTTGAAGCACTGATCTGAGAGTCAGTAGCTCAGTTCCTTGTTGTGCCAAAGACTTGCAAAGTGGCCTTGGCTCTGTTTGGATGTATATGGATATATTCATACTGTCTGTTTTAGCCACAAAGTTAGATATGGATACTTTCTTTTCCAAGTTCAGAAGAAGACCCAAGGGCCATATTCAGGCTGCCTTTTATACATGTTTGTACTGCTATCGTAGCTTTTTACTGGCTGGTCTGACAGTGGCCTGAGTAGCTCTCTAGTGAGCAGCTAACTTATTGTCAAAGTCCATGCCATGAAAAATGGTCTGAATACAGCCCTTGGTCTCCTTGTCTCACTCCCTCATCTGTAACGTAGGGACAGTAGTAAACCTCAGCAAGGTTATGGAGATGTTTAGATCCCAGCGAAGAGGACAACATGACTACTTTTATAGGCAAAGGTGTACTAAGCTGTACTGTGCTATATACAACATAAGGGGAGCTGGTTTTAGAGGAGTTTGCCGTCTGCTGGAGCTTGCTCCAGATAGAACAACCAAGAGTTAAAAAAGGGCTGTAAAGTTAGCAAGAATGCACCCTGACATCTGTAGCAGCAATTTCACACACACTATGCTGTATTCCAGCATAGCTATTTCCAGATGGTGCTGTATTTTACAATTTCCTCTTGGAGTTGACTGCTATCATACATATATATGGTACAACAAAGATATACACAAGGGTGAATTATTGCCTGTTCTTTGTTGTACGCTCTTTGCTAAACATTTGGGGCTTTATATATGTGGCATTTAGTCTTCCTCAGAAGAGAATCTTTGCCTGGAAAAACAGTATATGCAGCAGCTACAAAAGATAAGGAGAAACAGAACAGTATGGCTAATAATGAGAACACCAACAGCAAAAATATACAGGGTTTTGTCACAATAATCCTGAGGTTGATGAAAAGGCGGGATGAAATTTGGCAGGTACACAGAAAAAACCCAGTAGTTCCCAAGAATGAACCAGAGAAAGAGGAAAAGGCTGAGGGTTAGATGGATGTAGTACTTGTGAGCATTCTGCCTCCAGGGATATTCGTCGTCGTCATCATCATCAATCACAACAGACTTGGAAAGCAGCTGCCTCATCCTGGTTGAGTCGTACAGCAGGAGAGTGACCTGGAGGCATTGGGGGAGGAAAGGGAATAAGTAAATTGGCTTCAGAAAGTCTGAAAGGCTTCTGGTCGTTGCCAGTCTTTGGGCCAAATAAAATTGGGTGTGGGAAAATCATGTAAGAAAAAGCTATGGAGCCACAAATGAGGCAGATCCTGCTGGACAATAATGTGTTTTTTCCCCTACAGTTTATTCACCAGTGAGATTTAGGCCAGACATTGGGAAAAGCTTGCCAATGGTAAGGATGGAAAGGCATGAGAACAGATTGTGTAGGGAGATGGCAGCGGCTCCCACACTGGAGACTTTTGAGAACAGATTAGAGTAACTGCTAAATGACTTAAGTAGTGTAGTTGCTGCCTTGTAGTGGGAGGATTTGCCTCTCTGAGCTCTGTTTTCCATGGCTATGGGGGTGAATCAGCTTAAATAAAATTATGAAGCATCTAAACTGCAACCTAAACCCCAAATAAATTGCTTCTGATACTTGCAATGTACTATTGTCAAGTTTTCTTCAATTAAGTGTAATTTTCTCAGATTCCTCCATTTCTGCCTTCAGTTGGAACTAGCAGAGAAGTAGGAAGAATACCACAATGCCGTGTGGTTAGAAAGGTCTGGCATACAGGGAAATGCAGTAGCACTCATCAGAGGTACTTAACTTTCTAGTTTACTCTTGACCATACAACGAAAAATAGGTAGATTGACTTCAGTGTAGAGAAGGTTTCAATTTTCTGTCCCCTCAGTGACTTTCTTAATTTTGGTAGATTTATAGGAAATGTATGTACAGAGCCCAACAAGGACTTGGGCCAAACATTATGAAACTTGTGTTGTCGTGCTTGCACCTGAAACACTTGGCCCAGTCCTCAAGGCAGTTGCTGTTGTAATTGCAACTCCCTTTTTTAGGTACTCAGGTTCCTGTGCAAGCCTCCCTGCATTGAGCTGTGTCTTTGGCAAAGGGACTCTAAGAAACCAGCTGAGCAGGAAGTTGTCTTGGCCAGCCAGGAATGAAGTTTAAAGGTAAAGGTAAAAGATGTGGCTATGGGGAGGGATGTACTGTCCAAATAGGTATTCTCAGCCATGCTCTCTTTTGCAGAATCTGTGCTCATCTTTCTGGTTGAAGTGAAAGAGAAGAACACTTCTGATTTTTCACTCTCCCTTCTTCAGAACACTGACCAAGGAAAAGCTGTTTGGGTATAAGTTCTGTTGAGTTCAGATTTTCATCCATGTGCCTCATTTTCAAGAGGCAAGGCTTAGCAAGAGAATCCAGGACATCCTGGGAAGAGTTTTCTCTTACTCTTCCCTGTGTAACTGTAACTGTTTAATTATATAAAAACGATTAAATATTTGTCACAAAACCAACTGGTTTTCTAGCGCAGATGCTGGTACCAGTTTGCAAGAAACACAGATTGAAGTTTCAGCACTAACACAGGCAAAAAAACCCTGTGTTTCACTGGATGTCTCACATCTAGATGAGTATTCAAACTGATAGGCTTGTTTACACCAGCAGAGCTCTTCTTCTCAGGCAAACATTTATTTTATGCAGACCCATCACACACAGGAGGGATAAACCTAGTTGGCCAGTAGGTCTGAGTTTTCTGCATGGAGCGACCTGCGGATAAACCTGAAGCCCCATGCAGCTTGTTAGCATTGAGGTGAGCTCAGCACATAGTCAGCTGCCTGTACTCACGTTTCATCAAGCTCAGCAACGGGAATGGGATTAAATGGCAGATGAGTATTGGTTTTGAGAAAGTCAGAGAAACATCCTGGGTGGATTTGTGGATCTCAGCTGCATCTAACCAGTTCACAGAAAGCACATTTAATTCATACAGATATTGCCTTGCCAAGCTGTGATTGAAGCAATTTCTGGAAGTTGCTCACATTGTTACTAACTGTTGAATATACACTTGTGGAACAGCATGACATGAATTCAACAGGCCTCTCTGGATGCTGTAGAATAGTTCAGTTGCCTTGGTAACAGTTGTAGGTTATTATTGTCTTTTAGAAGATTGGAGGTGGTAAAGAAATAGATGAGGAGCCTACAGACCTACAGAGATCTGGGCCAGAATGACTTGCCATTAAATGATTCCAACACAGGACATCATTCATTCAGGCTTCAACCTACACCCATTCTCGGACCTTTTAACTTTCAGAGGTCAAGTGGATGTACTGCTTGGTGAGGTTGGTGAAGTCTAATGAACATAACAAAGGGCACAGTTGAGATGGGAAATTTGGCTACAGACCAAGCACTATGAGATGACACGAGTTAGGCCAATCAAGTTCTGACCAGATGTATTGCCAGACTGCAAAATAAGTGGTCCTGCTGTCAGCTGAAGCAAAATTCAAGCCATTATTTGACATCAGCATGAATATTAACTGACCCATTTACCACCTTACCTAGAGTGAGAAAAACTGACTTTAGACCAGAAATGGCTAAGAAAGTCAATGTTTTTTATGAAGGCTTCAATCCATTAGCATCAAAAATTCTTTTCTAAACTATTATTAAATGTACCTTTGATTATACAGTTAAGTCCACTGGTGTGATCGAATGACTAAGCATTTGTCAGTAGAAGTCATTTGTAACATTCCTTGTAACAAGACTAAGCACTTTCATTTTTTCTCCATTTACTTATTTACTGACCAAAGGTCCTTGTGGGGATGATTCATATCCCAGTGATGTACTGTGGTTTGATTACCACTGCGAAAGAGTGTAGGGGTTACAGAGACCTGCAGAGGAGTATCTTTCTCCTTTCTTTCAATCCTGAAATAGAAAAGAGCCTAGAAATGTTATCAAAGGGGAATGTAGATAGCTCCTGTCTGCGTTGTTTGCTGGCTGCAAGATGGAGTCAGCAACATGTCAAGTCAAAGACTAGCAGGTTCCCTTACAAGAGACAGGCTGTGTGTACTGAAACATTAGGCCATGACCCATCAGGTCTACCCTGTCTGCTCTGCCTGTGACAGGTTCCTGGAAAGTAGGCTGGGTGCCAGGTTGCTGCTGCCTCAGTGAGCTCTGCAGGACAGCCAAGGCTACCAGTACAGTCGTTCCTCCAGCAGCGCCGCTTGCTGCTCTTAGCCCTTCATGTCCCAGTGTTGCAGTTCCAAAGCTTTTCTTTCAGCTCTGCCCCTCTTCCTTTCGCAGGAACATCACTGGGACAGCAAAAACCAGTTTTGATTAATCCTGTTGAGAAGCCTTAAAGTAGCACTGCAGACTGTTGTGACAAAGCTCTTCATGCTCCCTAGCAGCCTGTTAACACCACCTGCAAAGGGACTGTCAGAGCAGGGCGATTCTTTACCCTGGAGTCAATGCAGAGTTATAGCTTTCTAGTGACTGAGGTGTAACACAGATATGAGGGTGTCTTTACATGTCAAGTAGCCAGGCTCTGGCTCAGCAAAAATAAAAGCGAGCACAGTCCACTAGAAGACAGGTAGTTGTGGTTAGAAAATGCTGCCCCTAGATTAACAAGCCTTGCTGTGTTGCAGGGATATATTTACTCTGGAAGGAAGCAATTCTGCTGCATAGTCATTACTTCTGGACAGGTCAGAGTGGGAGTAAATTGAGCTTGTGAAGAACTATGCATAAACACTTGTAGTTTTATAGTATTCCCAAAGCTAGGAGAGTAACTTATCTTTTTGTCCAGCCTGCATGTGTGACAATGAATGAGAAAGGCTTGGCATGCTTGGAGGACTGCTTGTTGATAAAGGACCCCATTTACCACTCCATGTTAAGGAGTCATTTGCCTTAGTAGGGATGGTAGCAAAGATACCATGTGGAAGGAGAAAGTCACACCACAATGTATGGGACAATGCTGAATGCTGAACTCATTAGCATCTCACTTGATTGAGGGATGCTTTGGGTGCTGGAACAAGCACAGTTCAGTCCTGATAGCTCTCTTTAGTACTGCATGTGTGTGGCTGTCTGGAGCCTTCATTATGTCTTAACTAGCAAGTCAAAGTCTAGTCACACAAAATATTTTTCACACACAGAAGACACATTACCTTTAAGCTGCCAATCACGCCACCCACCAACAGATATAATGGAATTAGTGGCTGAACTGGGCAATCTTCCAAAAACTTCATTCCTGAACAGCAAAAATGAATGTTTGTTATCTCAAGTGATCAAATAGTGCAACAAGCTGTACAGTGAAAACTATAGATGCTGTTAGTGTAATGTAGTGCTTACACGCAAGACCCATATCCAGCATCTGTTGAAATAGGGTCTCGGTCAAAGGGGGTTTGCACCTCCCACTATAGTAGTGAGGGCCATGAACAAGCAAAAGGCAGGAGAAGGAAGAGAGAGAGCAAAGGTAACAACAGCATAACGGTTGTTCTGGCATTACTGATTGGAGCCATGTATAGAGGTCATTTAGCCTCTGAACCATTGACTGGACAGGAAATTTTCATCAGCAGTAGAAAATTCACTGAAAATCAAAACTGTGAAAAGAAGGAATTCGGGTAAGCTTCTCCTCAGATTTTCCTGATCATTAGCTCCCATGAGTGCGGCATGTTTACCGAGTCAGGTGCCTCAGAGCTTGGGAGCCAGTGCCCGTGGGAGCACCTGGAACGATTTTAGCTTCCCAGGCAGCTGATAGGCAGCTTCAGAAGCTCAAGTTTTCAGGCTGTTTGGGCTGCTGGAGGATAAAAGCATTGGTTGTTATGAAGCTGGGGATCCTGGCAACCTTCAAATCTACTGCTAGAAAGAGAAAGCTGGGTAAGTTTTAGGGGAGGGAGTGTATGGCTGTATAAGGATGTTGCTGGCAGTAGCGAGTGAAGCTTGTGATACAGGTCTGTGGCAGGGAAACTCATCTGTCCAAATATAGATGTCTGCAATGCAGGCATCCATCCATATGTGAACTAGTTTCCTAGGCTCTGTAGTCAATAGGGAGAAATAGACACTTGTAAAATTCAATTTGTTTATCCTGAGATAAGCATTTGAAATGGGTCAGGTGAGTTGGGCCCTGAAAGTGCCTCTGTCTCTCTATGGCTGTCCAAGGAATCTAGATAGCCAGCTGTAGATATTTAAAGTTAGCTTTGATGAATCCTCTGCCCAAGTCTCTTACCCAGTGGCATCTTTTAAAAATTTAAACTGTTCATTACACTATAATTTTATTGCTACTGATCCCATATTTCGGGGCTTTGACTGATCCATTGCAGAGGGCAGAAAGGATTTTCTGTTTTCTTTTCGCTGTATAAGTCATTTTCAAGGAGATATTTTGACTTTTCTGTGAATAATTGAGGTAATCTAAAGCAGGACACTGAAAGCAGTGTGCTGGTATTAGTGCAAAACATCTCTCACACAAAAGGTCTTGTCTCTGTTTTCAGAACTACACTGAACAGGAGAGATCAGGAAAGAAGTACTAGTGGGTTTGGGGTTGTGGTTTTTTTCATCCCTTTCTATAGCTGTAATTCTCTTCCACTTGTCAATTTGCCCACCAAATCCACTGATATTGCTGGTCCAGACATTGCTGATGTCCTGAAACTCTCCTGTGCTCTTTGCACAGCATAATACAAGTGTTCTGGATTGTGGCTGCTTGCTGTAGGTCTTATAGGGCACAGTGTTTTGTGATCTGCTGTGTGTAAGGGCTGTTGACTCTTCTATACTACTTATTACCAGCCTTCTCATAATTGAAAACGGCTGGACTTAGATGGATTTGGACTCTTTCCCTTTTTGTCTCTATTGCAAGGCTGTAATTTTTTGTCCATTTTGCCACTATGTAATGCTAAAACCTGCTCAGAATCTCAGCTTTACAGGGGAAGGCAGCAGAGAAATTGTCACAAATTATATCATTTTTAGAAAGCTGCTGCCAGGGTTTCCAGAGTCCTTGGCCCTGTAATAGCCTGCCACAAAAGCAGCTGGCCAGGGATCACTGGGAATATATTTCAGTTTAGGAACCTATGCAATTTCTATTTCTAGTGTGTTACTGAGATTTTGATTGGAGGCAAAAAAAGAAAAAAAATGCCTTTTTTTTTCTCTCATGGAGCTATGATTCTCTTTCCCAGACAAATCTATTATGGACTCCTTTCATGCATGTAACAAGACAGCAGTCAGTCTTGGGAAGGATTTGAATGACAGGCAGTGGTACACTGTAGGTTTTGGGAGAATACTGCAGGCAGATATGACAGCAAAAGAGTAGGTCAAAGTGGGTAATACAGTAGTAACTTTAAAAATACAGCCCAAGGTGTGAATAGGAAATATGTACCTACAGTTGACAGATGGGCACTGGTATTTGTTACAGTGAAATCAGTGAATGTGCCAATCAGTTCTCACACAGCATGAGTTTGATTTATCTGGGAACACCAAAACTAGTAGGAAAGCATCAGTACTAGCTCTCCTTTCCCATGAGCATCAAATATGTTTTCCTTTGACTTATAGTGATAGGATATATGGACCACGCAAGATTAAAGCTCTGCTTCTACTGCAACGCTTCCTGCAAGTCCCAGTTATCTGTGGTTTAGAGCGAAAAGCAATCAAATGTGACCACAACACAGACCAGCGTGAGTTCAAATGAGCAAACAAAAAACCTTTGCAAGATCAGACACAGCAAGGAGGTCCAACAGCTTGCAGTGACCAAAGGGAAAAAAAAAAAAAGAGAGATGGGAGGCTTGGGAAAGCACAGGTACTTGCACATTTCACCTCTTGGCTACCACAGAACAACACTGCAGTGGGATCCGGGACACAAAGTCCATCAAGTGGAGAGAGCACTTTTGAGCAAACAGGATATGAGCTCTCTAAGGACACCATTTTGGGCAGTGTTGTGGCATGGCTCACAATGGATCACTGCTGACCAAGTGTCTTTGTGACTCACAATTATCCATGAGATGAGAGATCAGGATGAAAGTCAGTGCAGCATTGGCCTCATTTTAGCTGCTTTTCTTAGTTAGCTGAGAATGGCTAAAGTGCACCCCATAGTAAAGGAGGGCTGTTGTATAGCAAGGCTAATCTGGGGTTTGGTGCCTGCTCCCCATCTTTTCTTCCAATAGGAGGAAGAGGACACAACATGCCAGGCCATTTTCAGTTGTTCCTAGTGGATGACTGCAGCTGTCACCACTCAGCACAGACCTCAGTCAAGCCCTGACTGTGGGCTTTACACTTGGATCTAGGTGCTGCATATGATTTATATCAAAGTAATTGCTTTGGGGCACCGTTTTATCAGAAAGCATATCAGCAAATCAGAGGAAACTCACAGAAATGGTGAATGGCTGAAGGACTGAAATGAAAAGAAAGACTGTGTTAACATCTGCTAAAGCACAAGACTGGTTCCCACATAAACAGATAGAGTATGAGAATAGGCTTTAGAAAACTATTGGGAGCATTTGAGAGTTGAGGAATTATTCAGTGTAGATATGAGTGTAAGGAGCATTACTGAGTTAAAATTGTACAGAGAGAAATTTAGACTGCTTATTGAGAAAACAGTGTCATCAGCTTTCAAATGCAATTTAGCTACCATTGGGGAATACTGTGTGTAAGGGTATTCTGGACACCATATAAGAATGTGTTATTGGGAGCAATCCTTCACTGTCCCAGAAACTAAAAAAAAACAAAAACAAAACAAACAAAACAAAAACAAAACAAACCACACACCAAAAAAAACCACCCCAAAAACCACTCTGCATTTTTGGAGTGTTTAGCGATAAAAAGGGATCATCTCTGCCAGTAAGAGTTAGAAAGCTGCTAAACAATCTGTGGCTTCAAAGACATCACAAGTCTGAAGCTTGAAAAATTTGCTGAGTCCTTTTCATGTATCTTGACTTATACTGTGATTTACAGTATTATCAAATTTTATGAGAGTATAGTGTTAGTGTGTAATTATTACCAGGGCTGCCAGTCATTCCTCTCTGAGTTTTAACAAATATTATATCTCATAGTTTTCCTCTGCAGAAAGCAAGAGCCAAAATGAGTGGAGGCACATCAGCAAGTTATTCTCTGAGATCATGGTAACAGAATATTATCAGAAAATCAGATGATTTTGCTTAGATAATATATATCTGCATTTTCCTTGACATTTCATTTTCTTAAAAATGCTTTTGCAGATATGCAGCTGCAGGAAACCAATGTCCTCTGACAACACTATTACAGTGACATTATCTCTTAATTTCAGTAAGTTGTGAAAAAATAAGAGCTCTGTATCTGATGCAGGAATAGCCAGAGCTCCAGACTATTATCTTACCATACACTTTTCACTCCTTACTGATCTTAAATATATTATGAAATATTCCTGAGAAATTATAAGTGGTTGGATTCCAACTCTGGATTCGTTTCCAGAAGGCTGGATGTCAATATGCATGGAAGCTGTGCCACATTTTGAATTATACCTTCCCACCCCTATTTCATAGCTCAGGCATATTCAGCTTGGGGAAAAGCTAAAATCTTCTTAAGGGATAAATAGCAATCTTAAGTCATGGATAAGCAGAAGTGCCAAAGTGTTGAGATGTAACAGTTCAGTCCATTTCCCTACTTCCTAATTGCTCCTTAATCCCTCATTAGAACTCCCTAATTCCTAATTAGGCCATCCTAATCGGAATCCCACCATAGTCATCACTGGTACTTGGAAGGCTGCAGATAAAAGGAACAGCACCACCCTTTAGCTGCACACTTCTTTTGTGGGCTTAGCCAGCTGTACATGCCAACAGTTTAGATGTCCTGACTGCCTTAAAAGTCACTTCATCTCTATGCAGCCACTTCAAAGGAGGTATGGGACTCTCATTGTCAGGATTGCCCATTTCTCCTGATGGTCTGCAAGGACAGCACATGGCACTCAGCTTGGTTACAGATGCATGCAGTCCAGAACTAGGTGGGATGCATCTTGCCCGCAGAATCTGCATATAGAGTTCATTTGCACCATCCTTCAGGAATAATGAGGCAGAAGGTGAACAACTTCTCAAGGACACCCATCTGGAAGGATTGTAAGGGCTCTTGGGGGCAGGACATCAAATTCAAAGTGATCTGGATACACTGGAAAAAGCCATTCAAAATCTGAGATGACAGTCAATAAAGATGAACACTGCTTACAGGACAGAAAACGTTAATGTAAATAAAACCAGAGAAATTTCTGATAGAGAGCAGCACTGCCAAAAACCATCTGGGCTTACAATGCACCATAAACTAAATTGGAGCCAATGAGTTGGTGCAGGCAGAGCATCTTTCATTTTGAGGTGTGTTTACAGAAATCCTGCATGTTAAATAGAGGAGATAATTATTCTGCACTGCTCATTCCTCAGGTCTCAGCTGGACTCCTGTGTTCCATTGTTTTGGGGTTTTTTAGAGAAAAAAATAGTTACATTGGTCAGAGGCCAAAGGAAGGAGCAAAAATGCAAAAAAAAAAAAAAAAAAAAAA
>JAWWEU010000001.1:53640099-53662967 GCA_035583155.1 Acropternis orthonyx | reverse complement strand
CCCCCCCCCCCCCCCCCCCCCCCCCCCCCCCCCCCCCCCCCCCCACAAAAAACGAGAGGATGGAGCAGGGTTTATAACAGCAGCCTTCAAGCAGTTTGAATGTTCTCTTGTGTAGGACAGTGACCAATCTGTCTTTGTGACCGCAGTGGGTAGGACAGGCTGTCGTCTGTTTAATTTGCCATAGGGAAGATTTAGGTTGGATATGGGTGAAAATATTTTGTCTGTGAGAGCAATAAATGTTGAAATAGGCTCCTTGGGAAGCCATGGAATTTCCTTGAGCAAGGGCAAGTCAGACATCTGTCAGGGATGCCATGAGCATGTGAGCCTGTCTGAAAATGGAGGTGGACTGGTGTCTACTGATGTTTCTCAAGTGGTATTCACAACCCATGTGGAGGATGTTAAAGGGAGCAATGAACTGTTAGAAAATACTCAGTTGAAAAAAAACCTAAAAATCTATGTTAATGGTAAGGAAAAGGTGATGCTTGAGAAAAGAAGGGCCTTATGTAGCTTAAAAATGTAGAAATTCTGCAGCTCAAAGGATTTTCCTTTTTTAAATATTTTATCTTGAAATACTACCCACAAATCCAGCCTTTGAGGGGTTATACAGAGACAAATCAGCCAAAAACCAGGTCTGACTTTCAAAAAGGTGGAGAAATAGCAGCCTAGAGCATCTCTTTTTCCCCTTCCATCATTACGCTTCTAAGATTTTTGCAGCGTAGTTAATACAGAGGGATCCTGATTAATGAAATCTCCTCATGTGTCAGATTCTGAATTTCCTGCCACAGAGCCCTGTTTTGAGGTAAGACACACTGGGTGGGTATTTAAGATAAAGAGGGTCAGAATTCAAGTACTGCTCCCTCCCTGACATGCAGTGTGGGCTGGGATTCTGTTTGAAGCTAAAGTACCAACACACAGGTTTAACAGTTGGAAACTCTACATTTTCCAACCCGTTTCTTCCACCAGATGTGTTAACCTGCCATACAGTGCCAGGAAGTTTCTATTTTCAAATTGCTTTAGTCGTTAACTTACCTATAAAAGTCATGGACAGTGGTAAGGTAAGGGAAGCGAGGAGCCCAAATATAAAGCATGCTGTGAATGAGAAAAAAAAGACAGTGTTATTTGGGCTAGTTCAAGTTCAGAGACTAGCATTCCCATCTAGTTCTTTACAGATGCTCTTTATCCATACAGCTGTGTAGCAAGAAATGCAGTGCACTTGATGCAGTTGAGATGGTAGGACCGGCACATGGTTTGTCACTGCCAGAGTCCAGTGAGAGACACAAACTGCCTTTGCAGCTAACTACTTGCAGCCCTCCTATTGCAAGGGCAAGGACACAATCACTGCTGCCTCAGCCTGCACCTGCTTCAGAGGCACTGCCAGGTGATTTTGCATCAGCTAAGCCATGGCAACTGATGAGCCGAATCTGTTTGCTAAGCAAATAGCAGCTTTAATGCCATTCCACTCAGTTTTCACTGATGGCTAAATAAACTGCCTTTATTGCAGATCTGAATAGTTTCTGGCTGGTCTAACTCCCTGACCCAGCTTGGCTCATGAATGCAAAGGCAGCAGCTCTGCTGCAAGGAGTGGGACTTGTCATTGGGATATATCAGCTTAAGCTGCAGGGAAGGATGCTCCAAGGTGTGTACGTAGACTATTCCTGCAGATGAGTGGATCTGAGGTGCTTAGTTACTCCCCAGAGAGCTTCTGGTGTATCTGAGCCCTGATGTTTTCCCAGCGCAGCCTGATGCTGCAGAGGATGAATGCTCACCTTTGCAGAAAGTGAGAGACAGTAGTGTCAAGAACACTGTGAGCCCTTGCACACAGCCTGTCTTGCAAGAGCTGTCACCTCTGTGCCTGATCATGAGCACTTGGCAATATTAAAGTGAAACACTGCAGTGCAAAATGAGAGTAAAACATAATGAGGACATTCTGTGGCGAATGTCCCTGCAGAGAGCTTCTACAAATGTCTCATTCTGCAAGTGGATGCCAAAGGACGCAAAAGGGCAGGTGGGCATGGATTGCAGGGGGTCTGAGAGGAGCATGAACAAGAAAAGGAGTAGGATGTCTCCTCGGAGGTTTGTGATAAAAAATCTTGAAGCAAGCATTCAGGGTTGGTTTGGGACCAGCCCTTCCCTGGGCAAACTGTGTCACGCGGTCCCCCATGCCAGAGAACTGCAGCCTCTACAAGGCAAATGCCATCCTCCTCACCGTGCAGGAGCAGGGACACTGCCAGCACCCTGCGGACAGTGCCACTCTGGGAAACTGCAGAACTGCCAAAACATCACCCTCAGGCTGCCTTAGAGAAAAAGGGAAGCATCATAGCCTCCATTTTACAGAAGGAGAAACTGAGACAGAGGACATAGGAGCAGCATCAAAATTCAGGGCAGATCCACCAGGCTTTCTGACTCGCAGGCACTTTTCATGGGAACAAACCATCCCCCACACACTGCTCATGTTTTCTCTGCAAAGAATGAGGATCTTACACTTTAGCGCTTGAGAGACATCTTTCTGAGAAGTAGTATGTTTGTTATCTCTTTGAATTGGCAGACACTGAAGGTATTTTGAGCTGAAGAAAGCACTTTGTTCCTTTGTGCAACCCCCTCCTCCTTTCCCTGTCGACTGGTCTCTCTGTCACACGCATTTTTGCTCAGGTTCTCCTATTTCTTGAATACCGCACAGTACAGAAATTCTTCCTCTGCTTGAATGGTGTCCTACACTTGACTAAGCTCTTTCAACCACTGACAGCCTCTCATTAGAACAACTCAGTCTAGAGCCTCCCTTTTCACCGCATGTCACATTTTGTGCTAGCTCTCCTGTTACATTATCTAGACTATTCTTTCGTATTCAGAAATGATGAGTTGTGCTTCCAACAACACCTGCAAATAGTGCCCACAGCCTGGGCAACTCACTTATCTGGTCCCCAGAGGAGTGCAGTTCAGCTCTGCAGGCATTGCATCGACTGCCTGATGTTGCCAGAAGTCCTGTCATTGCAGCACGGCTCTCACAGCGATGTCACCCCTCTGCCTGCAGTTTCTTAGCTGCCTTCTGTTTCTGCCCTTGCTGACGGGCAGGACCCTGGCAGGAGGAGGCATCATGTCATTTCTTAGTTGTGCAGCACGTGGTCTGCTGGAGCCCTGGGGAGGGACGCTGCAGTAAGCTCTGTAAAAGGCTCAGGGTCCCACGTAGATGTGAGGCTGTGCATCTGGCACACAGGTGTCAGGGTTTTTTTGTGTCTAGCATCTACCCGATAGCTTGGTTCTGGAGGGGAGAAATGGGAGGTAGGGACCACTCAGAGCTCAAGAGAAAAAGAAAATAGTTCATTAATTCCCCTCCCAAAGCAGTCGCTGGGAATGTATTTACTCATTATCTCCCCATTCAGCTACAGCCTTTTAGGTCTCGAATTGGAGGGGCAGATGCATAGTCTGGGAAGGCTTCCAGATCCATGTTTAACAAAGTGAGACTCTTCAACAATTGCCTACACAACTGGCAGGGCTCCGCAGCCACTCTCAGTGCCCTAGCAGCACTAAAGACTGTTTTCCCTAAACGTGTGGGATTTTCACAGAAATGCTGCTCATCTGGGATGCGCACTCTCTGCCTGGATTTGTCTGGGCTGTGCTGCCCCGTTCTGGTCCGAAGACAAATTGCTCAAGAAAATGGTACTTGCTGCAGGGTAGCATAGCTCAGCAGAGAGGAGGATGCTGTCTAGACAGTTCCACATGTGAGGCTTGTGATATTTTTACATTGGTGATACCACCTCACAGGCTGGTCAGAGAAATACCTGGGGTCATTCCTGAAAAAAGTAGCAAGAAAGGGCCAGTAGTCCCTAAGAACACAATAGGGTGAGGGAAGTGTTTCCAGGCATGGCTCAGAATATCTACTCTGTGAAGCTGGTGTCAGGGCATCAGGCAGGAGGACTCACTGCTCTGTGCCACCAGGGCAGCATGTCCTGGGGCTCTGGTGAAGTCCTACTATGGGAGCCATTAGTGAGCGAGTCCTAACGTGCTGGGAAACAGGTGAAGGGAAGATCTTGTGTCTGTGGTCACAACAGAGGAAGAGGAGAGCAAGTGGCTGTATATCTTGCATATTCCTTGAAATCTGTGGTCACAAAAATCAGATCAGTAGGTGCAGATTTTGTGTCTCCTGCCCACCAGGACAGTCAGATGATATAAATCTGCTGTTTAGCTGAGCTACTCCTGGTAGGGTCTTCCCACAGAAGTAAATACATTGAAAATCATTGTTAACATTATGGCTGTACTTTGTGCTCTCTCTTCTGTCTGATGCCTGAGCCTTTCCATGTTCCATAGCCATGCCCCTGCACTGCAGCTCTCCTGCCCATCTTCTGCTTACTCCCTTGTTGTCCATCCTCAGTTACATGCCTGGCCTCAGGGCACGCAGCCTGTTGTCCTCTGGCATGTGGTTTGGATCTGGAGGCAATATTAGATATGACACCAATTTACCCATGGGCTCCTCAGATTTTATTTTACTGCCATGAGTTTTCCAAGCACTTAGAAGTTGCAGGTCAGCTCAAGCTGTCCCTATTTACTTTGACAATAGAGAAAAGTTTCTTTCTTTTCAGGTAAGAATAGTCCTCACAGCATTTTCAGAAGTGATTTGTGATTATAAATCCCAATCTATCTACTCTTCTTAGGCAGTATGCTAATACAGCTGTAGTGCAAGCTGCTCAATAGAATGTGTGACAAGCTCTCTGATAATAACTACGGCAATAAATGAAGTGTCGGTTACATTACCATCACTCCCAAATGCCATTTGCTCTGTAGCCTGTCAGGTTCCTGATAAAAAAGGAGGTTTGGTTTGTTTGTTTGTTTGTTTGTTTTTAATTATGTGCTACCAGCTTCCAACCGATTCTGCAGTTACACCAGGATTTATCTGCATGAACAAGCTGAGGAGCAAAACTCTGGGTGTAAACTCACAGTATGCCATTTGGACATGCTGTGAGAACACTGCTCTGAAAGGGGCTGACTCTCAGCAGTCTGGATGTTAGCAAATTCGGGTCAGTTGCCAGGGTCCCTGGCCTGATGATGCCTTGAGGCAGATGCAGATGGTAGTACACTAGCTCAGCAAGCATGTCACGGTGTGCTGTACTGCAGCATGGATGGTGTAACAGGCTGGAGTGCAGATGGGGAGCAGGTATTTTCATCCATGTTTTATTCCTTCACAGTATCTGCAGGCGTCCCCTGCAGTATTGATACGGACTTGGAGAAAAGGAAGGATGCAGCATGTTGGGGTACTGCGGTGGCAACAAAAGTCTTGATGGATGTTTCTGGAGAACCAGCTCCAGCAAGGTCATATGTTTTACAAAGTAGGAATGAGTCTGCCCATGGTTTTGGATACTGGCTGTCTTTATGTGCTTTTTGACTGAGATGAGAGACTGTTCTGTTCATGAGGCTAAATGCCATAGCAAGGAGATACATTGATGGAATAGTTTCTTGGGACGAATGGCAGGAGTCCCATCCGTGGGGTGATTTAATCCCTTGACCAAACTAGATAACTCAGCAGCTGGAGGATTCAGTGTAAGGCACTGCCATTCTCATGAAGGTCTCTAGTCCCAGTGCAAAGCCACCACTGAGGCATGGGAAGTGTGAAAAAACTGTCTTACAGACCAAAATCAAGCGCAGGGCCACTTGTTGCTTGGTGTGTCCCATCACTATTTGCTTAGACTAGGTTGTCTTACTGTGAAATAGTACTTTGTTACCCAGATAATCTGTGCCACCATCACATCATGTAAAATTTATGTTCTAGGTTCCAGCACTGACAACAGCAATGCTGCTTCCATCAGAAATGGAATAACAAGATGCCACTAATCTGGGAGGGAGAGGATGTAAATGTAAATGCAGATGTAAATGTAGATGTAGGTCTAGATGTGTGTCTAGATGTAGGCATAGGTGCTTTGGGGGTTGGGCAATATTGCAGAGTGTCTTCTCTGATTTTTATAGTATGCCTCTAGCTGCTAAACTACAGTTATGCCATGGTCCAGGTTCTGGATTTAGCCCCTTGTGATTAATTTCCAGATGTACAAGATAAAACAAGATTTTGGCTTTACATATAGAGCCACCGGTTAGCTTTGCAGTAGACCAGGGTAGTGGATTAGTCTTCTTTCTTTTGATCTGTTAATTAAAGACTTCCCTATTGTTCTAAACTTAAAGTGCTACACCAAGAATAAGGAGCCTCCTCTCTCACAGGAGGAGACCAGAGGTACAAATGTGGGGTTGTGCTGAAACATTCTTTGAAAAATATGCACAGAATGATGAGAAAAACTGAATTTAAGTGTCATTGCACTTTATGAGGATTTGTATTTTAATGAACAGAAAATTAATTGCAGATGCATTAGCTTATCCATAGCTATAGCTGAGCTGATTTTGAACTTAAATGTGATGAAAACCTGAAGGTGTAGTTTTCTGGAATTCATGGGTAAATTTTTGGGTACCCAAGACGGTTCCTCTGGTGTAGAAGAGCATAGGTGAGAGCAGGACTAACCTCTATCTTTTAAAAAACTCAGAAGGATTAATTATTTCCTCTGTCATCATTACAGTCCCAGTGGTACTCACAGGGAACAGTGACATTTTGCTTGTAATCATTAAGAACGAAAATTAGAGAAAAGACCATTTTTGACTTTTTTGGGTCCAGATCCCCCTGCTTGTCCTTTCTGCAGAGTGCAAGGGATCCCACACCAGCTCGGTCCCTCTTCTGCTCCCAGGGGCTTGTCAGGGTACAATGAGAACACCATGTGCTCCACACCCCTTGTTGGCCTTCCTTTCCCCCCAGGGCAGTGATCAGCATGAACAAGTGGGCCAGAAAACATCCTCTCCTTCCCTACCTGTACCAGGTTTCTGCAGGGGAGCCTGGTTTGAGCTGTCTGTCCACCTGACCTGATTTTCCCTGCAGAGTTGTAAGGCAGCAAGGAGTTAAGGGGCTTAATCATTAATAAAAGTTCATTCTGAACTTTGAGAGCCTTTCAAGCAAAGCAAAAAGCAGGAATATAGAAGACCCCAAGGTAACACCTAGACTGGCAAATACAGCAATTAGTGTAGATAAAGCATCAATTATCATGAGTGGGCAAGGGAATTGCTTCTTCTATTATTTGAGTGAAATTAGAAATTACTACTGCCTAGATGAAAGTAAAAGGCCCTTGCAACTCATAGGGAAAAGGAGGTGCAGGCAGCAGGAGTAAGCTGCTTTAAAACCCTTGAATTTTAACCTTCTACCAACAACACTCCTTCCCTGGCCTGACAAAAATCCACCACTGAAGCGCATTTCTCCTGTGACTCTCTGCAGCTTGCACAGCCCCAGGCAGGGTCAACTTTCTGCTATGTTTCTCCTTAGAGAGCAAGAACCAGTCTGTTCACCTGGCCTGAGAGCTGGGGCATCATTAAAGCCCTCTCTGTCCTCCACCCTGGGTGTGAAGAATCAGTTGCTTTAAAACCTGAGTGAGCCCAGCCTGTCATGTGAAAGACCCCTGTGCAGACAACTGATGCTTCCAACCTGCACACATGTGGCTGCTTATGGGGGCTACCCCTGCCTGCTCTGGCCACTGTGCCAGGGACCAGGCAAGCAGAGGGAAGACGACCCTGTCCCAGATGTCACTGGGTGAAAAGGGGGATATTCCTGACCATACTCTGTCCCCAGCCTCGTGTCCCTGTGTCAACACCGCTGGCAGCAGTTTTGCTTTGCAGGAATTGCTCCTGGGAAAGTTTGTCCCCAGGCTGGCTGTTCTGCTCTTTACCTGATGATTTTCCCTGCAGATACTTCTGCTGGGCTAAGTAACACTTGAAACAGAAGGCAAACCCATTATATTGCTTAGGTTGTCTGCTGCAGCCCATATTTAGGTACATGTTCGTGTTTGTTTAAAATTTTATGCTGGTCAGCTACACTTCAAATACTGCAGCCAGCAGCTGCTGTTGGGACAGTTACTATCGCATACTCCACCAGCACCCAAAACTGCCTAGCAAAGGAAATATGTCAGAAAGGAGAAAAGAAAAAGAAACTTCAGTGGAAGATCCAGGTAGGATTTAGTACCATCTTAATCCCTCTATATGCCTGGCTTAGCAACAGGGCTGCTTAAACACAGAAGGTGCTTAGTACCAGAACTGCCTTACCATTGCTGGCAATTTTAGATATGCACCGGTGGCAGGCTTTCTCCAGGCCGGCAGGCATTGTGGTGAAACTTTCGAGGTGGCTGTGGAGACAGAGAAATTCATATGGTTATGAGAAGTGTCTTTACTGAGTATCTTTACTCAGAGTACTCACATGTTTTGGCAGGCTTTCACTACCCTCAAAACCTCAGAGCATGCACAAATCCAGAGAGCAGCCATCAGTGTAGTATACAGGTACGGTTCACTACACAAACCTCAGCAAAAATCAATTAGGGAGCAAAAATTAAAGAAAAAGGAAGGATAAAGGATGAAAATAGTTTTAAGATTGAGAAGGATTCTGCAGAGGAATATAGAATAAAAACTCCAAACCACAGTGAGCCCAGAACAAGACACCTTTGATAGAAAAGTAGCTGGTTTAGAAAGTAGCTCCTTGTAAAGAATTTTTATGAGGCAGGGTGAGGGATGAGCAAGCAACTAGGCATCTGAGGCTGGTGGTCACACAGCACCAGTCAGTTAAGTAACATCCAGTGTCAGTGGGAGTGTGGAAAGCTCACACACACACGAACTTGAAGCTTCAGCCTCTGGCCAGTCACCACAAGTCTGCCACCAACAGCAGCTGTGTGATAGAAGAAGGTGTGTGTTGAGGAGGCTGAGAGGAGAAAGCTGCATTTCTGCATGCACCTAAAAATAGCCTCTTCAGATTTCCAAATGGTTAAAGAGCAATATTTTAAACTTAGCCTCATTCTGTTCTAAGCTGACATGAAACCCCTCTCCTGGGATTTCTCATGTAATGCTGGGCCCAGCCTGGCCCAGAGGGACAACAAGACCCCAGGCATGCGTTGCAGATAGACAAACTTGTACAATCAGATAATACGTGGCCATACCCCTCTCCAAAGTCTGTCCAGACCCTACTAGTCATAACTGAGCAGAACTGGCTGTCTCTTGGGAGTGTGTTTTCTCCTGCAAGCCCAGAGAGCAGCACAGGACCCTCTGCTGCCGTGGGGAACGGGATGGGGTTTGCTCCTTGCACAATGGCATTGCAGTTTCTATTTCCTGGCAGTAACAGAGGCAGGTCTGGCTTTACCTATTGGTGACTAAGCAAGTAGTAGGGACTGAGGCTTTCACAGACATCCCCCTGGGTCAAGAACCCTTGCACATAGCAGCCAGCCACCAACATATGTATCTCCAGGTTTCTAGTGTGCATTATTTCATTAGGTGTCTCATGAATTTTAGCTCTTCTTCTCCAGCCCTCATCTTCATACTATGCCACAAGCTTCATTCGATGGGTGTTGCTGCTGGTAATTAGCCTTTCAAATCCAAGAGGACATCTCCATCAGTACTGAACAGAGGACTGGGATGGAAATTACATGTGAGTGCCTGACCTGTGGGGGGTACATACTTCCCATACCGGCCACCAAACCTTCTTCAGCAGAGCAACTACTGAGCCTTTCGGCTGCAACTACTGATGAGTATTTCAAGGAAAGAAGCAAGCACTGTTGCATGCTTAGGAAAGCAGGAAGGAAGAAGGGAAACTCAACCAAATGACATGTTAATTTTAAGCTTCAAAATTTTGGGGGCAGATTTTGTTCCTAGAAAGTGCATAAAATGGGCATTTATTTTAAGTATGCCAATGGCTGTCAATAAAGATGTTCTAAATTATGCAGAGATAGGGATTATTAGACTTCATATAAATGTTCATGATTAGAATTACTTTTATAGCAGTAATTCTTACAGAAACCATGTTAACCAAACCAATTTCATATTAAAAATCAGGTGATTACAAAATTATCTTGACCAGAATTGTGTGTGTCTGAGAATGCTGTATTTCCACAAGCAGAGAGTAAAACATATGTTTTGTCTTTATTTACTGCTATTTTACGCTAAAAGAAAAAAGACAGACTGAAGGAGGATTCGATATCTGGAAGCATGTCACCATCTAGTGATGGAGCCCAGAAGTGACTGTGAATCAGAGCTCTGTGGGTGCAGTTTTAACAGGTGAGATAAAGAAAGCAAGTTCATAATGGCTGCACTCAAAACGTGTTCACACAAGGACACAACACACATAACTACCAGGTGATGGTTTCAGTCCTTCCTCTGGCATTGGCTTTGACTCCTATAGGACTGATAAATCCCTCAGAGAAGTAATTATATTTGCTGGATAAATAGGTGTTTCTCCTCTACCTTTGGTGATTTTGCAGAAGCTGCTGTGGGTGTTAAAGATTAATATTTTCCTCCATGCCAATGCATGAGGGTGCTAAAGT
Organism: Acropternis orthonyx; assembly: GCA_035583155.1. NCBI lineage: Eukaryota > Metazoa > Chordata > Aves > Passeriformes > Rhinocryptidae > Acropternis > Acropternis orthonyx. The sequence continues at coordinate 53,652,597 of JAWWEU010000001.1, read as the reverse complement.
GCAATTCAGCAAGCAGGCAGCTGCAGAACAGTTTTGTTCCACAGTTGTAACAGGGAAACCATCACTAGTGGCATGCAAAGGTAGGGGGATGTCTTGCCCCACTGTGCCTACTCTCAGTTTGCTAATGAGTTGGGAAAGTCACATGCAAAACAGAAAACTCAGCCACAACTAGGGAAAAAAGTTAAAGACAAAAGCCAGCTTCTGGACCCACTCACATCAGTCCTTCCCTGGGTTCATTTCTCCAAGGTAAAGGGACCTGCTCTTGTGTTAGAAGGGCCAGCAAGTGGTGGTGACAAGCTTCTGAGCCCCTTGCAGGATTCTGGAGCCTTTACATACAGCTGCTTTTTGAGATGACAGGTTGCAACTGAGCCACAGCAGAGCCACAACATCCCTGTGCCTCCTCCAGGCTGTCCAGGACCTCCTGACTGAGCGCCCTCCCCACTGGTAGTCAGTGGCCAGGTTTGCCCCCCTGGGGCATGGGCTGTGTCGCACATTGATGCCTCCTGTTGTAACTCAGTTCCTTGTCCCTGAGAAGCAGTGGTGATAAATCTCTGTAGCACAGACCCTTCCTCCTGTTTCCTTTGTTATTCCAGACAGTTTTAGCTTTAAACTATTTTTCTGATCATTATTGTCATCCTAAATATTTAGGTAATACAAGTCAAAAGAAGATGAGCACTAACTGACTGCTGCATCCCTGACCCACAGCAAAGCCAAAAGGCAGCTTCGTGCTGGTCCCACCATATGTTAGCCCAAACAAGAGCCACCTCCACACTTGTCCTATGGTGTTCAGACTGCTCAATCTGAGCCCTGCCCTCTCTCATCTGCAGGTGCCTCACTCCGTGCTGATGGAAACAGCAACCAGAGTTTCTGGGGCTTCCTAAGACCCTATTTGCCATTTGATGGCTCCTGACTGCCACAGGGTCCCTGCTGGGACACAGGAGGTGTGCATAGGCCAGAAAACCCCTCCAGAACAAGGTGTCTTCTCTACATACTGATAGAGGAAATGGTTTCTTTTTGTTTTTCTAAAATATTCAGAGCAAAGTCATCTTCCAGAGCCAGTTTCCTAATGAACCACAAAGCCGCACACTGGCTTTTATGACAGCACATTGTTCACTTCCCAGCAAATCCCTCTTACCTGAGAGAGCTGTGGGTGCCAAATCCGTTCACCTGCGCATGAGGGAGACCAAGCAGAGGAACAGCAAAATCCTTCAGTGAAAGCCTGCTGGGAAAGTCTTCTCTGGTGCGACCCCAGAGCTGTGCTTGCCTCCTGGGACCCTGCCTGTGGAGGCACGGGAAGACTTAATGGCTTTTATTCCTCCTCGCTGCCTGCTCTCACAGTTCTCCACAGCAGCACCGTGGGAGCTGTGGGATGCAGGAGCGCTTGTTGGCAGAGCCCATCCTCATTAGTTTTCCCACTCCCACAGCTGGCTGGAGTCACAGCCCACCCTGTGCCTTTTCAGGGTGACAGCAGGGGGAAGCAAAGGACCCTGCACAACTGTGACTGTACTGGAGGGGGAAAAAAAAAAAAAAGAATTTCTATCACTAAGTCCTTTATTTTAGGGGGAAAAAAATAATTTATTCACAAATCAGTAGTGAGCAGTAAATAATTAGTTCATTCTTTGTGCTGTTCCCCCACTTCTGTATTGATCCAGCTGATAGAGCTCTTTGCAAGCTGCTGCATATATCACCTTACCTGTTGGCTTGTTTATATGTCTTGTGTCACCCTAGCAGAGGTCTATTCCTTAGGTGATTACTTGCTTGGTCACCTTCCCATCAGCAGGTGACAATTTGGTATCTCTGGTCTAATTATAGGTATGGATAGTTTTCTGGGAAGCCCTCGTTTCTGTATGAGAAAAGTGGGTTTGAGGGAGAACACACCTTGGCAGGATGAGTGACAATATTATTAATAAAGATTGATGTGTATTTTGAATCCTTTCGGAAAGGTCCCTCAAGACAGAAAAGATTACCTGCTATGTTAGTCATCAGCAAGGAGCTGACAAAGTGCCTGCTCTGGCTCAGGAGAAACAAATCTGCCTTCAGCTGTCAGGTTTGCACAGTTCATCAACAGTATAACTCCCAGTGCTAAAGGTTTTGCATTAAGAAAAGGGCATCCACACTGGGGTGAGCCAAGGGAAGGAAAACAATGGTGTTTGATGGCGAACTTCTCATGCCGCTGGGTACAAACACAAGCACATGCTGGTTCTGATACTCTCCATGCTTATCCCTCTGGATGGTCACATGTGCTGGAAAAAGCACTGACCACATGGTGATGTGGTTGCCTGATTGCTATAGACTTGCAGAGTGACAAGTGAAATACTGAGCTTTTCTCCACTGCTTCCTTCCCTGGATGCTCCTATTCTGAGCATAGGTAAGACTGGGAGGCAGAGAAGCTTGTACCATGCCTGCAGCATTGCCTGCCCCATGCTTGCTCGGCCCAAATTAAGGTTTTAACATACAAAATATAGTGAAAATGAAACCTTTGTTTTTCTGGTTTGACTTTTTGCATCACATCTTTCACACACATTGTGTGTGGCCCCCTCAGAGGGGCTGTGTGGCTCAAGGAGACCCACTGCAGGTCATAGCACTGTGCAAACACCAAATACTGTAAGACCCTTTTGATAAAATAATGGGAAATATCAGCACTGACAAAGAAGAGATTCAGTATCCCACACCTACAGCTTGGCACTTCCATGAACTGTCAGCTTCATGCGAAGTATTAGATGCAGAATGTGGGGCGGCAGCAAAAGCAAAATGAGATAAAATCCCAACTAGAACTGCCTCTGCAGCTATAAAGCAAGATAATCTCAGAGAGAAAAAGAGGAATTTTGCTGGTGTGTTTTCAGATCCAAGGCTGAAAACGTGGAGAATTTTGATTGAGGAAGTTTGGCAGTGAAGCAAAAGGTGAGACTGACTTTTTTCCATTGCACTGAAGCAGGGGTTTATTTGAGCACTGTAACAGGGAATCCAGCTCCTCTGTATAGTCAATGAAGAGAGAAAGGACACACTTCTGGCAGACTCTAGTGCTTTTCACTGGTGCTGGAAGAGATACAGCAGTTTTCTTAAATGCTGCATCTAATCAGGAATGTTGTATTTTGAAGCATAAATTATCTTTGTGCATTGAAATATAAATAGCCCATGGGAAAGGAATTCAGTGTATATTTCATTTTTTCCATTGTTCAAGGCAAAAAAATGTGTACTTATCTGCTGAGAAATACTCTGCTTGTGCAACAGAAACCAATCACCAATACCAGTTTACCAGCATTGTAATGAATGCCTGAAGGGATCCCAGAAATTATAGCTTTCATTCATCACAAGAAGACCATAGCAAATATGAAAAGGGATCAAGAATACCTGTAGCAAGTGCAGCTGGTGTTGACAGTGACACTTTGACCATTTAACTGCTTGATTTTTGTGTTGCTGAAGGAAAATTTTAGGTGGCCTTAGGAAGATACTGGGACTAGAAGTTCTATCAGTGCAGTAAGGGACTGCGTGCCCATTCCAAAGTCTCCTGGGCTCTGAGAGCCAGATGATGAACATCTCCATCACTAGGATGGTCTGGAAGCTGCAGAGCTCGGTGAAGGGCAGATACTGTGAAACACTTTAGCCTGCTGACACATACAAGACCAGACCAGGCGGTTCTCTCTCACGTGCATCACTGAGAAGATGTTCTGCGTGGCTGTCACAATGAATTACAGAGCCAGTTGATGCCTGCTGTTGTGGATGTTTCAATTCCTTGCCTTCTTCCCACAAGTGTGGAAGGGGATGTTTATGTGCCAGTCTCCATGGCAGTTTACTTGGCAATGCCCAAGAGGTAAGGTAGAAAATGAGAAAATATCAGACTGCTTCGCACTTCTCCTTACTCAAAATAATTTATCATAATGTAAGGCAGGCCTAAGAAATAGAGAGACAAAAGGCAAAAAGTACTGGACAACCTGTGGGGAGAGTAACTTTATTAAAGTATAGTAAGGGATAAGTGTTTATAGTGCAGTTTTCACTCAGTCAGGTTATTTAGAGGGTCTCTTTTTCTACTTTAAATACACATCACACAAGCAGAATAGGATGAAATTTACCTGGTTTCTGTATGAAAGATTACAAGACACAAAGGTATCAGCTGTGGCTTGGGACACCTGTGAGCCTCCAGCCTCAGATGCTGGAGGATAATCCTGGGAAAATAACAGATGTTCCCTGGGTCCATAGCCATTGTCCATCCAAGGCAGGGTAATGGGTCAGATGTCCTCACCTCATTTGCTTGTATCTGTGTCTTCAATTACTCTATCAAATTCAATCACAATCAACAAACAGATACACAAGTTATTAGAGGTAACAGCCAGACAGCAGAACCCAAGGCAATGAATGCACATAGTATGTTTCCACAGAAAGCCAGGCTAAAGCAAAACACCAGTGCTTGAAAAGTTACTAATGAAATTAGTTCTTTAGGAATGTTTGCTGGTTTCCTATAGAAGGAAAAAAAAACCAAACCAAAACAAAAAAAATCTTTATTTCATTTTCGTTGAATGGCATTCATCAGAGATTGTCTCCCACTGGTAAGTCAGGAGGCTGACCTGTGTGTTGTTCTGTGCAAAGAAAATTTTCCTTAAAATAATAAATGCATTTCTTTAAAAAAAAATCCAGTTCTGTGTTCCCCTGCTTACTCACCAAAGTAATAAATTGTCCAAATTAACGTGAACAAAATTTACCCATAAGCCCAGAATATTAACTAGGAAATTCCAGTGGTCTTGAAACTTGCAATCAGAGAAAGTGGAATTACTAAAAGTATAAAAGCCAAACCCCTGACTGAGGTCCATGTATTCTCTGTTTATGCCACTATGGAGCATGCTAGATAAATGTGTAGAGTTTGCAAAACCCTTTGGGAATCCCTGGAAAATGAAGTAGGGAAAAAAAAGATTAGTTGCTCACACAAGGGCATAATAAAGCTACTGAACATTTCTGTCTTAATCATGCTTCATTCCAGAGTACAAGGGAAAGTTACCTCAGCAGAATAAAATGTTAAACTCTCCTAGCAGCAAAATGCGTCCTTTAATATAACAACAGGAATAAACCTCTCACTTATAAAATATATATATAGCCAAAAAAGGCTAATAACTCACAAAGGTTTTATATACAATGAAAAAAAAAAAACTTGTAAAGTTACTATGCATGAAATATGATAACCTAAATCGGCAGTTTAGTTTGCACTTCTGCATATCAGAGTTAATATTCTCATTGCATACAACCATAACAAAAAGTGCTGTTTCACTGACATGAGAAGATAACATTGTGCGTTTTGGGGGTTTTGATTTAATTTTCTTACTCATAAAATATGCCTTTTGCCACCTGTCAATTCATTTGTTGTCCTCAGTTGCAGGATAGTAAAAGCCATACTTGTCATGGTATCTGTTCAACAGAACTGAAAATTCTAACTCTCCAAAAGGGAGGACCACAATCCCTACTAGCAACCTTAATCATGGAAAACAGAACTATATGTTTACTGTAGAGTAATTATGGTGAATGATAATGAGAAAAAGCAGGAATACTGCAGGACAATTAGATGGCCACAAATGAGTTAGGATGGAGTTCAGTGCAGCATCAATGTTTGTGGAGTGAGGTGTCTTCATTGGAATTGTCTGATTCTGTGATTTGTGAAAGAAAAACAAAAAAAAAGAAAGGAGATTTATATGCAGCTGAACTGAGAAACAGGACTTTGTTCACTCTTACTAATAGATCAACTGACAGTCACACAGAGGTGTCTACCCAGAGACTTCCATCAGGATCTGCAGAGAGTGTAGTTCCCTTAGCTGGTCTAGGTATCCCACCTGTCCCACACTGTTTCATGTCTGCCAGCCCTGGATGGATGGATAATTGAAGGCACCTCAAATAGTTCTAGAAGCCTGTATTTATCTGCAGTTCCTGCATTGGCTTCACCTGCACAGTTGTGGGGCTGGGCATCAGCATTGTGTGTAGATGCCCGTATTGCTGACAGACTCATTTAGTTATCTGCAGCACGGATCCTGAAGTCACCCCATGGTCTGTGCAGGCAGTAAAGACAGGAGTTGGTTAAGTTTGTGTTTTTTATTTCTATGGGGTTGTGTTGGCAGTGGCAAGAGAGTGGGATATGCTGGAGCCCCCTATGCAAGGGAGAGATAGCCCTCCCTGATATGGATATGGACATGTGTATATTTAGGTAATGCATTAAAACATCTACTTCAAGAGGTAAAATCTTGCCTTGTGCAGACCGTCCAAGTCCCATAAACTAGGAATCACCCCACTGACCACTGATGATCATTTTCTGCCCACAAGATGTAGTCTCAGGCTGCAGCTGAGTGGCCCAAGGTGGGATTTTGTGCTAATGGGATGCTTGTGAGAAAGGTCTTTTGTCACAGTCAGCTTCGTGACTTCTCACAGCAATGTGTTTCTGTGCACTGAGCATCTTCTCATGGCTGGAGAAGAAGGCACTTATACCAGACCCTAGCAGCTTTCTAAAGAAATCACCTTCTTCAACAGTGTCATTTCCTTCCAGGCAGTTTCTATTTGATCAAGAGCCAAAGGGGCTTACCTGTGGACCCCAAGATCTTCCTCCACAACGGGGAGCATACTGGGAGCAGCTCTCCAGGTAGCTGGTACAGCACTGTCATGGAATTACAAGTCTAATGTTCTGGGGTCCCTTTGGGTCTATTCAAGAACTGTCCATATCCCAGGCTTCAGGTTTCAAAGGATTCAATTTTAGACCTAGTCGCAGTGGATGAATGGTAGGTTAGGATCCAACTCAGCTTGGGGATATAGTAAATCCAGCCTGAGCAAGCAAACTCACTCATGCAAATGACCCATTTTTGGTAAAATTACAGGTCTATCGTTGCTTGTTCTGATGAAATTATGTTTCAGAGGTGTGCCACGATTTAAGCTTGGATTTAGATTCCACTGTCCGAAGGGTTTGTGAGTGGGAGGTGCAGTTATTTGTTTGGGCTGCACAGGTGTCTCACCAGACGAGGCTGTGGTCATAGACTGACTCCGAACAGAATTGGGAGAGGACAAGGTGTCCAAGCAGGAGGTGTGGAGGAATATGGAATGTAGATACACTAGCAAGTTCCCGGGACCTGGCTGGTGAGCTGCTGCCGCTGGTGCACAACATTAGCATGTCCCAGATGAGACTCCACTCAAAAGTGGGGATGATGTTGAAACTAAGTGATGTTCCCTTGCGCATTGGGTGGGCCCTGAGTGCCTCCAGCGCAGCCCTTGGGGGAAGCACAATGTCCCGGGCACTGAGCACACCAGGTGGAAACACCGTGTGCAAGGTGTTTGGTGTTCTCATTGGGGCAGCACTTCCATAAGTCTTCTTCGACTGAAATGAGCAGAGCCTGCCACAGAGCTCTCCATGGGGCTGTGTCCCATGGGGTGCTCGGTGTTCCCTTTGGAGTCTACTTGGCTCAAACCCTGCCTCTGTGTAAGAGGTACCTGGCCTGTAGGTACCTCAGCCTAACACACAGGGGGAAAAAAATATATTTTTTTTCCTAATCTTGCCATTCTCTGTGTTTCCCTTTGAGGTCTTAGAGTCAAACAACTGCTTTGAAATACATTCACAAGGACAGTCCCTTCTGGTGAGGGACTGTCTGCAGCCTGAGGTCATTTTGGAGATCTCTTCCCTTAGTTCCCTGATAACTTCAGGTTACTTACAGCCTAACATTTAATACTTCATTTCCAGGAAAGTTTGTCCATGCTTTACCTGGCAAATCTACTATTCAAGAACACCAGATCCATATGAATTTTAATATATATTCATTTTTTCCTTACTGCACTTAAGGCTTTGCTTCTCAGTCTTGAACGGGCACATATTGGTCATTTAATGGCTGTTAAGGCCCTTAAGTGATATTTGGTTTTGAGTTATGAAATAGAGGTGAAGCTGCACTTTCCCTCCCTCTATTGAATGCCTGTTTAGTTTGTTTTGGCTGAATTCTTCAGGGTGGTCACTGTCCCATTTTGTAAAAGTACCATGCAGCCTGAGTGCCAAGGCTGGTGGGAACCCTGTGGATTCATTAATTAATAATAATAATAATAGTAATAATAACAACAACAACGTATGATAAGTCATTTTAATTGGCACTGCCAACTTTAGCTCAATCAGTTAGGAAAATGCCAGTATTCATATTTGCTAAAAATCATAACTTATTTTGCTAAAAATTATAGCAACAATAGAGACGAAGAGATTAAAAACAAACAAACAAAAAAAAACAAAAAAGGAAATAAATATTTTTTTAAAATTAAGAAGAGAAAAGCCATTAAAAAAGACAGAGGTGTTGGGAATCTGTTTTTTCAGATGAATCTACAGGGTTCTTCTATCTTAGCCTACTAAGGCAAAGGCTAAGGGCATAGACTTAATCTTTGTAAATATACCAAGGAAAAAAGATAGCTTATACAAATAAAAGTAAAAAACCATTTAGAACAAGTGACTATAAATGAGCCATTAAATAGAAGCTGACTTCTAATCAGCAGAGCATCAAGGGTCAGAAATGGCTTCTCACTGCCTATAGAAAATGTCTTTTACTAGGGTGAGAGGACTATCAGATGCAGAGGATCTTCATCTGGTCTGAAACAAAGTGGTCTGAAACTTCAGATTATTTACAGTTGCTCTGAGTTTAAACTCATTAAATTAACCAACTGAAGGTCTTATTTTTGGGCTTGGTATTTGGTTGGTGTTTTGGTTTGGTTTAGTTTGGTTTTCTGGCATTGATGTGTTTGGGGTAGTTTGTGTGTTTATGTGCTTAGACAATTTCTCATTATTTCTGGCTGTACATTATGCATAGAGATGTGTGCAGTGATCAGAAGGTTGCCATAGAAAGGCCTTTCTCCATCATATTACTGCTTTTGCACTGTGATGATGGTGTGATGAAAGCATCATTGAGAGAAGGACACTGAGCCTGAGAACTCTGGAGGTCTTCTTTTGCTAAAGCCAAGTCTTAAAAAATGGAATTGTAACCAAGAGTTAGCTTGTTTCACTGCTGGAAAGTGCCTGAAGTTCCTTCCACAAAACATATGGCATATATGGCATATACAGGGTTTTGCCTAAAGTCAGTGAAGATATTTTGGATTCTGTATCTCCTGCCATCTCATTTTCTGTCTAAAAATACCTTCTTCCCAGGTCCAAAGATACCTGAGCACTTGCAGAAACAACAGATGGTCTCTCCTGTGCATGGTAACTTTTCCAGGAACACAGACGCTCCCTTGAACAATTTAGCTCCCATGGGTAGAAATTAAAGCCTTTGGACAGGTGAGAAAATCTTTCCAGACAGCTACACACATTGGTCAGAAAGTGTTTGCTGCTATTTTAGTGATGGATGAAGGACCACCGAGGCAGAGCAGTTACCCACCCACTTTAAGCTCCTGACCATTGGTACATAGTGGAGGTGGCAGAGTCACCAAAGAGCAAAGCCTTTCCTCCCTGCAGAGTCCTCTCTGGGACAGCAGCAAATGAAGACATGCACAGATGTGCACACATACAAATTTAACTGTTGCCATCTCATGGGCAGCATCTAATGATCTAGGCATGACATGCATTCAGGTCCACTTCTGCTGGACTCGTCTGGGAAACAGGTCCAAATTGCAGGCACTGAAATGCTGCTGTTGTGATGTTCTGGCTGTCATTAAGGCCAGTGGAGAGTTGCTCTGTGCAGCCAGTAGGGTTTGTGGTGGGATTCAAAAGGTGAATAGGGTCCTAGAAATGCTCATTCATACACAGAATCCACCCAGAGATCCAAGTTCCTGTTATACTTTCCTCCCAAGAAAGGGTTTTGAGAGCTTCCCGCTCCTCATGCTTGAAGGGAAAAGGATAGGCTGTTTTTACTGGTGTGCCAGAGAGCAAAGTTTTATCCACCTAGTCCTTCCCAGGAAAGTTGTTACTGGCAGCAGGGTTGTTGAAAGCACTTTTGAGTGAAATTCATCTCCACATATTACCACGAAGTTTGTGTTGAAATGGCAAAGGATGAAGAGTTGAAAGTTGAAAGACCTTCTTTGTCCTCCTTGGTAACAGAATTTAACTTCTGAGGAAGAAAGACATTATCAAAGAGAAACAGAGGAGAAAGGAATAATATATCCTGCTGCTGCAACTTTACAAATTAATGCCAGGAGCTCAAATGTAAAAAATATATACCCAAAGGTTTTACCATGTCACCCCTGCACACAATGTTTGTTGTGCTGTTTGCTGCACTTGCATTACCAAAACTTCTTGTCTAGAAAGACAGTATTTTGCTAAAAATTCAGAAAGCATTTGACTAAACAGTATTCTTTCCATCATCAGTGTTTTCCAGCCATAGTATCAAGAGGGAGCTATAGCAGGAACCTGAAATCATTCTGGAAAGAAGAAAGAGCTCCTGGAAGAAGGGATAAAGCAAACTGAAAGAAGGAAAAAACTTTCCACAACCAAAGGCAATTCATTTGCAAAGAGGGAAGTATCTCACCTGGGAAGAATAACAAGAGGCTGGCCCAGACAGCAAGACTTTTTTAATGAACAGGATTGTATCTGTCTAAACTATTCCCATGTGAAAAGAGTGTTTTCTGAACTTCAGACAAGGGAAACATCAGAGGCATTCCGCACGAAAAAGTATTTTGGTAGAAGCTGCTTTTAGCTGAAGTACTGGGACATTTGAAGGTCTGAAAAAGCCATGAAACAGGAGAAGCTGGAATAGATTTCCAAGAGTTATCTCCTGGAAATCATGATGCTTTTTAATCTTGGTTTCTCCAACAGTCCTCTTGAAATATCTTATTCTTTCTTCCTGTCCTCGGTTGCTGGCGGGATGGTTGATTTTGTCATGAAAGAAGCTGGATCACTGAGATGAATTTGACTCAAGGTCTCACAAACAGAGAGGTCGCTGTGACTCAGTGAAACATTCAACGACCACACAGAAACAAAACAGCCTTTTCTAATTTTTAATACAATTTCAATAGAAAAATAGAGACAACTTCCCTCAGTAAGGTGCCTCTTTCACATCCTGCAAGATCAGGGACTGAGTTGCACTAAATGTATTTTCAATGTATATAATTGAAGTATTGCACACTTATACAGAGAAGGTGTTCAGCTGACCAAAATTTCAAAGGCTAGGAACATAAGTCCAGGTTAAAATACCTACTCTAAAGACAGACCCGATTTTCTGATCCGCTCATCCCCCACTTCTTCCCCAGGTCTTTAGTAGAACTAACACATTTAAAAGTTAAGCTACTCTTCTAGAAGAAGCTTTCAGGTAGATTTAGGATCACAGATTTTCTATTGAAAACCATCTGGTCTTGGCTGTATCCATGCTCAGTTTTAGCTCCCTCACTTGTTTTTGTTCAAATAACATAACATACAATAGCACTTGCATTGACTGCCAATTTAGTCATACAACTGTAAGGATACAATCTGAGACTGTGTCTAATATTTAGTGTAAGTGCTGTTCATGTCTTCCAGACAGTTTCCCTAAGACAGAAGGGGAGCTGCCAAGGGTAATAAAACCCACATATATCTTTTATTACGCTTCAGAAGCAACCAGCATGAAAAAGGAGGGAAGTACCAGCAGTGGCTCATACTTACCTAGGAGCCCAGTGACTCCTCCCAGCTCCACCCAGCATCACTGGACTTTCCACTAAAGGTTCCAAACTTTGTGCAATTCTGTTGCTGTAGGTGAACAATGGATCACAGTCACCCGTGGGCATCAGAGACCCAGCTGCTATAGGGACTGCACTTCTCTGAGGGTGGCATGTCTGTTATAAGGTTTTAAAAATGCTGGATAACTTTGGAGTTTTTTTTTTTTTTTCCTTGTATGACAAGAGATGATAACAGAGAAGAATAACAAGAGTCTTAAGAAGTAAAGACATAATTTTTTCCAAATTCATTTTACATCTATTCCCGTAAGGCCTCACTCTTGTGAGAGAACAGATCTACACTAGCTTCAGACTTGTTAGCCATTAGTTCTGCACTCTTAGAGTTGTCTGCAGAAAACTATTTTCATGACAACTGAGTGTTTGCAGACTTGTGGAACAAAATGATATAATTTAGTCATTTTCTATGAGATAATAATGATGTCCTAATTGAATAATGTACTCTGATATAATTACCCTACATCTTTACAAGCCTGCCTCAGGAGCACAGTAAAAGAACAAATGGCAGTATTTTTTCTGTACTCTCTGAGAAAAGGCTCTCAGACCTTTATTTGTATAATTTGTGGCATATTCAGGAGATGGAAGCCTCATAAAAGCAAAATAATTTGCTCCTTTTATCAGAGCCAAAGCAAACTTTAGCTATGTAAATTAGAGACAGGCTTTGAGGTGGGACTCACACATATACCTGTGTGGTCTGTGCCCTGGTATGCATTGGGATATCTCTCTCAGCTTCCATCTGCAGCTCCCAAAGGACATAAGTCTCCTGTGAGGATATAGAAAACTGCAGAAACACAGAAACCTCCAAGATGATAAGATTTAATCCAATCATGATAGCATAGCCTCTCTCCAGACATGCCTTATTTGCATTTGACAAGG
>JAWWEU010000001.1:53540048-53633650 GCA_035583155.1 Acropternis orthonyx | reverse complement strand
AGAGTGTGTGTGTGTGTGTGTGTGTGTGTGTGTGTGTGTGTGTGTGTGTGTGTGTGTGTGTGTGTGTGTGTGTGTGTACACCGAGGAAAAAAAGTGCCCAGGAACCAGTCAGTGTATGCAGAACAGGCACAACACTGTCCCCCTGCCCTGTCACCTCCCTGTGCTGCCCCTGCAATTAGAAGCATTGTGTTAATGACTAAGAGCAGTTCTGTAGCTACAGACTTATGAGATCTCAGTGTTAAGGCTGTGGAAACAGGTGACCTCAGTGCAAGGCCATGATGACATACCTTTCATGCCATCATCACCTTCATGAGCAAGAACTGCTCAAGAACAGTATGAAAAAAATAATTAAGCATGGTATTTCTTTGATCCAAATGGAAGCACAACCATCCACCCTCCACATTTTTAATGTGAGTTATAGCATCATGATATTGTTATCCCGCTGCACATCTTTCTGAGTGTTTTGGCGTGGGAGCTTTTCAAGCAGAATTACTGTTATTATTCTTCTTCATGTGAATACTACATTTCCAGAGCTCTGCTAAGCTAACCTGAGGATACCTAAATGGAAATTGGGTTGAAACGCTGTTATTTGGCTGCCTACCCTGCCAGTAGATTTCCAGTTCATGTATGGATTTTCTTTCCTGTTCTTCAAGATCTGTGGCTTGACTGCCGTACTGCAGGAAGGAGGAAAGAAGTGTGAACTAAAGTCTCTCTGGGAGCACAATGGGTGCCTCTTTCGTGAACATGCTCTCTCTCTGCCGACCTACCACAAAACAAACAAAAAAAAACGACAGAAAACAACAGTTCCTTGCACGCTCCATTGCTCCATTGCAATTTCAAGCTGTAGCCCAAACACATCAAATCTCATTGACGAGAAAGCTATACATGTCCCAGTTGCTTCATACCTGTCATATATACACTTAATGTACATATAAAGTGGCCTACACTGGCTTTACATTGTATCAAGATTCTCAGTGGCACTCAGATTTGCATCTATGCAATTAACAGCTATGTTTAATTAAAATAGCCAGCCCAAGCAGCAGCCTCATGGTAAGTCATTAATACAGTGAAATCGAGAGACAAAGAAACAGTTCTGTGACATGATCTTTTGCGCTGATCATTTGAAGAGCAGAGATGCACTCAAGGGCTGATGAGAGGTAGAACTGATTAACAGGGCAGATATCACTTGCAACATCCATGCTTTCCAAGGATGGGGAGAGGGAATTTGTGTCAAGTAATATTCTTTCTAATGAAGGCATAAATAACAAAGCCTGCAAGGCTCCCTCCTCAGGGAACCATCAGCCCTGCATCAGCCCTCTGAAAAGCAGCAGCAGCAATACAGCAGTGTACTTTGCACTTACATGGTACACATATAAAATCAATAGAACCATAGAATTGTTAAGGTTGGAAAAGACCTCTAAGATCATTGGGACCAACCAGCACTGCCATTTGCACCACTAAACCATGTCCCCAAGTATGGTATAGTGATATGGCACCTGGTATTTCCCATTCAGAGGTCTCAGAGGGTGCTACACCATTAGTGCACTTACCTTGCAGTTCTCTCAAGAGCTGTTCAAAGGATTGTATTGCCATTTTAAGGAATACAACACAAAGAGGGGCTGAGAAGTTAAGGATGAAAAATTATTTTGTGACAAATCCAGAAAATATAACTTCCTCCTTTCAGATCTCCACCCCATCCATAGCATCAGCCTGCCAGCAGCACTAAAGATACTCACAGACAACAACTTTCATAAAGTGTGGTGGAAACTGGGCACCTTAATCCACACCACTATCTCTTATCTGGCATACATATCTTTGTGATAAATAAAAATGTGATGCTTTTTACTTTTGACCCATCCTATTACCAGACATTTATCAATTGTGAGCTTACAATATATCTCAGGTGACCATGTTCCACCTCCTTAGTCTCATGTTTAGATCATTAGTTATGTTATATCCTTATTTTCCGCTTAAACAGGCCAGTTTCTACCACTTTTTAAAAATATAGCCTTTTCATGAGAATGGATCAGGTTTTTTAACACCTAGAGTTTTCTTTTGCCAGTCCAAGGGCGACAGGTGACTGCAGCCTGCACTGGAGTCATGGTCCATAGCTTTCCCAGGGGAGTCCTCTGGAGACCTCTGCTTTCCAGAGCATGGCTTTCTTGCTTCCAAGTGAGTAAAGACACTTCTCTCCTGCAACCCCAGCTCTGGAGAGTACCATGGGGTTCGTGTTCATCCTTGGCTTTGTGGGTTGAGGCTGGCAAGGAGCAACTTGTGTGCTCTATCTCAGGTCCCCACGCCCAACTGGCCCTACAGAAGATGAAAGGAATTACCACCTTCCTTTTGAGTTGTCTTCCATATGATCTTAATTGTCATTTCAAGATCGCAGCCCTTGCATTAAATCTGTCCCCAGCTATGGGCTGGCTGGAAATGTCCAACCTTTGCTTACACTGAGTACTGTTAACACAAGTCTCTACGCAACCATCACCTTCCAATCCCGTGATTAACTAGGTTTTATCACCCCTGCGTGAAGCCCAGCATTGGCTGCAATACATGTCACCATGCATGGGGAGTCAGCATCTCTGGCAGACACAGGTCCACAGCCCTGTTGTGCTTGTCATGGATGGTGGAGGAATAGCCAGCATCACACTGCCACTGGCAGGGGTCTTGCAAGGGAAAACAAAAGATGAGCCAGCCTCATCCAGAAGTCAGGGCATGACCATGACTCTATGAGCAGATGGGATGGACCAATACCAGATTTTAATGCCAAAAATAGGTCTTTATGTTCACCTGGTGTTTTTAACATCCAGCTCAAGGATCATATAGAACAGCATTTACGGTCTACTCCAAAGAGAAGCTACCTTGCTGCAGGGCAAACAGATTTGGCTGTGGGACTACAAGCAAGGGGGTACCTGCAATAAGTCTGATGCATAATCCCATAGGCTGCTCTCTTTGTATTGCCTCTCCCACAAAATATGTGATTCATCTCCCATCACAAGAACTTTCTACTAGTGAACATCTGACACCTTCCTGTGGTTTTATCCTACAGCTCTTCTGTGTGGTCAGAACAGACACTATGTCAGTGTAACAGACTGAAAATGCAGGCACAGGGCATGGCCAGGGTGCATCTTATGCCATAATGGAAGCCTGTGCCCTTGCCCAGTGCCCTGATTTACATGGGAAGGAAACAGAAGCAGAGACGTGAGAGATACAGATGGATCTGGAGGTCAGAAGTAGAACTGCAATCACACTATAAACCTTAGAGATGGACTAAGGTCCGGAGCTTCAAATGCTGATATTCAGGAATCAAACATGATTAATGTCACTGTGCATGAACATCCAGGGATCTGGGCTAAGGTGGCCTGTCTGACAGCAGAAAGCTGGCTCTCAGAGGGCTTACCCTTTTAAGGCATTTCACATATCACACCTGCCTTCTCTGCTTCTTGGCTGCAGCCACAGTAGAGGCCCCAGAAACAACAGCAAGAACAAAATGTTGGTGTACAAAACTCCTAAATGCAGCACAGTGATTTCCAGGCTCATGTTTGACCAAGCAGTAAGATAACCCCTGACTTCAGACACTTACATAGCATTTAACCACACATTTAACACCTCTGCAGCTTGTTCACAAGTTACATGCTGGAAGTCTTACTGCCAGCCATGGGGCCAATGTCTCTCATGACAACTGTAACAAGAGGAATGGTATTTTTAACCCAATTACTGGTAGCACACAACAGATATTACAGGAAACCTGTGGTTTAGATTTCCTACGCAACAGCTCAGCCATCAGAGAACAGTGCTCATGGTGGCAGGTTACGCCACCCTCACCCCTCCTAGATCCACCTTGTCAGCAGGACTCACCAGTCTCACCCTCACACACCTCCTGCTACACTTTGTCTCCTGTTTCTCTGCCATCTCTATCCCTTGCTCGAGCAGCCCAGCTATGCTCAACCCCAATCCTTCCTCCTCCACACAGCATTTCCTGATGTGTGGCAGCCTACCTAGAGGCAAGTAGCAGGTTATGACATAACCTATAGCTGGACACTTTGAGGGAAGAGAAAATCAACCAAAATAAAGCAGACAGAAGTGCTGGCTGGAAAGAGAGGACACAGCAAGGAAAATGCAAGTGGGTGGCAGCTATGCCCAGGACAACCGTCCTCATTATATGCCCATTTCCCCCTGAACAGCAAATAACTGTGGCAAATGCATGTAATGTTTCCTTACTAAAATGATTTGTATTTGGGGTAGAGATGCTGGACTCCTCAATTTAATGCTGGCATATGAAATTATCAGCTTGCAGTCTCAAGCACAGAGACAATAACTGGTGCTGTGCACATTGTCAGTGCTGTGTATTTTTAGACTCTTGTAGGCGTTTGTAGTCGTTTCAAAGTGCCTTGATGATTTTTTCACATGTTTTTCTATCAGGAATGAAGATGGTTTCCTGAGCTGGGATATAGTGACCAGTGCAAAAAGAATGACTGAATGTTTTCACTTCGGTTTAGGGCAAATTTTGGGGCAACAAAGCAATTGTGAGGCTACACAGACATCCCTTCTGCCTTCTATGTGAAGGACTTTGCAATGTCAGCCAGAAACATTTTTCATGACTCTTCCCATCTTACCATGCTCTCAAGCAGGGACATGCTGCTCAGGGGTTGCAGCACAATCTCACTCACACACAGAGGCTGGTTTTCTCCCCTGCAGCCCCTGAAGACACGCTGTCCTTGGGACAATGCCAGTTGTACCAATTTGCCTTAATTTCATTATAAAAGAAAACCTGTGAAAATTGGATTTTAGAGGGGGAGCAGGCTCACAACTCCTATGAGATCAGTGCTGAGTGGTTTAAGAAATAATGTCATTTTTCCACAAGAATCTGGCAGGGTTGAGCTGAGCCCAGCAGAGAGCTGGGACCAAAGAGCCATGGGGGAGGTGGAGGGCAGCACTTGGCTCCTTGCAACTCACCCATTGCAAGGATGCTTGCATCCAACAGCTTCCTTGGGGCTGCAGATATGAATCTAAGATGATACGAAGATTATGGTTCATCTCTGATCAAATTAGGGTTTGTTGGGAGAGCAAGGCAGTGAGAGCAAGGGGAATTTGCTAACATGGAGAAGTTTTTCAGCAGCTTCCACCAAAAATCTGCATCTCTAAATTAAACAAGTGTATCAATGTAGTGATTATATGCTCATGGTTTTTATTATCTATAAATATATATGTGTCTGTGCAATTGTATATGTGCCACTGGGTGTCTCTGAGTGTATAATCAAAGCCACAATCAGATTCAGACCTGCCTGAGGCCACAAACACTTTAAAAAGAGCTTTTTGCTCAAAGACTTACTCTAAGGGCTCTAACAGGTGGATAAAATTTCTGGCACCTCTTCCTGCAGTGTTTGGATGCTGTCCGAATTTGGGCTTCTTTGACAGAGGGATTCAAGAGATACAGAAGGGAAAAAATAGAGTTTGTTAATAAAATCATCCAATTCTTAAAACAGTCATGCATGCCTGGGTGTGCATGCAAATTGCAGGACTCAACTGTCCTCTCCAAATAGTCCACATTTCCTATTGGCTAGTGTATAGTGAGCCCTGGGCTTTAGGAAAGTGGTGTTAGAAGACAGTACAGCAAGATTTCAGGTCTCTAAAGTGGTCTGTACAGAGCAGCTGGTACCAAGAGGGAAACATGGATGTGCACTGGATTACAAGCACTGCGTTTCCACTGCACTGCAACTAGGTGGGCCCAAAATGTGTGGTGGGGTCACTAAAGACCAACCTTCATCCCCAGCCTGTCAGTGCATCTCATCCTGGGCTGTCTTGGGAGAGATGGCTACCAGCAGTATGGTTCTGCTCACTTCTGCCAAGGAGACTTTACTGATATGATGGATATGTGCCCTGTGATGTTTGGAAAGAGCTTGAAATGTTCTCTTGAAAACAGCACGTTGTCCCTGTTGGATAAGTTCCAGAATACATCGCTGGTTTTCCATTTGAGAGTCATAAAGATCATTCAGATGCATTTATAATCAGTTTGCTGTGATTTAGCAATGAGGAATGGAAATGTAAAATGCAGAGCCATGTAATTGCACTCCTGGAAAAATGGATGTGTGTGAGCTTAATGTCAAAGTGTTCTTCACATTTTCAGATATCTGTCCCATTTTTTGGAGTACATCACTGGAAGGGGAGAGTAAGGGCAGTGGGCAGTAAATACCAGGGACAGGGGAAGGGGCTGGGGTAGAAGGTGGGGCAAGGAAGGGGTGGGAAAACCACAGGCAGGGAAATGGTAGAGTCATAAGTGGGCAGAGTAGGAGTGCTCAGAACAACCAGGTCCTGTACAGCTCAGTCTGAAAAAGAGGGGAGTGGAGACAGAAATTAAAAAGGTCTGTAAAGTCCTGAGGGGCACAGATGAAGCTACTAGTCTCAGAAGAAACTGAAAGAAGCTAGTGTTGAATTTCAGGAGGCATTGAATGAAGCTAGCTGTGTTTGCATAAACAGTATTCCCTGTTTTAAACATTCAGCATTTCCTGGTTTCCAGAAATTTAGTTTTTTCTGTAACTGCAAGGAACTCCAGCACCACTGTCAGTCCACAAAAACAAAAGCCAGTGCAAAGCAGGTGAAGAAGGGACCACCCATGCAACCTCATGTTCCTGCTGTGCACTGCCATGTCCCTGCTCCCAAGGGCTCTTTCTAACCACGTCGCTGGCACAAAGCACGGCTGCACAAGGACAGCGAATACAAGAAATATAAGAAACTCTTGGCAGCAGCCAGCTGGTGGCTGCCCCAGGGCCTTCATGGCAGCCTGAGCACACAGCAATCCCAGTTTCTCACTGCTACACTGCTAGACAAGCTCTTATTAGAGCCTTGTAGGAGCTTAGGTAAACCCATTTATTATTTTTATTATTGCCTCAGCAAAAGCATTCCCACTCTCAGCAATACCAGGAAATTTTTATGGGTTTATGTGGATGAAACAGACCCTGACACTAGTAAATTCTCATCACTTGGATCATTATATGTCCTAAACAACCTCTTTGGTGTCAGTATTTCATGTGTGAGGTGCTATCAGTTAGATGCTCTTCATTCATCAATTAGTGCCCATAATGAAAATGTACCTGGCCAGTTTATCTCACTGAGTAACTCTGCTGTGGTTGTCATCATGGCATCTAAATGACCTGCACTGCGATTGCAATCAGTGGTAGAGGTCATCCATGGTATGGTTTTCCTTTCATTTCCCAGAGACAGCCAAAAGAAAACAGCAGTGAGAGACAAAATTACCCTCTTGCTTTTAAACATCAGTAACAGCCTCCAAAGAGCTGGAGAAAAGGACCTCTCTTATTAAACTGTAAATTGCTGGTGCTATGTCTAAAAAAATGTGTTTGACTGTACTACATTAGTACTAAATTTTCTTTTTTCCTCCTTTTTTTTTAACCCAGGTTGACAAAATATCTAGATCCTGACTGCTCCTATCAGTTAAACTCTCCAGGACAAGACAAGCATGTCCAGCCAGTTGTGCCCACCAGTCTTTCTATGTTAAGGAAGAGCTGCAGAGATGGGTTGCCTTCCCTAGCCAGAAACACTCACAACAGGCCAGACTGGAAGCTGTTTATGTACCTTAACTAATACTAGTAGCTTCTGAGGTTGTTAAAGAGCTCATAGATGTTTTGCTTGAAGTTGGGGAAGAAGGGAAATACTTACAAGTACTTATTGTGAGGGAAGGTCCAGATGGCAAAATAGTAGATCAGCAATAAAGCCACACCAGTAGTCCACTTGCAACACAGCTGTCCCTTAACACAGTTAAAAATATAGTGGAAGTGGGATCTGATTGCGTTTTATAGGTTTTCTCAAACACCTGAGAATAGTAACCATGGACACAGAAAATAAAAATTCTAGCAGGCTTTATACATGGTCTTAAACCACTATTTCCCTCTCCCACCCCCTCCTTTCCCCTCCCCCACCCCCACCTCCTGCCTCCCCCCACTCACTCCACTAATTATTATTTGCATTCTTAAAAAGGACTTTGAAGGGATTTCAAGAATACTTAGTGTTTTCAATACTGGCACCATCTCTGGCAGGCATCCTCCAGATCTGACCATGCCATCCCAGAATTGTGCCAGAGGGGAAAACCAGGGGAGCACATCATTCAGAAAGGGAATAGAGAAAACCTGCAGTGCTCATCATGGCAGTGTCACCTCATGTTCCTTCATATTGTGGTGAGCAAACCCTAAATCCTTCTGCATTGCAGCTAGGCTCTGAAACATGGATGCAACCAAGTGATGTGGCAGAGAATGGGCTGAACTGCACTGTTTAAAGGCAAACCAGCAGATTCAGCCACTTCCTAAATTAAGTAAAGCCTGGAAATTCAAATAAAGACTGATGGGTTGCACACTCCTGCTGGTAGAAGAAGAACAGCTAAGGTCCAGGATCACCAAGCTTTCAGGAAATGGGTGTCTCTCTTAGAAGAAAGAGTTCTCCAGGTGTGCTGGAAAGACCTGAGACCCTCAAATCTGTATCACTGAGTTGCCACTGCAAAGGGTTAATCCAGCTGATGGGGCAGAGTGCACTCTCAGCAAGTTTGCTGGTGACACCAAACTGGCAGAAGTGACTGATAGGCTACCATCCAGAGGGACAGAAACAGGCTGGAGAAATGGGCTGAAAGGCACCTCATAAAGTTCAACAAGAAGAAGTGCAAAGCCCTGCACTTGGGGAAGAACAGTCTGAGGCACCAGAACATACTGGAGGCTATCCATCTGGAAGCAGCTTGGGAGAAAAGCACCTGGGGTCCCTGGTGGACAGCAAGTTGACCATGAGACAACAATGTGCCCCTAAGGCAAAGAAGGTGAACGGTGTCCTGGGCTGCAATAGGAAAGCTGTTTCCAGCCAGCTGAGGGAGGTGATCCTTCCTCTCTGCTCAGCAACTGTGAGACCACTCCTGGAGTGCTGGGTCAGGCCCTGGACTCCCCAGTACAAGAGAGACAGGGACATACTGGAGAGACCTGAATAAAGGGCCACAAAGAAGGTGAAGGTACTGGAACATCTCTCCTATGAGAAAATGCTCAGAGGGCTGGGACTATTCAGCCAGGAGCAGAGAAGGCTCAGGGTGGGTCTCATCACTGTGCATAAATACCTGAAGGTGGGGTGCAAAGAGGACACAGCCAGGCTCTTTCTGTTGGTGCCCAGTGGTAAGACCAGAGGCAATGGGAACAAGCTGCAACACAGGAGGTTCCCTCTGAACATCAGGAAACTGCCACTGTGGGGGTCACAGAGCACTGGCATAGGTTGACAGTATTCAAAGGTTGTCTGGTCATGGCCTTGGGCAACTGGGTCTAGGTAGCCCCTCTCGAGCATGGGAGGCTGGCCCAGATGACATCCAGAGGTCCCTCTTAACCTCAGCCACCCTGTGGTTCTGTGAACCTAACTGCTCCCACCCGTATGTGCTTTTAACGCATCACTCTTTCACATTAAAACATTCTTAAAAATGGAGATGAACAAAAGGTGACGTCTTTCCAACTCTCAGCTTCTGGAGGCAGGGACAAGCAGCGTGTTCCCAAAGGGCAACACAAGTGACTCTGGGAAATGCATGTTCCCAACACAGTGCCACATGATCCTTGGCACAGGACCAGGAACGATGGGAACAGCATATCTGCCATGGACAGAAAAACAGGATGTCCACATGGGCTTTTGTGGCTGAAATCCATTCCTCAGCTTTCTGAGGCCATGGGAAACTCTGATTACTGGCTCTTCTTGTAGTCAAACCAGTCTTTCTGAGTAGGAAAGCCATCTCCCAGCTCCCTGGTAATTGCTTTTGTGGTAAATACAGTTGGGGCTGAATAACACTAAAAAGGATAGGTTTTCTGCAATTAATTATTTTTGAAAGGAGCTGGGATTCAGCCAAATGCTAATGAAGTCAGGGGGAAATGGGAGCTGGACTATTCCTGAAGCAATGAAAAAGCTTTACCAGCAGTTTAGGAGCTGAATCCTTTTCTTCACAAAACCAGACAGATACATCTTTCTGAAGCCCTTTGCAGTCACTTTTTTTACTTGATGTTTCCATTCCTTTTCTGAATAGTATCACTTAAATCCTACACTGGTATTTTAAAAGTGAAACTAATATAAGATGAAAGACTGCCATACAGTGGAAAAGCCTGAACCAGAACTTGAAAATATTAATAAAGTGAATAGCAAATAGTACTTTTAGTCTGAAATAACTTGCTTAGTGTGGAAAATAGGATGGGGAGAAAGGTAAAATTGGAAGAAACCCCTGCAAGAGAGACTGACTAATATTTTCTAAGCCCATTTAGAAAAAGAGATGCAGAGTCACAGGGACATGCAGGACTGTAAGTTGTGCTATCATGATTGGTCTTAGCATAAATAAGTGAGAGGGTCTAATGGGTTTGACACTACACCCACCTGCAAGAGCAGCAATGAGCCAAGGCTGTGAGAACTGCTTGATCACATGGAGGTACTGGGGAATGGATGACAGGATGAGAAGTAGACAAAATCTCCATGCTGACATACTGCTAGTGACCAGGATGATTAGCACTCTGCATATTTAACATGAGACCATGTGGATTGTTGGGGGTTGCTTTCTCCAACATTTTTAATCCTATTTTGGATTAACAACCAAAATGTGTGGTTCATCCAGCACATGGTTATCTTGCAGGTCAGGTTCTTGAGCTTTTGCTGCATAGAAATACACCCACTTCATCTTTATAATCCAAAGGACTATATGCACCTTCTGTTAGACATTAATAACACTGTCCCTTAAACATTTCTATTCATATACAAACAACACAGAGGACTTACCAGTGTCAATGATAGGCTTGGAGTGGCCTTATTAAGTAAAATGAAAAATCATTTTCTTTCTGAGACAATAGTAGATCCTCAGCAGAGAAGAAACCATGGTCATCAAAGCACATAACTCTGTAAACAGGAACCTTGGGAAATCAATAGAACACTTAGAAGAAAAGAAAGAGAAGGACTAATGTTCTCTCAGAATATCAGAGGATGAAATAGCAGATGATGCAGGTGAGGCAGCCCTCTGGTGAAATGGGCTAGAACCTTCTAGGTATTGCTCTGGTACTGCCCTATATACAAGTGAGTGTCATGAGCTGGAATTGCTTGGAGTATTGTGACTTGCTCTGTGCCCCAGCATCTCTCTGAACAACTCAAGAGATTAAGGAAAATACATCACCTGCTCTGATTTGCCATTTCTGTTTCTGGCTCTTTTTAACTCTTTTGTGTTAAAAGCACTTTTTTGATAAAGCCAGTGCATGTCTTGCAAAAGCGTTGTGGCTGTTCACAGCACCAGATGTGTGTATGTACTGCACAATAAAACAAATGGGAGAGTGTTAATACTGGGATAGGTGCAGTCATTCTCATTACACCTACTGCCATTTCTAAACATGTATTTTAATTGATGAAGAATTAAGTGGAAGAAGAGCATGCAGAGGAAGTGCTGTCATCAGCACAAATGGGTAAATGTGATGCACAAATATATGCACCTTGGTAGAACATTAAATCTGCTCATTTCATTACTCTTCAGGTCTCTTGTTACAGGGGTTTCCAACATATTTATTTTCTGACTTACTCATACAAGATGTTGAAAATGATGGAAGAGCTGATGAGAATAGGGAGGGTGAAGAAGATGGTGGGAAAACAGTCATATGTGTCTGAATCAGAGACCAATAACTTGCCTGCTGGCAAGTTATGTTTTTGTTCATTTGTTATTGCAAAGCTAGAAGGTAGTTATTTTAAATTCAGTTTTCATTTTATTTGTTTTTAGTGGGTTTTTTAACAAACAAGTCAAGCAACTGGGAGAACAAAGCAAGACAGTGAGTAAGAGAGAGCTGAAATGCAAAACATCCTTGCCCCTGCTGAGTTCAGACACCACTCAGGTCGCTTCACCTGTGCCTTAGCTCAGCTTTGTGAAAGATGCAATCAACATTTTCCTCATGGAAGGGACTTGACTTTTTATTGCTGTAAAACTTTATCTCAGGCCTTGTATTTAATAAACACACAGGGAGTTATTCAACAACATTAACGACAGCAATGACAGTGTTGTCAAATCAGCAGTGTGCTTTTCCTCTCACTAAAAGAAAGACACTGAGGTGCTGGAGTGTGTTCAGAGAAGAACTTACACCTCACACCCACTGCTGACTTTCTCAGCTGTGGGCACCTGCACCAGCAGAGGCAGGTGAATGCAGGTATCTTCTACCAAAACCACCCTTCCAGCAGCTTCTTTTGAGCTACTGGTATAAACTTTCTCACTGCAACATGGCCTTGGCCAGGACACCTTTACAGTCAAAATTTGCCTCCCCCGTGGACATGAAGTAAGTAGCATGCTACTCAAAAGCCTTGCCTACCTCTTGTTCATCCTTAAGATGATGACACACTTTACGAGCTTTATGGTCTGTAAAGAGTATGATCAAACAAAAGCTTACGAATAAGTTAGTTGTGGCACAAATATATTGGCAGGTATATGTGGTTTTTAAATCCTCCTGCCATAGCGAGAGGATAAAATTCCCAACACAAATGGCAACTCTGCAGCAAGATTCTGACATAATTACAGTAATTATATTGTCTCTGCAATGTCTTATAAATCAGTGACAGTATATATTTAATGAGCTCTTTCCTGTTCAGCAAGTTGCTCCCAGCCACTCAGATTTGCAACTGCAATGCAGAGGTATCTTAAAAAACATTAACCCTTGGAAGCAAGGCCCATCTCTGCAGGGATGCAGGTGAGTCTCTTGGAGTAGGGCCTGACACTGCACACCCTTTCCTGCACCACTGGAACACATGGGCAGGCTTTGGAGCAAGGCCCCTGAGCTGGTCTGATTTGCCTGGAATAAAATTATTCCAGTTCTGCCGGTGTGAGCTGGATGTGTCAGGATGTAACCTGCTTGCAATCAGCAGCTTACAAGCGGCTGAGCCCACAATGGTTTATGTTGCACAGTCTGACAGCTGTGTCCTGTAGGAAAGCCAAGGGGTTTCTTGTCTTTTCACAGCAACAATATGTAGTTCATTGGCTGTGTCCATGCAGAGGCACTGAGAGAGGCACAGCAGGACATATGAGGTGGTGCCAGTGCTCTCCTTCCACAAAATTATGCAGCTGCTCCGGTCTGCTTGGCACATCCCATGCATCCCAGTCAATGGGGAGGTAACATGGGTTGCTCTGGGGACATGTCACACATGGGCCATCTAAAACCCAGCACTCCTCTGCAGAAAAGCCTGTTACATTTTCACTCCAGGACAAAAGACAGGTAATCATGCCTGTCACTGGGTGCACCACCTGGCAGGAAAGCTGGCACGAACCCGTGCACTAAAACACCTTCACTGCAAACCTGGATGAGACCTCTTACCTGTGTCCTTTGCTTCCTCCCCATAAACTGGCCCAGTGATGCACAGGGAATTTGACAGCTCTGAGAACTCAAGAAGAGTGCACCCAGAATGACCACAGCCAGTGGTGCCCATTAAGTGTCCTCCCCTAAGCCTTTCCCAGCACCAGCTCTGGTTCACAGCCTGCTGGGACCTCCAAGGGCCTGATGAAATCCACAGGGTCAAGCACTGATGCTTTTTACAAAAACAGCCCACTGTGTCAATCTTAATAGGAAGTGGCAGTGGAGGAAAAACAGTTTAGGAAATTTCTTTCAAATCCAGTCTATTTATTAATTTCAAATATAGTTATATGGATTTTGGGTGGCTCCCTAATTGTTTAGAAGCCTCAAGTATTCAGATTTATGCCTAATTTACTTTCTGATATCTATCATGAGACACATGCAGCTGTAGTTCAGAGGACTACTGAGCATGTACCTTATCTTCATTAACTCTAAAAGGATTTACACTTGTGGCTTGGTGTTCCCCTGCAGAGAAACACATTCCTGGAGCCTTATGGTAGGTCTACACAGTGACATCCCCTCAGGTAGGAGTCTGCTTAAAACAGAACATCACCAAACAAGCAGCCTCGCACCCTCAGCTGCCTGGGGACTTTAAACTCACATCACAAGGTACAGGTTTGTCTTCAGGATGCAGGCACTTTGCTTTGCCTTCCTGCAGTGCAGCTTTTCTTGAATCTCAGCTTGTCAAAAGAAAGAATTTTCAGCAGATACCATCTGTGCAGCTCAGGATTTACTTAAGCATCATGTAATACAAACTAAGTACCAATTCAGAATTCAAGGCAAACACACACTAGCCTAAAATCTGTTCCTGGGCTACATAAAGTCAGCCCAAAATTTAGTCATGACTTAAACTGCTCCCTTTATGTCTTTTCCTCCTGCTGCAGTGAATGTACTGAATCTTCAGATGCATTACAGATTAAGGGGTTTCTCTGGCTTGGGATGGACCTGCAGTGACATCTCGTGGTTCCTTCCGAGGTGAGGTGCTGGCTGTCGGGCAGCACATGCCCCTGACCCAGACCTCACCCTGATGCCCCTGGAGCACAGCACTGCTCAGCGCTGACCAGCACACGCCTCCCAGAGGACGTACCTCCACCTCAGGAGGCCGAACGACCAAGCGGGGAAACAAACACACCCCTCCTCCTGCCACAGAAATCATCCTTTTAAGCATGAAGATAAGCCAATCATGAAAATCAGATCATTTCATGGAGAGCCCGTGGATGGGCTGCACTTGCCTGCAGAGCCTGGGTGCTTTTAACTCGAGGCAAGGAAAGGAATTAATCCGTCTCCTCCTGTGCTTATGTCTGTCTGAGACTCACATGTGAGCAGGATGTTTTGCACTTCAACACTTCTTTTGCTGTGACTCTCAAACGATTTAACACTGAAAACCAGCACGCTTGTTGTTAGCGCCTTAGTGGAGGAAATTAAATCTGACATTTCAGTGTTATCTGATTTCACATCCCTGTACACCATTGTATAATTTTGCCACCTACTCATTTTTTTTTCTTGACACACAAATGCATTTAGAGAAAATACAATCCTTGAACAAATACTTAGTCAGAGAAAGCTTGTAATCAGCTTGGATAGAAATCAGACCATTTATTTGCTTGAAATAGGGGGAAAGGAGGAGGAAATTAAATGGAATATTTTCTTTCCTGTGAACTTAGGGCACCAAAAACTTGTATTGCAAAACTATAGCATGAGAAGAAAAATAGTTGAAAAACTTCCCAGGCGACAGTGTTCCTGAGCTACCACACTAAAAATAACATGAAAGTCAAAGATCTGATTCTTTAGATGTCTTCTGCATTCATTAAAAAAAAAAAATACTTAAAAAATTACAGCAAAAGACTCATGAACTTTTCCCAGAGCAAATTATCTAGATGTCTCATGTAAATCATTAGCTATAACAACATTTAGGGTCAGATACGCAGCAACTGAATCATGCTGGGACAACACGCAGAATGTAGCACCTAAGATTGAAACCGAGATTTGAAAAGTTCCTCCACACTGTCTAATCCATCAAAATACTCAGTCCTGGGAAAGAGAAGAGTGGCATACTGGCAAGAACCTGGGGCACTGAGCTTAGGATTGCCCCAAAAGCCTGTCATCTCAAGCACCTTCCTCCAGCTCTTTTACTGGACCTGGCTCACAGAGAGAGGAGCAGCAGTCACAGGCCAGCACCTCGCTCTGCCAGAGGGTTGCAGGCAGATGGTCCTGGTGGAGACAAGGAAAGCTCATAATTATGTTATGCAGAAATGCAGATGCTGAGCTGCATCCAATACACCCCTCCAGTCAGTCAGTTCAAGTGTTACAAACGCACATGACCACAAGTGTCAGGATTATCACCAATATTTTTTTTTTCTTTTACCATGTATAACTATTCTAACTTCATCAGCAGCATTTTGACCTTGGGGGTGTTGGTTGACAAAAAGTTCAACATGACCCAGCAATGTGCACTTGCAGCCTAGAAAACCAACCATATCCCAGGTTGCATCAAAAGCAGCGTGGCCAGCAGGTCGAGGGAAGTGATTCTGCCCCTCTGCTCCACTCTTGTGAGACCCTACCTGAAGTACTGCACCCACATCTCGGGCTCCCAACACAGGAAGGGTGTTGGAACAAGTCCAGAGGAGGACCACAAAAATGATCAGAGGGCTGGAACACCTCTCCTATGTCGACAGGCTGAGAGCCTAAAAAAACAGAAGGCTCCAGGGAGACCTTATAGTGTCCTTCCAGTACCTAAAAGGGGCTACAAAAGAGTTGGAGAGGGACATTTGACAAGGGAGTGTAGTGATAAGACAAGGGGGAATGACCTTAAAATGAAAGGGAGAAGATTTGGTCAGATATTCGGAAGAAATTCTTTACTGTAAGGGTGGTGAGGGTGCCCAGAGAAGCTGTGGAAGCCCAATCCCTGAAAGTGTTCAAGGCCAGGTCGGATGAGACTCTGAGCAATCCACTCTAGTGGAAGGTGTCCCTGCTTATGGCAGAGGGGTTGGAACTAGATGAACTCTAAGGATCCTTTCAACCCAAACCACTCTATAATTCTCTGATTTATGTCAGTTTATAGTCTAAGACAATATGAAAATAAAATTAGCAAACCTTAACATACTTTCCAGTTCAAGTTATTAAATAAATCAAAGCCAGTCTTTCTTCCAGTTCTTTGGCACTTCTTGAGAGCAGGATAGTGTGATCAGTCCTTCACTCCAACAGTTTTCCAGTTCACAAAACATTCACAGAAATAAGAGAAAGCCCAGCTGGGTCCAAGGTTAGGAGCTTGTCCAGGGCAGCTGCCTGCCCCAAGGCAGGATTCACCTCTGGCTAACACACTGTCACCAGATATGTGCCTGATTGCCATAAACATCCAAAGAGCCCCCCTCCACAACCTCTTCCAGTGTTTCACAATCTTTCCTGTTACATAGTTCCACTCTAGTGACTAATCCAAATCTTTTTGGATTCAATAAGCCTATTATTTCTTGTTCTAGCCACCACAAACATTTCTTTGAGTATTCTGTAGGCAGATCTATTCAAACTCCAATTTCCTTGTAATTCTCATTCTCATATACTTATGCTCTCATGTTTTCTAGATTTTTGTTAAATCTCATTGCTTTTCTCTGAACTGTCTCCATCTTTCCTAACAAGCATACAATATAAAACCAGACCTGGTATTTCAGTTGATGCCTCTCCAGAATATAACAGAACAGAACAAGGTACTTTATGTCATATGGATGATATAGTCTTATAAACATCTCAATGTTCCTGTTCATTTTGCAGCATCACTATTTTGTTAGAATAGGTCACAAAAACAATGCCAGACAACTACCTGACCTTTTTCTGCTGAGCTGACCTTTAATTCCTTTCTTCCTTGCTTGCAAAGTTTTCCAGTTCAGTCAAATTTCCCAAGGTGATTGTAATCCTATATCCACCCTTCAACATTCTTGTAACCTCAGCTGTCTCGACATAACACTGTCTTTTTTTCCCCTCCTATATGTCCTGCCTGAAACAGATCACAAAACAGTTATAAAACCTTGTGCATGTGTATCCTGCAATCCAAAAATCACTGCTTATGCTCTTTTTTTATTCTGTACTACTCAAAAAAAGGCAAAACAAAAAATAGAGAAAAAAGAAAAACAAAGATAGAAAGTTATTTATTTGTTTGTTTCTTTGTTTAAAAAGAAAAACAAACCATTTTTTTACCATAAGGACTGGTAAGAAAGCACAGACCAGTGAAACACCAGACCATCTTTCCCACAGGGACATGTATAAGCACCTATGACATGTTTGAAAAGTGTGTGTGCTGTGAAAGTAAACTCTATTTATATAGAGTTTTACAACCAATATACAATCATATGTAAGACAGTGCTGTCAAAGTTTGCTAGAAGAGCCCAAATACAATACTAAGAGGAAGAGGGAATAGGAAGACCTGACCAATATTTCAAATGTAATTCTTTCCCTCTCTGACTAGTTTTTCATTTTTATATTAGAAGAAGGAGGATTTGAAGCTGTATCAGAAACAGCTTTATATTTAAGTCAATGAAAGTAAGTGATTATTTTACATTGTAAAATTTACAGTATTTCCCCTTCTTTCAGTTTTTAAATTAGACTATAAAACTCTAGTTTGCTTATGTCAAAGTCCCACAGTTGGACAACACAGCACTCCAGGACTGGATTGTATGCACCAAAGCCATTGATTCCTACTGTCTTGCCTCTAAAAAGTGTTAAGGGATGAATTTGACACTCACAGGGATAAAGTCACTGCAAGCTTTGGTAAAGATGTTAAGAAAAAAAAAAAGGGTTGTTCAGCACCTTTGATTTCTCAATAAAACAGAGTAAAGAGGGAAACTTAACCCAATTCAAAACGTGAATACAAATTTACATTAAAATTCAAGCTATTACAAATCTTCTTAGTTCAAGTCCTCCTGTCATTTATTTACACAGGATAGCAAATAGAAGCCCCACATTTTACAGGCATTTTTCCACCTGTATCATTTAAGCTTTTGACTCCATTTTAAGCAACCAGCAAGCCAGGGTTAACCTATGCAATAAACCCACTCCATTCCACTATGCTGGAGTCCCACCAGTGCTCGTTCTGCTCTCAGTCACACCATGGTAAATACCACCTGTGCTCATGCTGGCATAAATCCTTCACTCTATCAGAGGAAAGAGACAGGCAACTGCCCAACTGTCAGGAGCTTCCTGGGGTCCTGCAAGTGTCTTGGATAACTTGGACCAGGAATTTTTCTGCCTTTGTGGACTTCAATAGGAATGGAAAAGTTCCTGGTGACTTAATGGAGTTTGTCCGAAACAGGAACATCTACAAACATAATAATAACTATAGAAGATACCTTGTGCAAGGAAAGGAGGAAAAAGGGCTCATATGGAGCAAAAGAGAAAACCTAGGAGAGCAGTGGGAATCACAGAACAAGTTTAGCAATGAAAATGGGCATCAAAAGAATGCAAAACCTGAAAGCAAGCAAAAATCTTTGAAACAGACCTTTTAGAGAGTTATAGGCAGTGAAACAACAAAGCATTTTTGGTCCAAGTTGACACACACAAATCCTAAATTCAAAGTGTTTCCATGGGTGACATGACTAGTTAGAATCCTGCACAAAAATTCAACTTCTGACCACAGAGCTCCTTAATTAATGCTAATTTCACTTGGAGAAATATTATTTAGCAGCTCTGAAAATATTTTTGTTTCATGTGCTCTTGAAAGAACAAAGTTAGAAAGAGTGAAAGGTATCAAATTTGGTGGCTAGCAAAGAGTCACACAGAAAGAAACTTTTAGACTCTGGAAATTACAATTTTACATTACTTCACTAATTGCTGTGTGCAAAGAATCCAGTTAATTTATAAAGCCACAGATTATTTCCGTAACTAGAAATAACTGGTGACCTGAAAAAAATCCACAATCCCTACAACCCAACACTGAGCTGAGTTGCAACTCTCTTATGAGCTGAAGAAATAACTTCATTTAAAACCTTGAAGCTCTTGACAAAAGAAATCAGTCCCTCCTGTCACTGGTGAAGACAAACATTTCCCCCTGTACTAAGAATACAGTGCTTCAGATGTACTGTTCTTCATCTCCTCCATTCATGAGCAATGACCACTTGCCCCCTTCCTCCTCAACAAAACTATTATGTTTCGGCAGCTTGTCTGAAGCAAAGGAAGAGAGAGACACTTGGCTAATCTGTTCCCAAGGAGCTGGTCTGGAAGAATCCCTCCTCTTATCATCCATTCCAATATGAACACTGATTTGAGAAGGAGTGAGTGGCTTCATGCGGCCTTGAGCTCGGGCTTCATAACTTTCTGTGTCTGGCTTCTTGTAACTAAGAACAGAAAGAGAAAAGATGTTTAATACTAAGAGGTCAATGTGTAGAAGCATCTTCTGCATTAGAACAAATTTGAAACTTCAGACAACCTAAATGTATTGAGATATATAGAAATATATATATAAAAAATAAATTTATAGAGTAATTATATGTGTTTAAATTAACAGCTTCCTATCTAATAGCTCACATATAATTAATTTAAAATGTGTGGTGTCAAGAATGCAATGGTCTCAAAAATCTGTTACAGAATAATATTTTTTATTACTACTTGAATTTTCAGCCTGCCAATTCTCTCAAGCCAAGACAGTCACAGAAGGATAGGGAGGATGATGGAGAAATGGCAGAACACCGCTTGAGATGCCTTTGATCTGAGTTTTCAAACATTCAAGGCCATGTGCCATTGGTTGAATACTCTCTTGCTGCATTTAGGGACATGGTTAGTACTGGACTTGGAGGTGTCAGGTTAATGGTTGGACTCACCGATCTTAAAGGTATTTTCCAACCCAAATGATCCTATGATTCTACACACTTCAGACACAATGTTAATGGCTAAGAGTACTTCTCACATGGTATTAAAACACCTCAACAGTATAAGAGAAAGCCTCTCAAAGTGAGATTCTTTAAGAAAAATTACAACTTTGCTGCATTATGAGAAGGTTGATAGTAGACAATTGCAGGTGAATGGACTCAATTGACCCAAAAATCACTTTCTGACTCAATGTATGCTATATCAAAGCAATTGCAAGTATGCATGGTCTTCTTCATGTATATATATATTACTGTGTTCTTTGGAATCTGGAGTTCTGTTCAGTTGATCTGAGGCCTCAAGAAACATTATTGTTTTAGAGAGCATACTGTAACACATCTTCCATAAGTCTGAAGCCAAATATTTTTGGGGGGATTCTCAATATCTTCCCACAATGGTGTATGATATTTAATGCAATCTGCACAAGATCAAAAGAAAAGGAGAATAAAGGAATCCCTTTAGAGTAATTTCTCATCCTTTGGATAACTACACACAGCAAGATTTTAGGATGAAAATCCTGCAGTGGTAGGGCTGATTCTGCAAACAGACATGAATATGTATGTAGTTTTTATTCTAGATTGTGGTCTTACTGAGCATTTGCAGAATCAGAAACATGATGCAGTAACAGATTTCCTATATTGGTTTATACTATACTGTACTGTACTATCCTGTAATATACAGAACACCACAGCTACAATAAAAATATGTGGAGGTTTTGACTCATTTCAGACACCATAAAAAGGCTTATTTTTGAAAGAGGTTCACTTTCTGTGCCATTAAGAACAGGCTCAATGTAACTTCCAAAAAGTGCACCCAAATACACAGCATTAAAAAAATTAACATAATTTGAAGAATCTTGTTACAGTTCAGAAAAATAGAGAAAGATACTTTATCTGTAGCAAGGTGCAAAAGAATAAATACACTGCTCTCTGTTTCTCTCTGGCTAATTTATATACACAAAAATAAAAACCAAACAAGTACAAATATTTTTAAAAATTCTACTGCTACATTATGGGGATTTAACTTTTGAATGATTTGTTCACCTGATATTGACAGCAAATCTGCTGCTCATTACCTTACTTGATATTGAACTAGATCTGCAACACATGGGCCCAGGTGGCATCCAGTCACACTTTTAGCTGCTAGTTAAAGAACGCTCAGCACTGTCTTAGTCCAGGTGAGTTCATAATAGCGACACCTGTCTCTTTTAGAGCCAAGGATAAGACAGAACAACTCCAAGCCAAAGGACTGTCAGCTCCTTTTAGGCAGAGAAAGCCCAAAGTACTCTCTCACTTGCATCCCAGCATCGGTGTTGCCACAGTTCCCCAACTGATAAGTGTAAGACAACTTGCCATTTCAGCTGCAAGGAAGACAGCAGGACAGACACAGAAGAAGCTGCCATTGCAGCTGATCCCATCCAAGGCTGAAGCACAAGGCCAACAGGTATGAACACACCTAGAAAAAAAAATATGGACATGAGCCAAAGCTGTCTGTCCCAGCACAAAGATTTCCATCCCTGCATTTCATAGAAAAAATCAGTAGCTGTACAACATGACCTGCTGAGATCTCCATAAACACAACATGAACAATATATATATTTACTCACTTATTTCTAAATATGTCCCTTCTGTTGCAAGGGATGACCTTTGCACCAATACAGCTACAAGGCTGTGGTCACAAGGTAAGAATATTTTTCCCTTCCAGCTATTCTGCACATATGAAACAGAGCAAAGGCAACCAAAAGATAAGGCAATAGTACGGGAAAAGGAAAAAGTTGCTTATAAACAGGAATGCTTGAAGTAAGTTTTAAGTAGGAATATGGAGCATGAGGCATAGAGAATGCAAGGAGTAAGAGAGAAAATGTGTGATTCAGGGTGAATAAGAGGGAGGACTCAGAAATGGGATGGTATATCTGATTAGAGCTGAATCTGAATATACAGAAACTAATTGCCAAGTACTGCTATGTGAAGTAAGAGTATGGTTTTCATTTCATCCAGAAGTATTTATTCCTAAGAGTTTAAAATTTGATGAACAAATATTTTTGTCTCTATATAAAAAAGGATGTATTTATTTTGTCATACTTCTACTAAGTTTTAAGTAATCTAGGAACTTTTGTTTGGTTCCTTGAGCAGGGAATCCTACAAGAGGCACCACAGAGTTCAGTTGTGTTGCTGTCTTCAACAAGCTGAGTTCTGGCAGTCACATACCTGCTGCTATGGGTATTCCAAGTAGATTATAAATTAAGGCAAGAATAAGATTTATTCGTATTCTTCGAACTGTTCTCTTCGATAAGTGAATACTGGCAACTACATCCAGCAAGTCATTCTGCAAGACAGAAGAGCATTGAAAGTTTTCCACATGCAGTCTTCAGAATACCAATCCAAAAAGAGAAGTGTCAGTGATAAAAGAGGACAGCTTAAAACTATAGTGCTCACTCGGATAAGAACAACATCTGCTGCTTCAATGGCAACATCAGTGCCCGTTCCAATTGCAATTCCAACATCAGCCCGGGCTAGTGCAGGGGAATCATTGACTCCATCACCAACCATTGCAACTTTCCTCCTCCCATTTTGGAGTTCCTGGACCTTTGCAACCTTGTGAGAAGGAAGAACCTCTGCAAAGACTTTTTTGATCCCAACCTATGTACAAAGAAAGAAAGACATCCAGTTGGTGAGAAGCTTCATGCTGAAAGGAAGAGCCATTTGCTGTTCTGGGTGAAGGGGAGACAGAAACATCAACCAAACTTATTCCAGTGAAAGCAATACTTGCAAACTACACAGAAAGCTGAAGAGCAGCATGTCTTTGGCATAAGAAAAGGACTGATGACAGTCTCCTTCCTCTTTACTGCAGAGATACTGGCAAATCATGCTCTGCCCTAAGCATCATGCCTTGCAAGGCTTCTGAAACTCCACTCCCCTAGCAATAAAGGTTTGACTGTTAAAAGAGGCAGTTTTCAGCTAACCAGGCTGTGTGATGCACCAATAAAAGAATCATAAAATAGATTAGGTTGGAAAAGACCTCTAAGTTCTTTGAGTCCAACTGTTAACGCAGCACTGCCAAGGCCACCACTAAACCATGTCCATAAGCACATCTGCATGTCTTTTAATACCTCCAGGGAATGATGACTCCACCATGTTCCTGGGCAGATATTTTCTTTTGTCCTATTGTTTGTTACTTGGCAGGGGACACCATTGCCCACCTGGCTACGACTTCCTTTCAGGTAGTTGTAGAGGGCAATAAGGTCCCCCAAAAGTCTCCTCTTCTCCAGGCTAAACAACCCTAGATTCCTCAGCCACTCCTCATAGGACTTGTGCTTCAAATCCTTGACTGGCTCCATTGCCCTTCTCTGAACACGCTCCAGCACCTCAATGTCCTTTTTGAAGTGAGGGGTCCAAAACTGGACACAGGATTCAAGGTGAAGCCTCACCAGTGCTGAGTACAGGGGGACAATCACTTCCCTGGTCCTGCTGGTCACACTGCCGTTGGCCTCCTTGGCCACCCAGGCACTCCGCTGGCTCAGGTACAGCAGCTGTCGATCAGCATTCCCAGATCCTTTTCTGCTGGGCCACTTTCCAGCCAATCTGCTCTCAGTCTGTAGCACTGGAAGGGGTTGTTGCAACCCAAGTGCAGGACCTAATACTTGGCCTTGTTGAACATCATACAGCTGGCCTCAGCCCATCAATCCAGCTTGTCCAGATCCCTCTGCAGGGTCTTTCTAACCTCCAGCAGATAATGCAATGCAGGAACCATGTATGATCAAGCAGTTAAACTAGAAGAAACACAGAGGCACCAAGTACATGCAATTCTCAGGGAGGTTATAAAACAAGTGTGTGGCTAAACACTTCTACCCATCCACATCTCAACTAATATTGAGTTGCTACCAAGGGCTTTAGTGTTATAGTTGAAAAACAGATGAGTGTATGAAAGCGTGCTGAGATAATGCCCCTTGTGTTTCTGCCTTATCAGGCAAAAATCAGCTTTTCACTACATAAGGCAGAAGCTCTCTTTTAACCTTTTAAAAACTAACATTTTATAAAGTTTTTAGGACTCCTTATAATTTTTCCATTAGAAAGGAAGTAAGCGCCAAAAATTCAATGAAAATGTAGCTTGGCAAAGACTAAGTTTGCTTGAAAAATTCACATGAGTTCCTGGAACCATAAAGTGAAGTTTCTGAAAGACTTTTTCCCCTGATGAAGAAAGCTGGGTGGGAAAGCACTTTACCAAAACTGAACACAAAAGCAAAAGCATGAAACCAAATAGGAGAAGAATTAAAGCATCACACCGAGAAACAAAACGCACCTCACAGCACAGAAGAATATGCATACCACAGTGCTAGCTGAGTTAGCTGTGTGGTGGGATACCTGAGGAAAGCAAAGTGGCACACAGTAAGATTAGAAGTAGACCAGTGCAAAAGGAAAGAGGAAAATGATGATGGAGAGGGTGGAAACACAGCATGGTAGAGTGAGAATTTGACTTTGCATTTATAGTTTGAGATCAGGGGAATCTCATATAAACTCAACATCCTTTACATTGCTACATTTCTTAAAAATAATTCATAATGTTACTACTATGTTACCTATAAAGACACTGACAAATGCCTACTTCCCCTGTTGTGAACAGGACTGGACCCTCAAGGATCTTTCTTCATCACTAACCAAACAGAACTGCCCTTCAGTGAAGGGAAACAGGAGGCTTCAGTTCAGCAACTGATTAATTACTGCAAGAAACTCCATACCTCTGGAGAAGTACTGATTGCATGTCTTCTGGGGGATCTTAATGCAGCCACTAGCCTTTATTATGCATAGGAACTGACCTGATTGTTAGTCTAGTTCAAGAAAAGTTAGTCTTTGTTTAATGTATCCAGGGAAACTGAAATTCCAGAGAAACCGAAGTCCTGCATCAAATTCACTGGGGCAGACCAGAGTTTTAAAACCTCATCGTGTAATCTTTTTTGAAACACAAAGAAGCAGATACCTGAGTAGCAATGGCTTTTGCAGTTTTCCTGTTGTCCCCCGTTATCAGCACCACATCTATTCCCATGCTTTTCAGTGTGTGCACAGCAAGGGCTGCCTCCTGCTTGACAGTGTCAGCTATTGCGATCATTCCACACAACCCACCTGCACAAAGAATCATCCTCTGTTAGAGAGAGCTGTTGGAGGCAAAGTGGCAGCAAGAGAAAGGGCTTCCCCTCCATCACTCAAAGCACATTCTGGGCAGTATTGACACTCATAAACCTGATTAACTGTCTGCAGTTCTCTCATTTATGGTCTCTTTCTTTTCTCATTTATCTGTTTCAGATCAAACAATAAATACTTTTGACATTTAAGGACCAGGAGGAAGGGGAGAAGAGGAGGGCAGCTTTTAAACATGCCTGACTCCTATGTTTTACAGTATGGACAAATATGACAGTGTGCCAGAGAAAGTTTTGGGATTTGTGCCCAGGAGAGATGTTGAAGCCACTCCTTCAAGAAGCACACACTGTCTGGTTTTGTGTCCCCTAGTCTTTGAGTACTTTCACAGAGAAGTGTTGCATCTGCCTTACAATACATTGACTCAAAGGTGTATCCATATTTCCTTCACATGCAAATTCCTCTCAAAATTGTTCTCTAGGAGTACCAAGAATGTTTGCTCAGTAAAGGAACCACAGGCCTCATTTCAAGATCACAGACACACTGGCAGTCTATCATTGTTACAATCATTTCTCATATCAAGATACTGTTTGGGATCTTTCTGCATAGCACAGAACAGAATCCCACTGGCAAAACTCATTTAGTCTAATCTATACTTGACTGATCTAATGTTTCATCACATTTATTTATTACATGTTTTGAAATGAGTGATGTGATAGTTTGGCCTGTGATCCCTAGGTGATGTAAAGTCAGGAGCGGATGTGGCACTGCACTGGTACTGCTTTTCTGAACAATAGTCCTAGACAACAGCAGGTTCCAAAATTATTACTTAATTTAAAAACTACACAACAAAATCTTATAAACAGTATTCTGTGGTGAAAGTTTCTTCTAAGAAGACCTTGATACTTCACAGTTCACAAGCAGTTCTGCACTAAAAGCTTAGTAATTTCTTGCCACCAAGCCAGAGATCAACTGCTCCAGAGCCTGTTTTTATCATTCCACAGTAGGATCAGCTGATACTAAGTCACTCCAAGGACACTCCAAGTTACCATTTATAGCCACTAGTACGGCAGTCTGTCCTTTTGTTTCATGGTCTGTCATTGCATCATTCACGTCATTCGCAATATTCAAGCCATTGCGTCGCATCCACTCGCGATTTCCGATCAACACTGAGTATGTATGAGAAGATGATGGACCTTTGTGCACAGATGAAAAGAAAAATTAGCAACTCAAAGCAGAGGTGTTTGAGGATGACAAGTTA
Organism: Acropternis orthonyx; assembly: GCA_035583155.1. Taxonomy (NCBI): domain Eukaryota; kingdom Metazoa; phylum Chordata; class Aves; order Passeriformes; family Rhinocryptidae; genus Acropternis; species Acropternis orthonyx. Next base: position 53,607,038 of record JAWWEU010000001.1, on the reverse strand, counting down.
GGCACAGGCAGTGCCTGTAGACAGCCTCATAAAACTTTTCTCCTTCAAGACTCAATCTGTGCCTGTTTGCACACAGAACTGAGTCATGAATTTAATGGAGGTATTTGTCTGTATTTGCCTTTGCCAGTTGGCATTGTTTCTCTGAGTAAGTGCAGTATGCACATTTAGCAAATGCCATCCTGCTTTGTTCTCACAACTAATGACTTCTTTCAAATATAAAGGCTACTTCTGACAAGGAAAAAAGTAGTTTTGTTCTAACAAACAATTAACCTCATTATGAATTCAATCCAACTTCACAAGAGCTGTATGAGCAGGTGAGAAAATATTACATTAACACCATTTACAAATGGCAGAGTTCCAATGATTAAAGTTCTTATTCTATTTAATTCTTCTAATCACTTTCTCAAAAAGGTCAGGAGCACCACAGCCTTCTGAAGAGAACTGATGAGCTTCTTAAGGAAGACTTGAAATACATTTTCTTTCTCTCCTACACTACAAAAGAGCAAAGTGGCTTCCAGAGAGTCTGAAGAAAACCCAAGTGTACTGGCCTAATCAAAAACTCCATTTTCAGATATAATGTGCTTTATTGTGCATCTGCTGAATAGATTTTTTTTTTTTTTAATTAAGTGCCTTGAGAGGTATATGAGCAGAAAACAAAAGGTCCAAGTTAATAAGGAACTAAAGGGTAGGATATGAAAAGCTGCACTAAGATAATATATGTTAAAGGTAACTGCTCTAAATAGGAGGATATTGCTAACAGGCAAATTTTGTTGTCTGCAGGACCATTGTTCTACCCAAAAGGAACATTGCTGACCATGCCTTATTGCCTATGTATTGTATGGAATTTTCAAGTACCCATCCCTGTAGCATCTAAATTCTCATTTAGATTTCTGAATTGCAGAGATGTCGAGAGTTGTGGAGAGAGAGCGCTTCATTTTTTGTTAAGCCACATTTTTGTCCCTCTCATTCTTTGCCCCCTTCTGCCACAAATCCACTTTTCTGTTGTTGCTGGTCCAGTAGGATTGGTTTACAGTGGTGGGCACTGTTGGTTCACTACCTCTCACATTGCCACTGGCAGTCCCTTCAGGAGTAGACGTACCATGTGATTCTGAGAGTGTGGTCATCACGTTATCTCCCAGAGGAGCACTGCTGTCCCCACTTCTGTTAGCATCCAGCTTATCGAGGCCCTCGTCAGCTGTGCCAAGGATGGCCTCAACTCCTCCGACTTTGCAGCTGATACCACAGCCTGGGACTGCCTGGAAGTCGGTGCAGTATCCCAGGCTCTGAGTGCCAAGCTCCTGCAGACATAATCAGAGGCCATCATCAATCTATGCTGCCCACATAGGGTACAAATATTACGTAACTCCTGCCAAAAAGAGACCCTTCTTGGTAATGACTGACCAGTTGAAAACTGGCATGGAGTACTAGTAGCACAGAACAAAAAATAAGAATGTTTTGAATGTCCTGTGACTTACATTTCTAGGAAGAGGCAACCATACAGATCACATGAAGGTCTCAGCCCTAGCACCAGCAAACTATAAGGAACAGCTTTTCCTGGTAGTTTAATGATGAAAAAGTTAGATTGGTGGTTCATGACTTTTAAATAAAAAATGTAAAATACAAGAAAGACAATTGGTTATTTACTCATACTCTATTTTTTCTTCTAAATTTATCTCTTCACTTTTAAATCTTACCAGTGAAAGATCTGTCACTAATAAATTTGATATATTCTTCCCAATTATTTTTTCCCTTAATCAATTAGTGGCTTTTCTTAGCAGAAATAAATTGTTTATTTAAACTGGCTTCCTATTTTCATTACGATTTGTGCTTTCAATCTTCCTGAAACATTTGAGGAACACGTGTAATACAAAAATGACTTTTGAGGATTTGTAAAATTTGCAGACTTGAGTAATCCATTAATTAATTTGTGAAACTCATAAATATTACAGTTTAATATCCAAGTTTTAAAGCTCTTTACCTAATTTATTGAAATGAGCAAATGACTAACAGAAGTAACGACAGTCAGGTAACACATGAAATGTCAGCACATTTGCTTCACGATGCTATTATAAGTATTCCTCCTGCACAATATTTTCCTATTAGTTCAAGGAAAATTTTGTAAGGTCTTGCTTAAGAACTTTACAGTGTTACCAGTAAAGCAGAGCCTAGAATACACCTTCTAGTAATGTTCCGACTAAGATGCATGATCATAAAATCACAGAATCACAGAACATGCTGAGTTGGAAGGGACCCACAGGGATCGTCGAGTCCAACCCTTAGCCCTGCACAGGACCATTCCCAAGAGTCACATCATGTGCCTGAGAGTATCATTCAAACACTTCTTGAATTCTGGCAGTCTTGGTGCTGTGATCGCTGTCCTGGGGAGCCTGTTCCAGTGCCCAACCACCCTCTGGGGGAAGAACCTTTTTCTAATATCCAACCTAAACCTCCCCTGACACAACTTCAGGCCATTCTCTCGGGTGCTGTCACTGGTCACCACAAAGCAGAGATCAGTGCCTGCCCCTCCTCTTCCCCTCACAAGGAAGTTGTAAGTGCAGTGAGGTCTCCCCTCAGTCTCCTCTTCTCCAGGCTGAACACACCAAGTGACCTCAGCCACTCCTCATACAGCTTCCCCTCCAGGCCCTTCCCAGCCATCATCATTGCCCTCCTTTGGATGCTGTCTAAGAGCTTAATATTTTTCTTATATTGTGGCACCCAAAACTGCCCACAATATCCAAGGTGAGGCCACCCCAGCGCAGAGCAGAGTGGGACAATCCCCTCCCTAGCCCGGCTGGTGATGCTGTGCCTGATGCCCCCCAGGACAGTGTTGGCCCTCCTGGCTGCCAGGGCACTGCTGACTCACATCCAACTTGCCATCAGCCAGGACCCCCAGGTCCCGCTCCATGGCACTGCTTTCCAGTATCTCATTCCCCAGTCTCTACGTACATCCAGGGTTGGCCCATCCCAGGTGCAGAATCCGGCACTTTCCCTTGTTGAACTTCATATGGTTGGGGATTGCCCAGTCCTCTGATTTGCTGAGGTTTCTCTGCAGGGCTTCTCTGTCTTTGAGGGAGTCAACATCTCAGCTTTGCAACCTGTTCCTTTTCCAGCAGGCCTGTACCACTGGAACTTTATGATTTTATACATTGTTGCATTCACACAGATACCATCAGGTCTTGGATGAATAGGAAGGCTACGTACCTCTTTGCAATATTTAGTGACTGCCACTCCTAAAGGATGCTCACTGCTGGCTTCTGCAGTGCCAACTACTGCCAGCACCTTCTTCAGGGAGAGCACAGATGTGTCTCCCAACAAAAGCACTCTCATGACTTTAGGAACTCCGTAGGTGATGGTCCCAGTTTTATCAAACATAACAGTCTTGATCTGTAAGAAATAAACCACAGTTACTCACTATGCCCTGTGAGCATAGGGATGTTCATAGGTTTTGGGCACATAAATGCAGTCAAGACCTTAAGAAACAGTTGTCTACATCCACAAGAAGACAGAATAAACCTCAAAAAGTAGGAAGTCCTGTATGTACCTTGAACTATTTGTACAGTAAGTCTCCTTATACTTTCTTATTCATTCCCCATACAGTGATTTTAACGAAGATACTACATCATCCTGTACCCACATCAGGATCTCATACAATAGCATCATTGTAGGACTTAGATGCATACACAAAGAATAGTGCATGCATGCACAAGCAAGATTCTTGCAATGGCACCTTAATCACTTTTACCATGAGGTATGTGATGCAAAAAGGGCTTTTATGAATGCTGTTCTAAACAATTAACAGTAGCACTAAGGTAAGAGGACTCAGGAAGTGGTTTGGTGATAGAGAAGGTGCAAAGAGTGCAAGAAGCTGAAACAAGTTCAAGAAGCAACAATCTAAGCAAAATCAATGTCATGTTATTCACCAAATTCAGCAGTCACTTTTCAGCCAGCCCAATGAGTCTTGAGGAAACAGGAAAGAAACAAAAAACACAGCTCCACATATACTGAAACCCAAAGATAAAGTCAGTTCTAATGCTGAAAATAAACACAGCCGAGAGAAACACAAGAACCAAGAATCTTACCAAAGTAGGCACTATTTCCACTTCCAACCTTGAAGAATCCGAATTTTCAAAGCCCTGACCCCTAGCCTTGCTCAGATCAAAAAGGTAAGATGTCCCAGCAGTAATTAGCACTATTTTTTTTTTCCCTCAAAGCCTTGGAACTTCTGGTCCAGTACAAACAAGAATTATCAGTCTGATTAAGTTGATCTTATATTCTTTTGCCTTAAAATGTTCTACATATGTCTAATAGAGCCTATCATAGAATGGTTTCAATTAATATTCTTTACACTGGCTGTGAACATGTCAAATCTCTTCCTCCTTCAACGTCTTCCTCCTCTTTTCATCATTTTTGTGTCCTTGAAGAGTCTTTTCCTGCCTCCCTTCTATCTTTTTTTTATATGCACTAAAACAACGTCAAATAATTTGGCTTTTTTCTCTTACATCCTGCATTTTAAATTACTCATCATGAACAATATGCATTTCATAACAGCTCTCTGAGGAAAGAAAAAAAAAACCCCACTGGATTATTGGGCTCTTTTGCAGAAGATGTAAAGAAAATACAAAAGGCAGAAATCTCTGAGGCCATGGAGAAGATTAGCAGAAGATCACAGTCATGAGATTGCAGGATCTGTTGGCTCTCAACTGCTTTGAAAAAGGTCAGATTTCTCTTCTTTACCTTAATGAGTAGCAATGAATTAAAAAGAAACCAACTTCCTGCAGTCTTTCTCTGGACCTGCAGGATATCCTGGGAAATTATGTTTCATGTAGCAATAGCTGAATAAGCTACAAAAGTAGAGAATGGACGATTGACCTTGTGTGCCATTTCCAGGGGTTTTCCACCTTTGATGAGAATACCATTCTGTGCAGCCACTCCTGTGCCCACCATTACAGCTGTGGGGGTAGCCAGGCCTAAAGAGCAAGGGCATGCAATGCTCAGCACAGTGATAGAGGTTTGAAATGCAAACCTCAGTATTAGCTCAGTTTTTGAAACGTGTTTGCTCTGATTCTGGAAAAAGAGAGAAGAGAAAGGGAAAAAATAAAGATATGTAAGACTGCTGACAGAAGATAACACAGATGTACAATCAATCATAGTAATTTCAAAAAACACATCTGGAAATCTCCAGTATAGAAAAGCCAATGTTGTGAATTGTTTATGACAGTATTTTCTGGATTTTTTGCTGCTCAAGCATCCATATGCTTGATTCTGCTCTCAGGCTCCCAGATGACAATATAACTTGTTGGCATTACCTTTATAGCTTAGGAAAGGAGAGCCTTAATTCAGGTACACAGATCTTTACAGTTGTGGAGCATAGCAAATACACATCCTAAAGATAGCAGAAGCTCATCTTCTTTGTAAAGACAAAATCACTATCTGCCATCAGGAATGGGAATGTCCACAAATATTTCAGACATGACAGAAGTGGTTCAGCTTCTTGCAGTGCAGCTATAGATCATGTTTAGCCCAGAAACACTGCCAGTAATTTCCATTTGTAAGAACCTCCTGCATAACTAAGGGGGAAATACAAAGGTATACTTATACCTGCAGAGAGATTTTAATTAGTGTAATTATCTGCTCTGTGTGGAAGACACCACATTTCACAAAAGTATTTGCCAGGTTGTAACATCAAACCCTACACACAGAAGTATGTTAAATACACTGTAAGGCACTCTAAGAAAAAAATCCAGCTCTTAATAAAATTACTTACAGGAAAATATTTTTTAATAACATCAACATCTATAAAACCAATTGTGATCCATACTATCAATGTCACTGTGGAAATGATGATGATAAATGGAACAAAGTATCCACTAAACTTATCTGCCAGTTGTTGGATGGGTGCCTATAAAAAATAAAATCAGTTATATGCATGTTTATTGTCAAAATAAACAAATATGCAGAGTTCATGAAAATATGCAATAGTCTTTATCTGATTCATTTTTGAAGCCTAGAAAAACACAGTTTGTTGAAAATATAGAATCTTTTTAGTATCTAATAAAAAAATGTGAATGAGGTTTTCTTCTCTATTATTTTTACCTTTGACATTTGAGCTTCTTCCACCAATTTCACAATCTGTGCCAGAGTGGTATCATTACCAACATGAGTTGCATTAATAAGAACTGAGCCATGTGCATTTATGGAACCAGCAATCACTGTGCTCCCAGGCTTTTTAGTGACTGGCATAGGTTCACCTAGAAAGACAAGGTAAGAATAAATGAACCAATACCCCTAATAACATAGTCCAATAGCATACAGCTCATTGTGTGTTAGCAAAATCAGTATGCTAAGCAATAACAACAAGAAATCACATATTGTGTATCTCTGTCTGGTGAAAAGATGTAAAAGTGGCATCATACTTCCATAAACTTTTTTCTAGGTTTAATTTTAAAGGAAATGTTGTTTCCTTGATCTTAACTTTTCAGTATACCAACACTCAAAAGGGCCAGGAGCAAATTGGTTGGAAAAGGAACTTTTAGGAATTTCTACATTAATACTTTGCATAGCTATGGGAGTTTGAGCAATCTGTCTTTATTTCTACAACTCTCAGTTTTCAAAGACAAGAACAGTTTTCTCTGAGGAAAATATCCTGTTCTCATGCTTCCACTTCAATAATACTAGCTCTACAAAATCTTTATTTTCTCTATTTTTAGGGTTAGGTTTAAAAACTGGTTCTCTTAAACAAACGGTGTCCCTCTTCCCAAGTAAATTATATACATAACTAAAACAAGTAAGCCAATGTCAATGTAAACCTTTTCTATCCTTTAGCTTATTTATAAGAATTGCACAATGCACTGAATCTTTGTTTTCTTTATAAAGTGAAATGAAAATGTCAGAAGCTGTGAAAAAGTCCCATGACCCTTAGTAAGTATTAGGTATTGGGTATTAGGTTCTTTCCCTCTGCTTATTCACTGGGAGAGCTCTGTCATACATACCCCAGCAGCTCATCAATACTTCTCCATTACCCCTCAGAAGTCTTTTCTGAGAGGGTATCATCTCTACAAATACATTCCAGAGGAAGCTCCCTGGAATAATGACAACAGTGTTTAGGGTCTACCCATCCCATCAGTATATTAGTAAGTGACCAAACAGAGTGGAAATTCTTCAGCTTTTTACGGTGTGCACAGACACGGGATTTGAATTCAAGCTCAGGAAGGCAAGCCACAGCATCCATTAAGGTGGGAGGTTATTCAGGCAGCAGTGTTTGGGTTGGGTCTGCTCTCTTTTCCTGTAATAAAGAGTTCTGGAAGACTTCACTTTTTTGCATAAGGTAAGGGGAGTTACCAGTAATGAGAGACTCATCTGCCATAGAACTGCCTTCAATGACCTTTCCATCCACTGGGAACTTTCCACCGGGAACAACCTTTATGATATCACCCCTTTGAACCAGTTCGACAGCTACCTGTTCCTCCCTACAAAAGACACAAGTAGAGCAGACAGATTATTTATGCCCTCAGCTTTCACATTAACCAGATCAAGCCTAGTCTGTGACCCAGGCAGGCTGAAAGTGATTTTGGTTCATAAATATATACCTGACAATAGAGTGGTCAGGTCCAAGAGTCACCACAGTGGCTTCTGTGGCTTGAAGAGACATAAGTTTAGCAAGAGCTTCTGAGGTCTTACTCTAAGAAACAGAGATTAATGTTTAAGATATATTGAGATATACAAATGCTGATGTCTACTTAACACAATGAATTCTAAATGACCTTGTATAGTACAGGCTACATCAGAAACATCTGACTCAAAGTTTCTCTGAATAGTTTTATTCTACTCCTATCATAAATACACAATAACTAGCATGAAGATGAGTTACCTTTGCTATGTGTTCCAGCCATCTGCCAAGTGCAATGAACACAAACAACATCGGAGGAGTGTCAAAGAACGTAAGAGGGCTTTCCTCTGCCTTTTCAATTATCGCTACTATCAGGATCACGCAGGAATACACATACGCAATTGTCGTGGCCATTACGATGAGCACATCCATATTGGCCATCTTGTGCTTCAGTGATTTGTAAGCTTGTACATAAAAATACCATCCACCAAGAAACTGTTGGTGTAAGCATTGACAGACTTGTATTAAGACCACAGCAGTAAATAACTACAGCAGTGAACGCAGAAAGTGTACATAATACTGCCCATAGTAGAATTAAAAAAACCATAGTAGATAAGGGCAAGCATTGCTGTCCCATGCAAATTCTGTACTGATATAACCTCAGGTCTACTGGAAGACTGACTCCATTGACATTCTCTCATTTGCGCTTCCATATTCTCAAACCCATCCTTTTCCTCAGCAATGCAAATCAAACAAGGTACAGAAGATGTAAGTATTTACCTATAGGTACCCAATTAGTTTGCAGATGGTCAAGTCTTTCTCCATTTTGACATTACCTTTCCCACTCAGAAAACTATCTGACTATCTGCAACTTTGGCAGCAGTAAGTGGTGTGAGTAAATACCAAATGGATAATTTGCAAAAAAGTGCCCCTTTGTTCTGCATAGGTGGTACAGACAAGGGGACAAGCTTAATCCACTAAACCTTTCCAGTCTCCTGTCTTCATCACATCAGATTACATAAATGGGAGATGAATAGAAAGCAAACCCCTAGGAAGTACTGTGGACATACCTGAACAAAAGTGCACAGGATAAAGAAGAGAAGATTCAAAATAGATAATCCAGGAATGAGGTTCCGTTCCAGCACCATGGACTCATGGTGCTGACCATTGGGTATTTGCATATAAATCATTAGGATTAAGACAGGGATACCAAACAGAAGGCTGCACAAGAAAGATTTCTTCCACCTGAAAAGCAGAAACTATGAATCCTTGGTTGTTGTACACCCTGCAGTACTCAGGCCAAACAGTGTGCTCACAGCGCAGAGCTGGAGTTATTAGTACTGTACTCATGCACAGCTTTGAGATATTTGTAAAGATCCAACTTTTAGGAACAGTTTCAGTGTCTCCTATATATTTAACTGTATAGATTTCTAGCAGTTAAAAACTAAAACTAAGTAATAAAAGTACTTGAACCAAATGGCAAATAGTAAAATTAAATATGCTTTACACAAGAATAAGCTAATTACCTGGGAAGAGTGCTGGGGGGAGGTGAGCTGTAAGATATGATCTAGACATGTTCTTTAGTGAGAGAGTAAAGAAATACTTACTGCTGTATTTCCTTTTTATGATCCAGATTATGTGCATTTGGATCCTTTCTAGCCACAGAAGCATGAAAACCAATATCCTTTTTATTGAAAGAGGAGAAAAGATCAGTTAGTTTTGATTAAGCTAACCATATTACTTATAACATACTTAAATGACACTACTTTTAGAATAAATGTCAAAAAAGGACACTGTTCCATATTTAATAAATGCCAACTTCTTATTTATTTTTAGATCCTGCCAAAATGAGAGGATATATCAGTCAGGACTCAAAATTTGAAATGCTAAGGAATTCTGGTACCTATACATGAACACAGTGTATAGATGCAGTAAGTGTCACAGTTTTCTTAGACACAAGAAGTTCCCACTGACAAGTGGAATTCTGCTGTGCACCTCCTCAAGGAAAATGCATGCCCTTTCACCTCCACTGGAATAATTATGAGAGATGGGACATATCACAAAGGAAGTAAAATGCACAAGCCACTGGGCTAGACAACCTTGTGAGCAAGTCCCTAACATTACAGTTTAGTAGATACATCTGAAGTTAAAAAGGAAAGTGTCTAAATCTGTTTTAAACATGTAGAACAACAAACTACTGGGCAAAGCATCCCAGAAACAAATATAAGCAAAAAGTCAGCTTTGACTGACACTTCAGTGAGCTACTGGAGTAGAATCACAGAATCAATTAGGTTGGAAAAGACCTTTGAAATAATTGAGTCCAACTGATGACCAAACAACACCATGCAAAGTAGACCATGGCACATCCAGTCTTTCCTTAAAAACCTCCAGAGACAGTGACTTCAACAACCCATTCCAATATCTAATCACCCTTTCTGTGAAGAGGTTCTTCCTGATGTCCAACCTAAACCTCCCTGTGTTTTGACCAGAACACTGGGCTGTGATTGCAATCATACTGTTAGTGCTAGAACTACATCTCTCCCCCAAACACCCTAAAAACCCAAGGCACACTTGCAAGAACAATACATCTGAGCTTCACCACAATAACTCTGTCATCTGCAAAAGTCTGTGAAACCTCTCAAATATCAGCTGCTCTATTTCGTTTTAAATGTTTTCTTATAATTGTCCATATATAAAAAATTTTCAAGGCCTACCTTGATTATGTTTATAATATCTCGAGGTCCAATAATTTCAGGATCAAACTGGATGTGAGCTTTGCAAGTTGCAAGTGCAACTGAGGCATAAAATATGCCATTTGTTCTCATGAGTTTGGATTCAATATTGTGAACACAAGAAGCACAAGTCATCCCTGTAATCTAAAATAAAGATAAATTTAGGTAGTTAGCAATCCCACACATTCACCCAATACTTGTAGATGAACTTGAAACAAGGATTCCTGATCTCACAGAGGTACTAAGTCTATATGACTATTCCAGCTCTGCTGGTACTGATCCAAGGGCTCAGCATAAAGATTTTATAGAGCTGTCTCAAATTATATAAAGATGAAAATATAACTACCCACTTTTATTATAAAATTCTGCAACCAGCAGTTATAGTCACAGCTATGTATTTATATAGCAGCACTCAGACAATGTACTAACTATAATAGAATAACTAATGTAGTTCTATTAACAGCTATATCAACATCACCATAGCAGAATTCTGCACATGTAACTTTACCTTGCTTACCTAAATTTCCCTGGGGCTTCAACAAGGCATTATTCTGTTTACTTCTGATCTATTAACACAACTGCAGACTGTTATATGTCTTGCAGTAGGTAGCTGTCAGAGAATAAAAACTGATATTTGATGAATCTGTCCTTCATATAAACAAATTACTAATGTTATTCAAAGTTCTTAGACCTCTATAAAAAGCCCCTAGCATTAGCAGTACATATTTGGTGACACTTTCTTTGTTACTCAGAATATGTACTGTTGACAGAAAACTTCTGTTTCTTTTCTGCTTGCTAAGAAAAATCTAATCTGTACATAGAACTATCACCTTTTATTTCAATGAATTTGGATAGGTTCTTCTAAGACAAATAGATCTTTTGTCTTTTCAGCAATTAAGAAACAATACTGTCAAGAGCCAGAACTGAGCTGCTGAAGCCCTAAGTATTTAAACAAAGGTATTTTCAGGAAAATGAATCTTCCAGACCTGACTATTCCTGAACCAAACACACATGACTTACAAGAAGCTCCACATGCCCTTCTGTTTCTGCATGCTCTTCTATGACGGTTGCTTCAAAACCCAGATTCTGGATCAGCTGTGCTATTTCAAGAGGTTGTATGGATTCTGGTTTGTATTTTATCTCTGCTTTACCTGCCATCAGTGCTACCAACACTGAAACAATTCCTGCAGCGGCAATAATAAAAATATTAGATAATGCAGCCCCTTTGAGGGAAAAAAAAATAAAATATTACAAGCAACTGCCAATGAGGACTGTAAAAACTGTGAGACATTATAAGCCTAATGATTTCCCTCTGCCTCCTTCTAGTGTTGTTCCCTAGTCACAACAGCAAAGTTTTTACTGAGATCCAACCACATTGTGGTTGCTTTTAGCAGTGAGAGGAACTGCAAGATTTATACATGGAAGGAGGTGAGTTTTGCTATGATCTAACAAGAACAAAAGGATGTTCAGAAACAATTTTTGCACTTATTGCTGAAAGCTCTATCCTGGATTTTCTTAGTTTGGAAAGAGCCAAACAAAGCCCATGGCACAATACTAGACCTTTTTAATTTCTTTTTTCGTGCCGCCCTCCCTGTCTTCCTCTGCCCCCCCTTCCTTTTTTTAATAAATAAAACCCCCATAGAAATCTACATTTGGAATTGAAATGTAAAAGATAAAAATCATAGGTTAAAAAAATTGTTTTGAAGTGTTAATGGATTTATTGGATTTTTAAATCTAGGCAGTGAGACCATCACTGGGAGACTGGGGACACAATAGTCTATAAGCAAAGCCTCCCAAAGGCATGCTGACACAAATGAAATCAGACATTACTAAGGCTCATTTGTTCATCTTCTATATGGCCAGAAGAAAAGCAGCTATGGCCTGCAAACTTCTAGACTAGTAAACACTGCTCCGTCTAAACTTACTCTGGCACTGGAATGATGCATTTGTTTGTACCTGTATGTGCAAATGTGCCCTGAAGGGTAAGCATCACATCACAAATGTGACAGAGCTCTTAGCAGCTCTGGAGGAGATGGATTGCTTTGTAAAGCCACAAGGCACTGAAAACTAAATGACAACCATCTCTCTGTTCTTGTCTTGAGACTTACCTGAAATTTTTATTACCTTGCAACAACTTACAGTTACAATACAAGTATATCCATCAGGTTGGCCACTAGTGCAGTAGGATAGTTAAACAGTGACATAGTTATATTAGAACTAAGAAAGAGCATTAAGTCTACTTAACCATCAGATTTTGTACCACAGCCTCTTCCACAGAATCTCATAGAATATTTTTTCCATGCCATACTCCCTTATAGACCCATCATAGGAATCTTAAATTTATTACCATCTTCTTTCTGCAGATTTTTTTCAATTGTAGACACACATGATGCACAGGTCATGCCTGTGATCTGTAAAAAACACTTTTCAGCTGTTGCTCCACTGAGCTGGTTTGACCCATCAAGATGAGGACTGTCTGGAAGAGTATCCAAGGCACAGCCTTTGTGAGGAGGCTCTGGAACTCGAGGTTGCATGGCAGTTTTGCTGGCGTCAGGCTGGTGTTTACGTTCTGCAGTGGTAGTATCTTGAATAAATGCACAAATACACTGAACAAACAGTATTTACAGTGTGATTGGTTAATGCAAAAGTTCAAACAAGTCACATGTATCAATCACACAAACCCTCACAGAAGTTTGAAAGGTAACATGATAACCTTGGTCTCTACATGGATATAATATAGATTGTTCCTATGTTTATAAAACTTCACACTCACCAGTACCACTTACATGAACATTTACTCTACAAACCAGTTTTTCAGATGGCAAACAATTCCCTCCAATTTCAATGCCTAGACCTGACAGCTACCTCCCCTTGATAAAGGTATCTAGATGACTCCTATCTAGCACAGAGAATACAGTCCAGTCATATCCATTCTGTTGTTGTCATCTATGCGGAACTCAGCACTTCATCTCAAACAAGGAAAAGGACAAGTTTCTCCACAGGTTTCTCTTTATGGCACAGTATTTACACTGCAAATACTGCAAAACAAGTAGTGGAAGCACCCAGGAGACCTCAACACAAACAGGCCTGTTGCGTTTTTATTCTTTACCAGATACTGAACAGCCACACAACAGCTCCAGCTGTGTTAACGAACTGCCTCCACGGGGGCAGGTGTTTGTGTAAAGGAGCAGGAGTTGCTTCTTAACATGTAAAACATAGCAGGTCCCCTCCTTTTCCACAGGTGGATTGGGAGGTCTCCTACTAAGAAATTATAAATCAAACAAATTATAATTAAATACAGGCCACATACAGTCCCTGCCTCATTTATAGGTTCAGAGGGTTTGGATGCAAGAGAGAAGTGAATAAGACATGGTCTGTTGCGATCAAACTAATTAACTACAACACTATTTGAAAGCAAATCTGTTCAAGTGAAGGAGGTAAAGATTGACACATTTGAAATTTGCTACAGAGAAGATTTTGAATCAAAGCAACTTCTTAAACACTGAGCACATGTATAAAATGCACACACTGCTGCAGCTGACACGTAAAAGCAGCTGTTCCTACCAAAGGCTATCTGCATCTTGCCACTTACCTTGCTTAAAGCAAGGTTTAGTGAAGTAAGGCAGGTAAAAATATTCAAGAAATAAAGGTCAAAGGATTAGGACACTAAAAAGAGGTTTTAGCAGTGAAAAGTGGTTTTAAATGAAAGAGCTATCATTAAGTTTGTAAGTTTCAATATTCTGGAACATAAATGAAAACATTTGGTTTGCTAGATCTACTTATGGCAGCCTGTAGACATAGTAGGAAACCTACTTCAGTGGGTGAGTTGATGAGCTATTTGAAAGACCTTGTACTAATTTTCAAACTTCTTGGCTTTATAATGTAACTCAACTCTTACACCCACCAGTGCAGTTACTAAGGGTTGAAACAAGGTGCTTTACAGCTGAAACCTCTCTCCCTTGCTAAGTGAGGTCAGATCAGGCCAGTCATCCAGAAAAGACAATGCCAACCTGATGCTGTAAGAGTTTCTCTCCAGAAGAGAGTCTCAGTGCAGGTGTCATGTGGCCCAGCTTAGCATGCTACCCACAGGAGAAAAAACAGTTACCTGTCAGCACAGAAGCATCAAATCCCATGTCTTCTATGGCAGCTCTCAACTCTTCACTATTAGTGACAGCTGGATCATAATGTATGGTCCCAGTACTGCCAGCCAGAGAAACTGCTACACGTTGCACTCCTTGCCTCTGTGATATGGTTCCTTCTATGGACTGTGCACAGGAATTGCAGGTCATGCCATCAATCTTAATAATAGCCACACGTGCCAGGTCTTGCAGTGGCTGGCTGATGAGATCACCCACGAATGCAGGTGATGGAGATGTTCCTTTATTTGCTTCTGAATCATTAAGGAGGCATACTTTAAAGTTTCCAGGTGGAAGGGATTCAATAGCTTGCTGCAAAGCTGACAGGGTAATTAAATTTGGGCTATACTGTACCACAGCACATTTATGCTCCAAAGACACTTTAATACTTTTTATGCCAGGAAGATCTGATATATTTCCTTCAATGTTTCTGACACAGGACTTGCAGTGCATGCCTTCTATCTGTACAGTCACCATAGCTGTGCTACTCATCTTGGCAACTGGTGGATCCAACCCATCACTCTCAAAACTTGCTGGTGTCTCCTTGGGGTTTGCATTCTGCAAGCGTTGGAGATCAAGGACACCCAGGTTCAAAGGGGCTGATTTACTTTTAATGGTGCAGTCATATCCCAGGTTACTGATGTGTCTCTTGAGGTCATCAGGCTGAATGATGTAAGGATAGTAAGCAATAATTGCTTCCTGGTTACCAAGTGACACCTTGATTTTTGCTACACCATGCAGTTTCCTAATATTTCCTTCAATGTTGGTGACACAGGACTGGCATGTCATGCCTTCTACCCGAAGCTTAACTACTGCTTCTTTCAAACTCAACAAATCTCTGGTCACTGCTGTCAACTTCTCTTCTGCTATGCTGGCATCAAAGCCCATATCCTGAATTTCCAGGCAAATCTGTTCAGGACTTATTTCCGACTGCAGGTACTTGATAACAGCAATATTCTGTTGACAGGAGACTTCAATACTCACAATGCCCTTCACCTTGGAAATTCGGCCTTCTATAGACTGCACACATGATTGGCAAGTCATTCCCACAATGTTGACTGCCACAGTATGTTCTTGGGAAGATGAAGAGGGCAGGGTTTCAAAGCTCTCCTCATAGCCCATGTTGTCAAAAGCAAAATTATGTTTCATTGTAGGTTCCAGCTCACAACCAGGAGGAGCACTGATGTTGGACAAAGCCTAAGGAGAAAGAGGAAGAGTAAAAATAAAAGCATGTGTCTTCAGCCCTGTAAAAGCAGCAATAGTCTGCATATGCTCTGAAGCATGTTAGAAGTGCTCTCCAGTCTGTCTGTATTGCTGAAACGCTTCACGATGTTAATTCACGATGATGAATCAGGCCTCTGACATGACTCTTGTGCAGCAATTTAAAAATTATTCTCTAGGGATGGAAAAGCAGAATTGATGCAATATTCCTACTCCA
This sequence comes from Acropternis orthonyx, assembly GCA_035583155.1. Taxonomy (NCBI): domain Eukaryota; kingdom Metazoa; phylum Chordata; class Aves; order Passeriformes; family Rhinocryptidae; genus Acropternis; species Acropternis orthonyx. The sequence continues at coordinate 53,591,126 of JAWWEU010000001.1, read as the reverse complement.
ACCAAATAATTTATAACTTGAGCTCTGTGCAGCCGCAGGGCACTTCCATCACACAGCCTGAGTCCTGCTCTTCAGAGCACACTGGCACTGGCACAATGGGTCACAGTAGAGAGTGTGGTGACTGCCTCTCCACTAGTGTCCTAAACTGGGACAGTTTGGCCAACTTGCTACTGCTTATCATGAGTTCAAACCAAACCAAAAAGCCCAAGAAAATAGAATCATGAACTTTCCACAATCCTTAAACAAGATGGTGCAGGGAGGACCAGCTGCATTATACTTGCAGAGCTATACACGTGCACACAAAGGCCGGGGGTCTCTGCATATAGATCTTTTAAGTTAAAATGTATATCTGGCAAAAATCTTAAAAGACACAGAACTATATCCAGATATTTCCACTATGGTTTAGTTTCATTTACCTACTTGTGAGGAATCTAAGACTATAAATCGAGCTACAATAACTCACTGTTTTGATCCAACACTAATTTGCAGGATGGCCAGTAATGAAGTGAACCATCTCTCAGTCACATCATGGGCTCTGCAGTACTGAAACTCTACAGCTGAATGCACTCAGTTCAATTGAAAATGAAATATTAAAAAAATAAAAATAACAGCAATGCTTCTCACAGAACAGGTATTCAGAGCACAGACTCTGTCTCCAGTTGCTGGCTCCATGTGATGAAGAAGATTGAGAAGGGGAAGGACAAGTATCAGATTGTCAGATTTCACGGCAAGAACATAAAAATTCATCTCCATGACTTCAGGAAGCTTTAAATACTAAAGAACTAGATGAAAGCTGCTATGATAAATCTATTCTCTTGCCTGCAAAGCCATGGGCTCTCCAGCATTCAATAAAACACCTGCTGCTGGGCATTACTGCAGAGAGGGCCTGGAGAAGGGGCTGCTGGCTCAGGCTCAGCACCGTAAATCTTGTTCCTCTGACCCACAAGAAAACTCCCTCCTAATACCACAGCACAGATAAGAAGCATTTACACTGCTTATTAACACTAGAATGCATCCAGTTCATTTGATGCAGTATTCAAAATTCATTAACTTGATTTTGTTTCATGCTTAGACAGTTCAGGAATAATGAGGTCTGGGGTCACAACCAAAACAGCAAAAATTTAACATGAGAAATTTTCTTTCAGCCGTTTCTATACTGTATTTGTCATAACAGGAGGAGGAATAAGCAACTTCAACTCTTCAGCATTATGGTGCAGCCTCTCACTATCCCAACAGCAAGCTGGGGAGGGAGACTCACAGGAATATTTCAGCCCTGACATCCCCTTTTGCCTCCTCCTCCTACAGGCCTGGCAGCACCCAGGATACATACCCCTCTCCTTGCACTTCCCTTCCCAGAAGTTACTGAAGTTCCCAGCATATATGGAATTGTGCAACCAGCCCCTTCTTTCAAAAAAAACCCCAAAAAACATTAACAGTTAATCAGACTTCCCTACAAAGATGGTTCCCTGTTTAAGCACACAAAAGATGACCAAGATGCTCACGTTCTTATTTCCTCCTATCTGTGACTTCCCACAATTTGGAATAATAACCTGGCCTTGTATATGGGAAAGAAGCCCATCTGAAAACAGTCTCTCACCCACCACATTTCAAATGCTGCTTAAACTCAGACTTTCACTTATTGTAAATTCTGCCTCAAGAAATGATATTTGAATATTGTACCTCATCTCCTCTCCCCCCCTCCCTGGTCCCTCAAGGACGCTTTACTCACTGTGGCCTGCTCTTCTTATCGCAAACACCTGGTGAAGCACAAATCCATACGAGACCTACAGAAGCTCACTCTGCATTTTATTTTAGCTCATATGACAAAGTCATTTGCCTTCTGCATCCTTTGGCAAAACAGAGCGTGAGAAATGGGCAAGAAGACCATTCTCTGCTCTCCTGCTTCCCTTCACTGTGTTTCTGGCAGACACTTGCAGATGAAACTCAGAAATTATCAGAGGACTTAGGTACTCCACTGTGTTCCCTCCACCCTTATGCTCACCAACTGTCTCAGCTTTCCCATGTACTCACTGATATAAAAGCATTTTAAATTAAATATATAAAAAGATTAAAGGGTATTTCTTGTTCACTAGTCTTTTCAAAAACACAAAAGCAAGGACTGATTCTACTATTTCAATGCATTGTAAGCCACAGAAACATCAAAACTTGGCTGCTGTTTTATATTTTGTATCAAAACCTTTACCAACATTCAGAAGAATTGGCAAAAATATTTTGTTTGATACTTGACAAGATGAGGTGTTTAAAGTCTGTAGGAGAAAAATCCTTGCACACAAAATTTTTAATGACAAGATAAAAATAGAGAGGGGATGTGGATATAAACAAAATAAAAGGCTTATTTCCCTTTTAAAAACCCACCACTAAACACACAAATGCCAAATCATTGAAGAATCTTCCCCCAAATCCAAGAAATGTGCACAGGAACAAGTAAAGTCTTTACAAAGCCCTTACTATTGTTTAACAGCTTCAAAAAAAAACCAAACAAAAACCCTGAAGTGCCACAAATACATCTATGTGTGTATTTGCAAGAAGGGTGTTCCTAGATCAGAGGAAAACAGCTGACTCATGTAAGGACACAAAGACAAGGCATACAGAAATGTGCCCATAGTTTTCCTCAGGCACATTCTGGGTCTCAGAAGAGGGTTTCCTGATCCTAGCTAACACCCACACACAAAATGGCATCTGTGAGGCTGTGTAGTGATTCAGACACCATTTGCAAGAGGATCAGAGAAGCAATCACCACCAGAAATGTCAGAAAATATGCCTGGGATTCCCAGGCATTGTCTCTTCTGCTTGTTTGTGCCTAGAGAGAAATAGCAACATAATAATGGAAATGCTTCTGACTCTGCATCCAGAGGGGACTGTGTGAAAGAACTAGCTGCAGTTACTACTTTGTCTCTCACACTAAAGGAGGCCTGCTTACTTTTAAGGAGAGGTGCACACCAAGTCCATTTGCTCTACCAGTCTCATGCATAATCTTACATAGCTATGTAAAGAGCATGTAAACAATGAAACATGAAATGATGACAGTTCTTTCCCTCCCTTGTTCTGCATGTAAAAGTTGGAACTGAAAATGCGCAGCAGAGTGAGGTTCTAATCTAAAAGCTAAGAATCCCAACACAAAGCACTATGAAGCTCACATGTGTAATATAGAAAAAAATTGAGAAACCCATTGGCACAGAAGCAGCAGTAGATGGAGATTGCCTTAAAGGAAGTGCCAGAGCTGGCTGGAAAACAACTTGCATGTACACGAGACAGCTCTGAACTAGAATCAAGATGAGTAGCAATTGAAACTGTGCAGGAGTATGGCATCTGAAACCCAGCTTCAGTATGAGGATTTCAAGGCAAAAAACAACCCTTGATGTCCTGGAGTGGAGCTGTGAGACTCATGCCTGTCCTGGAGCAAAGCAGGGACTGGGGACAGCTGGAAGAGGTAGAGGCTCATGTTCCCCATTCTGACTGCCTCCAGCCAGCAAGAAGGAGAACATCTAAAGGGGATATGCCCTGTGGCTGGACTAAACTTTTGTGAAAGCATGGAGGTGGGGCCAGGGAGGTGCTGCTGGATCGGAAGCACAAGTCGTGAGCCCTGGCTTGGCACACAGATCTTGGTGACAGAGCATCCAGAGCTCATGACAGGTCTGATGGGAAAGGTAGGCATTGCCCCATGGTCTGTGTCGCTGGGGGGGCAAAACCACCCCATCAAGGGCGGCCCTCACAGGCTGCCTCGCTGTACCCCAAAATGGGCTATTCTTTTGGATATTCCCATTCAGATGTGCAAAGGCTAAGAGTTTAACATGGCAGTGAAAGGATACATAATAAATATGATAAAAACATTTGAATTTAGGAAAAAAAAACAAAGTTGAGGAAACCACAATATCACATGAGACCCTCACATATACACACACATAGTGACCAGTGACTTAAGGATGGATGCAACTCCATGGCTGTGAACTCTGTAAAGTTTGTGCCCTCCTTGGCTTCACAGCCCAGCCACCAGCCACCCTTGGCTGGGTTCCCATGCTGCCTCTACCATTGTGTTCTATGGTCACCTTGTGGGGTGGCTTGTCACCCTCTACCCATTTTGCATTCCCAAGGGGTGAAGCACCTCCAAAATGCCAGTGTATCGCTCCCGACCTTTGCAGCACAAGGCTGAGGTTGTGGCAAGTGCACCCCACAACTCCTTGAGCATCATCCACACTAAGATCTGGCACAACACTGCCCCTCTCTGCTCATCCAGCAAGGCTCTCCCCTCCATGGCTGGCACTCCTTTCCTGCCCTCCTGCACCTGGCCTGCAGGGATGCCAACTTTCATATCCTGAAATTCAAACACCAGACTTCACACCATGATGCCTGGCAATCAGCTGGTGAGGAGATGGGGTCCAGCCCATCAAGCACCTCCCCCTCTGCCTCTCCACACCTGTTCATCTGCAAAAACCATAGGTCACTGAACCTCTCACCCACTATCTCCAGAGGTTTTGGGCTGCTCTTCTCCCTCTGACTCTGTGGGCTGAAACCCTCTTACCTTTGAGCACACAACTGCCAAAGAATTATCTTATTTGTGCTTTACCTTTCCTGCTTCCTTCTTTCACAGTCCTCTGATTCATGGCTTTGGATTCAGGCAGGCAGCAACACACAACTGAAAAGCCACATACTATTAATTAAACGCTTCAATGTTTCCCAGTTTATTATAGGCAGGCAGTGAACAACAAAATGAGGGCAGAGCAGCCTCAAGAACATCAAACGTCACAAGTCTTCAATTTCATGCCTACAACAACAGCACTTCTGAGAGGGCAGAAATTCAATCCTCATCCTCCTTAACAATTTTCAGTGCAACTTGTCCATCCATCCTGTTAGTGCATATTCTTTAAATGTATTAGATCTTAACTGATTGTTCTTCCTTCCCTCTTCCCCCAAACAAAGATTAACACATGTCAGTAGCTACTATTTTCAGTAACTACTTGTACCACAATTGGTTATTTTTCAAAGTTTCTGAGTGTTAAAAGAGGGAAAGAGCACCCTCTAAACCTGGATATCAAGATTCAATGAAAATATTACTACAAAGCAGCCTTTATGGGGCTTCTGCTTACAAAATACTAAGTTAATTATCCCAGTGCTTCTCCCAAGGGACTGCTATTCCCCATTTAGGATCAGGTTTCTCTTACAGCACACACAATGGGGAAAGGTTTAGGCAGTTGCAGTTAGTCTTACTGAAATCACACCTACTGTAGTTAACAAACCTTAGAGACCTCAGCAGGTACTTTTAAATTAAAGGAGCTGCGTAAACCACATTTGCATTATGGGAAAGGCAAAAGCCTTGATGTAAATGCAATGTTTTCTGATTTAGAATTAATACAAAGCAAAAATCTCTGTGATGTTCTTCACAGCTCCAGTACACGCAATACATGTATCCCAGTGAACTGAATACAGAGATGAGATCCTTTGATAGAAAAGTCACTTATGTCATGATTGTTTTCTAGCAAACATTTATAATACAAGAAGTAACTCGAGGCAGAAAAATCCTGCAGGTATATTCAGTCTGTTGTGGCTGTTACTTCATTCCAGTCTGACACTAATTATTTAAGCCATTCTTTAAGCACACACAATTTCAAAGAACACCAAATTTTTTCTGAGAGTTTCTTTTCCTTAAATATTCCCAGTATTCACTGATCCAAATTACATTACTGCAATTTACGTACCTTTTAAACAGCAAAGACACTTCTTAAAATAATAAACCTCATCATGTTTTTATCAGCACTGATCTTTCTAAGCCTCTTTTCCACAGCAGTTAACCTACAAAAATACCATAATTATATGCAGCACTGAATTTTAAAAAAAAAAAAATTGCCACAGATGTATTTATCAAGAACTTTCACTAGCACTCACTTAGGAGATATAAATAAACTACTTACCTACAAGGACCTTGTAATGTTTCTGCAATTTCTGTTATTCCAGAGAATAAACTGGCATGAGCTTCTGTCAAACTATTCGAGCACTTGCAGTTCAAAAGGAGAAATACTATGTTTCCTTCCTTAAGAATCACCACTCTGTATTATTAGAGGTGGAGCTGAAACAATGCCCATTAGTTTCTACCACAAAACTCATCATTAACATCTCCTTTCAAAGATTACTTTCAGAGGATCTCCAGAGGACTTTGCATTTGTCTACTGCTTGTTATGGGGCCAGCATCCATACTGGGGATTGAGACAGTTTAGATAAAGAAGGTTTAACTTCCTTTAATAGACAACCCATGCCCAACATGCTTTGTTTTAAATTCCCCAGTTCAGAAACACTACTTCCCTCCCAACATGCACACACACACCAGCACACTGACCTGTCTTTCAACTGTATTGACTTCTGGCATTCCCATGGAGTAACTCTGCAAAAGTTTATCTTCTTTCTGCAAGTTACTGCTTGCTTTTACTGGAGATCCCGTCTTGGACTTTTCACCAATAATCAGTAGTTCAGGCACATCATGAGCTGCCTGCTGCTTACGAATAGACACCAGGGTTATGTTTCTGTCGTTTAAAGTAGCTAAGTAGGACAGTTCCCTTTTCATTTTACTGTCCCGTTTTCTCTCCATTATCTTTCTGGATTTTAAATATTGCAACACCAAACAAAAGCTTTACGAGAGCACTTATTCAGTATCTTATCAGCCACACTTCTTTCAGCTCCGTTTACAACAGTCTGAAGAGTTCTGCCAGTCTGATCAACATGCTCATTAGGTATTCATCACGAAATCCCAGATGTAACCTGTGATCCTTGTGTACACTGCTCGCTGCACTCAGCTACCTGCTCTCCCTGCCAGTTTAAATGTTTCCCACCAATTGGCATCCCTCGTGCTTTCCGAACTGCGATCGACACTGCTAATCTCTGCACACGGCGTTGCAGCAGGCTCAGCCAAGGCTGCTTTCACAAGCTAGGCAAATATGACCTGTGTGCAGCAAGCATGTGCAGAATCAGCCTGACCGGCCAGGCATTAGCTCCCTGTGGCCACGAGCACAAACACAGTTCCTACAGAGGGCAACGCCACTACATTTCCTTCTATGAAACTACAGGGATTTCTTGGATAAAATGTGCTTCCTTCTAACACTGAAAATGTGCCTATGGTTACATAATTAGATAAGGGTCCTAGACCAAAGGTCTTTCACACATTCAGAGCACGAGAACATGCATTATTTGTTTCAAGAAGAAAACAAAAGAGTGAGTACAACATTTATACTTTCTAAAATGTGCCTCTTCACCATTAGCAAGCTTTACTAAAAACCAATGAACCAAACAAAATTAAATGAGCAATTAGTGCCAGAAAGTAAAGGAAAAGTTTATATGCCCTCTGGTAAATTCAGTTCCCCTAAAATCCTCTGGGCAACAAGAGGAACACCTAATTTAGACAGCCATACACATGGTAGTACCACCACTAGAATTGCCTTGAGCCAAGCCTGAATGTATTTCTCTGGGATTGCCCACAGCAAATTCACAGCACTGTGCTAACATGGTAATTGGGATCTCCAGTTCCCTAAGCCCACAGCAGTGCAATCCACTCCTGCAGACACTCCTAAAGAAGACGTACTTAAAGAATGCCCATGGCAGGGAATTTATAAAATATAATAGATATGTTAGCAAGTTACATGTTCCTTGGCTATGAAGTGACATCTTTAAAATAAACTTTAAAATAATTGGTTTAAATTTAATCAGAATTTCTTCAATTTGTTGGAAAAACTCATAGATTTACTCCTATGCAGAGGTTAGCACACAGGATCACCATATCCCTGTCATGTCATGAAAACCTGAGGAATAGATGACAGACACTCCACCCATCTGGCAAGATAAATTCTGATTCTTTTTACTTCCAAAAGCAGAGGTACATCCCTCACACTCCTGCCACATCGGCAGTGGTCCAGAAAACCACCATGCAGGACACTGGCACCCTGGCTTGTCTTCCTGTCATAATTTCTCCACAAAGATGGATCCTCAGCTCTGCTCGCACCATCCAGTTCTTAACTCCACTTCAGAGTTAAAGATCATCTCTGGAAAAAGAAGGTCTCCTGCCAGTGAAGCAAAATTCAAAGTACTTTTGTAGCACTATTTTGTATTATCATTTTCTTAAGATACAAGATCAGTGATAATATTAAAGTTTAAAAAAGGGTTATTTTGAAAACATTTTGAGAAATGGCCCATCTGGAGAGTGTCACTACAAAGAATAAAGTATCTCTGTTCTGTGTTTATCAGTGAAACCAATCTGAGCCACATCTGACTTCAGCTAGAACACTGTTTTAAAAAAATAAAATTGTGTTAAAGGTGAAATATTTCCAGGAATTACTGATTTTAACTCATTTTGAAACAAGCAATTGAAAAACATACAGTTTGACTTATGTGAAAAAATTCAGTACAATATCTTTAAATACTAAAGCTACAACTACATACTAAATACATGTATATAAAGTTTAAAACTAATTTTTGTCTTCCTAAAACAAAACAGTTCTCTCATCCCAAATAAAAGATATTCAGAAATGGAGCTCTGTGTTCTAATTCCAAATAAGAGAAATATCAAATTCTAGATTTTCTTAGTGAACAGAAATTCCAATTTCTGACCATCCCTAAAGTATATACTTGATTCACTCACCTCTGGCAGTATCTTTACTATTAAATGCATGTTAAATACTACCTAGCATGTTTCTGCAAGTAACTACTGTTCATGAAAATATCCTGTGATGAAAGAGAGTAAAAACAACTTGTTTTTTTAAGTCTTCATTTCAGGTTCACCAGCAAAGCTCAACTTAGGCTGACAGAATAATGGGATGTTTAGTAAGTACCTTCTTTCTGATTCCACTAATTCAGCCTTCCTTTCTCCCTCCTCCCCTCACCACCCCCACCACCCACCCCCTCCCCCCAAACTTCTTTGCAACTCTGAGGTAAAAATCTGCTTGTTTCTAAAAGCAGTGAGACAAGTTCTTACTTAGTGCCCCACAGCCATTTGCCTTCAGCAGAGTTCTGGATACTGATTTGGAGGTTGTGCTTTGAACACATTCAGTTTAGAAATATTTATCCACATTTAAAAGTATTCTTTGGCTGGGAAAAAAAAGTTTGCTGTAGTTCTTCAGATGAAAGGGGCATAAGATGCATTTTAACCAGATGATTTAAAATACCTAGTTTAGCTGTGGGCTCAATCAGAGCTTATATGGCATTGGCAAATGAAACCTGTGCAGCTGAGTGAGTCATGAGCAGCACCTGGAGAAAAGGTATCATTCACAAAGCAGAAACCACTGAGCATCTTGTGAAACTAAACAATTTTTATTTACCTTAGTACATGAAACTGAAAGTTCAGAGGTCCTGCCCCATCTCAACCACTTCACAACTCTCTTATGGTTCAGGAGGCAGTTCAGGAAGAGATCCAATGGTGGCACCTCAAGGCTGGCAAGGTCTGCCAGGGAAGTGGGGTTGACCTCTGTGATGTGCTGCTGCTGCACCCCAACAGACTGCTACTGGTTTCCAAGTTATTTTCTCCACTCTTAATTAATTGCCCTTCTAGAGTTTAGGCTAATTGTGTCAGCTGCAAATTGAAGGTGAGCATTTTAGTTAAGGCTGAAAAAGGAAAGGCAATGTTGCCTGTCTCATCTGACAGCAGTACCAGTCCCTAGTTTAAGGCTAGATTTTGCACAGCTTAGGAGTTTCACCAGGAAGAATCACTCAGGCTTGGTAGCATGAGATTCAGATGGCAAATAGAAAATATGCCTGCTGCCTTCACAGCTCTCTGTTAGTGTTGGGCAAAGATGTTTGCATTTTCACATCAGAAAATGCAAAACATTCCAAAAAAAATTAAATCCCTTTGACCTAAAGTGTCAAGAGCTGGTAAAACATGAGTTTTCTGCTTCATGTTACCTGCTACAATCAAACTGTATGATAAACGAACAATAACTATGTGTTTTCACATAAATTAAGTATCCTGGGTTCATCAAGCATTCATCTTTGGCTTTATAGGATGTTCTGGCCTGTGTCTAATCTCTCTGATTCCTTGCCCAAAGAAAGCATCTTAAAACAGTGTTAACAATTACTTGAAAGGTGAGATGCTTTAGTTCAAGAAAAAAATGGGGAGCTGGAGGTAAGAGTGTCATGTTCTGTTTAAAACAATGCAGGAAACAGGAACTAAGCCACAGGAATGACCAAAATAGTGACCAAAAACTGAACTTTGCTTTGTTAACTCAAAAATACATATTACTTTTCACGCCTCTGCATATCCTAATGAACTAAAACCAGTACATGCCTTACACATATGCCTAAAGTCACTCAGACTACACCTAAAGATGAAACAACACCAACTTTAACTTTTCCTTTTTCCCCTCCCTCAAAGAAAATAATGTAAATATAGCTTAAGTGGAGGAGGTGGCTAGAGGAGACTCCACCTTTGTAATCCCAGGATGTTTGATGGGATGTACCTATCTCCTTCCCCACAGGGATGCCTATGGGATAAGACTTGAACACTCAGCTACACCTAGGGCTTCTCTGGGAAATTTAGAAAGTGAGCTTGTGCTTGTGATAGTACTTTCAGTGTGTATGTATGTATGGCCAGACTTTGCGAAGGAAGATCTGGGGAAGGGCTCTCCCCACGTGGGTGTGGCCCTTCCAGCCTGTGTAGTGGATTTTTTAGGTGAGGCACAGCATGCGCAGAACTGGTCCCACCATTTAAGTCCTAAGCTCCATTTGCCATGGCCAAGCGAGCTTAGACAGTGACAGTGAAATCCTCGGGACTGTCTACAGCACCCGGTACTAACCAGGGCTGACCTTGCTGAGCATCCGAGATCTGACAGGATCGGATGGCAGGGAGGCATTTAACTGCCCAGGGGACAGTCCCTACTGAGACTCGAACTTGGGCCCTTGGGATTCAGAGTCCAGAGTGTTCTCCTTTACGCCACAGGACTGCCCCATAGTACTTTTAGTACTATTTAGTCATCTGGCAATTAAATGCATTTGTCACTGGTTATCATTCATACTTATTGTATTCATGCATGCTTCTGCAGGTGATTTATTTACCACCAGCAATCCAATAATAAACGGAATTTCTCTTGCTCAATAAACACTATCCTGCACTGGCCATGAGAATTACTGAACACAGCCAGACTTCTAATCTGGCCATGAGAGCTCACCGGGTGTGACCAGACTCACAGTGAGTTTGTGCACTGTTTGTGCATCCATAGCTGTGGCAGTTCTTACTGAACGCAACCAGACTTACAGGGCTGCATTGGCTCTGCATTTCTGTTGCTTAGACCTGAATTGGCTGTCACTCAGAAAATAAGCCCAGCCACACCAAGCCTCTCTGATATCTGAGATCCAGCAAGGATCTCAAGGTGTGGTATTTCTGCCATCTCTCAATGCAACAGAAAAGTTAGCCTTACTCTTAGCATGACAATTTGACAGACAGATGAAAGGAATCAGTTCAGATATGTGCACTTCGTGTCAATGCAAAGAGGGATGCATTAGTAATAATACATCACCCTCAAAATCCAGTCTGCCTTTAAATGTTGATAATGTTTCTACTCTCCTTCTCAGACATCTTTTTGAACTACCAACATATGATGTGGCTAAACCACAAGTAATCTCACATTTGACAGTATTTAGAGTTATTCTTAATTTGTCTTCAGGATGCAGTCAGCTAAGATGTTTAATTTTTTCCCCCCTAACTTATCAGACTTAGATTGTATTTGGTTTTTATATGTATGATGCAACTGCAGGAAATGGAGCATTAAGTTTGAAAAAAAGTGGGGAGGAGTGAAGCGAAGTATTGCAAAGCTCATAGTAATATCACAAACAACAGTGCTGGTAACTCATGGTTATCAACAAGTTGTTAACAACATGGCTTGAGAACGAGTCCAGGAAACACACAGCCCTTGCGTGTAACAACTATTTCTCCTGTCAGTGTCCTCTTTAAACCAAAAGAGAAGTGGTTAATAAAGGTATCCACTTTTTCTTCACATAAATCCCTGTGCTTGCTCAGCAGTCCTTCTGCAGTCCCACAAAGCAACACAAGCCTCACATTTCCCCCATGAATCAATCAGTTGCTGCTGAAAGTTCAGTAGAAGCTTGGTCATATTCGTTGTACATAACTGTGTCCTTGACTTCTCCAAACCGACATGCTTATTACTGATCATAAAATAAAGGCCATACCTTTTAAGCATTGGAGAGGCAACAAAACTCTCTCTTTAAATATGTTTGCTCCTAGTTTTGAGCCATGAAATCAGAAAGGACTCTTTGGCCACGGTTCTAAGAAAACTGGCAGCAACCAGATACACAGGTGTTTCTATAGCATGAATTTTTTCTTACAACAGATGAAGAAGCATGATCATAATTATTTATTACATTGTAAGAAAAAAGGAAAACAAACAGAAATCTGAAATACAAGGAATTACATTCCTACCTGCTATGAATAAAATTGCTTAAGAGTTGATGACCTCATTTCAAATCAAATCAGCTCAGACTTTGGCTTCAGTCTTTCAGGAAGCAGACTCAATCTTCTCTAAATATTTAAAAAAGGTTTGTTTGCTCGAAACCAGTAAAACTCAATGAAGCACTTCTTTTGTAGCAGGGCTCCAAAACATGCACTGATTTTTTTCATTCCACAGCTTTTTGTATAACTGCAAATTATGTGGACTTGGTACTTTGTCTGCTCTTAGCAGTGTTGGTTTCATTATGATAATTTCTGTTATCTGTCTGTTTATACTGCAGAAATTTGTTTTCAAGGGCCTGGAAACTACCAGACTGATCATATTACCATAGAAAAGGGCACACCTTGTGGGTCAAGGTTTAAGTGCAAAGAACAATTGCAACCTGCATTAAATAATTCGAGTCAAGATTTCCACTGATGCTCATTCAGCAAGCAGGTTAAAAAGGCTGACAGAACTTGTCAGGCAGTGCCACAACGAAACCAGTATTTTTACTTCTGTGTTTCCAACTTAATTTTATAATGTCCATGCTTTGCTCTCAATCAGAGCTGGTTTTGACTTGTGAAGTTTGAGCAAAAGTTTTTTAGAATTCCATGCAGAGAAAAAGGACCCAAATTTTAACCATTTTAACTTCAGTATTTCAAATATAACTTGAGAAAAAGTAATTGTACAAAAGTAACTATTTTAAAAGGCTAATTTGAGAAGACAGAAAAACTTATTACTTGTGAACTAATATTTGCTATGCATATTTAGAAATAAAAAATAATCACAGTTTTAATTCAATATTTTGTAAATATCTCAGTATTTTTTGTGGCATTTAAAAATATCTCTTACACTTGTTTGGAAAAAATAAACAAAAAGTCTCTGGATTGTGATATAAATAAATGAGAGGACTGATTTTTCTTATTATTATTTTTTTCCCAAAGTAAGCAGCCATTCACCATGTAGCAGGCAAACTAATAGCAGACCCTAAGATGCCTTTACAAACCTGCAATTAACTTTTCCGCTATACAGATCAGGAATGTAAGCCTACGTCTTAAGTGACCTCCATATATAATAGATATCCTCTAAACTGTCCCCAGCTGTAAGGTCCACACCATTTAGTTTTACTGTTAGTTCCTTGATGGTACTTGTTTCAAAACACTCTCTGTATTTCTGGCTATGTGGTCAGTGTTTAATCCCAAGTCAAGCTGCTCAGCCTCTGAAATCACTTTCATTCCAAGAAAAGAAAGACAAAACAGCATCTTGTGTTGGCATTACAAATGCCATGTCTAAAATACAAACATATTGCCTTTGTTAGGACAGGTTAAATATTAAAGGCAGTTTATCTTAACAGTTACTTCTATCTCATCCTGGCAGGAACCACCTATATATACGAAACAGGAGTTTTCAGGAATTCCCAAATCTCTAAGTAAGCTTGAAAGCAGCACTCCTCACCACAGCACCTGGGCTCCTCGAACACAGAGCCTTGAGCAAAGTCCTATCTGCTTTCTTGGTGATACAGGCAAAATTTTCTGGGAGGAAGGGTTTCCATTTTCTACACCACCTGTTTGATTCTTTTACTTCTTTTTTCCCTCCTCTCTCTGCAGACTGGTTGCAGTTCCTGTGTAGAAAAAGGCATGAGGCTGTTAAGGCGTTCACTCTTGCAGAGAGCATAATTGTGGGAAATGGACTACCCCTCAAACCTGACACATAATCTCTCAGGTGACCCTGTGTCAGGGAAATCAGGCACAGCCCAGCCAGGTGGGAGCACGAGAGCCCTTCTCACCTGCCCTCCAGCTCTTGCCCTTTTGGACTCTGCCATATGCTGCCAAGACAAGGCATGATCTATTTCGATAAGCGAACAAACCTGAGCACTGCTCACATGTCTCCAATCTCAGCATCACCGTACTCATGGTGGGACTGAAGGGATGGGTGGGGCAGCAGCAGGGGTCTCCCTAAATACAGTGCTGCCCTTAAGCGCATTTTTCTTCCCAGTTTGGAGGTGGATGAAGGTCTGACAGCTCTTGGTTGACATACTCTGACACAGCAGGCAAGAAGTGAGGAAGGAGACCTCAGATGAGAAACACTGCAGGTACATGGAGGAGAGGCTTTCCTATTTCCAGTTGTCAGAGATCAAAATATCACAGAATCACAGAATACGCTGAGTGGGAAGGGACCCACAAGGATCATCAAGTCCAACCCTTAGCCCTGCACAGGACCATTCCCAAGAGTCACATCATGTGCCTGAGAGTATCATCCAAACACTTCTTGAACTCTGACAGGCTTGGTGCTGTGACCACTTCCCTGGGGAGACAGTGTCCATGCTCAGGCACCCTCTGAGGGAAGAACCTTTTTCTAATATCCAACCTAAACCTCCCCTGATACAACTTCAGGCCATTCTCTCGGGTCCTGTCACTGGTCACCAGAAAGCAGAGATCAGTGCCTGCCCCTCCTCTTCCCCTCACAAGGAAGTTGTAAGTGCAATGAGGTCTCCCCTCAGTCTCCTCTTCTCCAGGCTGAACACACCAAGTGACCTCAATCGCTCCTCATGTGGCTTCCCCTCCAGACCCTTCACCATCTTCGTTGCCCTCCTTTGGACTCTCTCTAACAGCTTAATATCTTTCCCATATTGTGGCACCCAAAACTGCCCACAATATCCAAGGTGAGACCGCCCCAATGCAGAGCAGAGCGGGACAATCCCCTCCCTCGCCCGGCTGGCGATGCTGTGCCTGATGCCCCCTCGGACAGGGTTGGCCCTCCTGGCTGCCAGGGCACTGCTGACTCACATTCAGCTTGCCATCAGCCAGGACCCCCAGGTCCCGCTCCACGGCACTGCTTTCCAGCATCTCATTCCCCAGTCTCTACATACATCCAGGATTGTCCCATCCCAGATGCAGAATCCCTCACTTTCCCTTGTTGAACTTCATATGGTTGATGATTTCCCAGTCCTCTAATTTGCTGAGGTTTCTCTGCAGGGTCTCCCTGCCTTTGAGGGAGTCAACATCTCCTCCCAGTTCTGTGTCATCTGAAACTTGCTCAGTATCCCTTCCAGTCCTGCATCCAAGTCATTTATGGAAATGTTGAAGAGAACAAGGTGTAAGATGGAGTCCTGTGGAAGCCCAGTAGTGACAGGTCACTAACTTGTATTTCTACAAAAATCCTGTCAATTATTTGCTCTTCAGGGCTAAGAACTATACAACACTGCCCTGTTCCAGTCTAATACCTTGCATGAACTTACAGTCAACTCTCAGGCAAGAGCCAAAGGCGTCAGTTTCTATCAGTGGAAGAAACATACTTGCAAATGACCAGGAAAATAAGTGAAGTTTGCCTGGATAGAACCATAATGACTCACTGCAGAGGCTTAGAGAAATAAAAAAATGAAGATTAAAAGGTATTTGCTGTTGTTGTGTTTTGTTTTTTTCCTTCTGGAATACCTGACAATAATAATATATATATAATGGCCAGACTACGTGAGTGAAGATCTGGGGAAGGGCTTTCCCCACGTGGGTGTGCCTTTCCAGTCTGCAGAGTGGATTTTTTGGGTGAGGCACAGCATGCGCAGAACTGGCCCCACCATTTAAGTCCTAAGCTCCATTTGCCACAGCCGAGCAAGCTTGGACAGTGACAGTGAAATCCTCAGGACTGTCAACAGCACCCGGTACTAACCAGGGCTGACCCTGCTGAGCATTCGAGATCTGACAGGATCGAATGGCAGGGAGGCATTTAACTGCCCAGGGGATGGTCCCTACTGAGGACTCGAACTTGGCATAATGGTTAGCACTCTGGACCTGACAATAATTCCCTATTAAATAAAATAACACCAGAAGCCTAGAACAATTCCAGTAAGAATCCATATGGACATGTCAGAACTAAAGTGGCAATCAGGAATGCAAGTATCAACACAGGAAACTGCTACTGATTTTATGCAATCTCTTTCAAACAAACAATTGCTTTGAAAACCATCTAAGAGAAATGGCAATACAGGGTAAAGCTCTTTCTGTTTACAAGTACTTTTATCTGAAATATTTAACACCTGGATTGGCATACACAGTTAAAATCCTGGTTTCAAATGCAGATGAGTTTTCTCAAATTGTTTCCTGTGACATGGGTACTGACTCATCATGCCTCAAACTCATTGTAAAAACTGTGTTTGTTTATTGCGTGAGGACACAGAGGAAACTGGAGACATTTGACTCCTAAAAAAAGAGTTCCTGGAACCCTGCAGTTGTGAGAAAAGGAAAACACAAAAAAGCCTTCTAACTCTGAAATTGAGGGTTTTTTTCAGCTCTCAGCAATACTCTAATTTCCAGAATTCACCTCAGCCTGTTCTCTAGGCAAAGAATGTTTCTTCCAAGGACATGTTTAGTTAAAACCAGTGCATTCTGTAGCACAGTATGAAAGAAGGTGACCACCCTGAGAGTTGCTGAGCAACCTTCTGAGATTTATTTACTGTCCTCAATTCCTGGAAAGCAGAGATGTTAAGCCACAGAAGTTCAGGCTCAGTTCATTTATCATTCCCACTTGGTACCTCTGCTGTTGAAATAAAAGCTAGTGAGTAGCAGGGAACTACTTTTAAGCAGCCTTGGCTCACCGCCCAAAAGAGATTCTTCGACTGAATCTACCCCATGGGAAAATCGTTGACTTTTCAAGCTTACTTCATTCTCAGAAGAGAAATAAGTCAGAGGAGGTGACGAGGAACAGTGTCTGCATCTCTCATGTCTGGACTAGCCAAACAGTCTGTTCCAATAATTTTAACTCCCTTCTGTTCTGCTCTGCAGGCAATTTCTTTTTCCTTTCTCTTTCTTAAGCAGTGCCAAGGAGCCAGACATGAGCACAGAATGCAAATCCTGCCTCGTCCTGGCTTCATGCGAAACGATTTGGATTTTCATCAGAACAGCACTCTCCCTTGCTTCCTGAAACAGGCAGAGAGGCACTCACAAACACACATGCACAAATGCACCTTGAACAAGTCAGTGCAGTGAACAACTTATGTGAACCCTTTATAAAGTTTGATGATGGAAGCACCTCACTCAGTAAAAAAATTCACAGTGCAGTTTTGCAGCTTCCTGAGCAGTTTCATAGTTGATTTAAACAGGTGGTAAGGTATGACTGTGAAAGAGGTAGTCCTTCATGGTCCCTTTCATGCCCTAATTAGATGCAGATGGCCCCAGATACATTACCATCTGCATAAAGAAGAATAAAAAGCATGAAGGGTTTGGGCCTGCTATTACAGACACTCAAAAATCATCACCAGCTCCTCAAGAAGCCCAAACTTCCACCTGAAAATGATGGGACTTAAGGTGAGTCTACATATTATTTTGTAAGCTCAATGATGTTATCAGTAGGAGTACATCATTTGCCATCTCATTTCTGCCTGTGTTTTAAATTGCTTGAAAACACTTCCTCCAGCCACCCTAAAAAAATGGCATAAATTTAGAATACATGGAAGGTTAAAACACTCACCCAATCAACAGGATTAAACTCGAACAGTGGAACTGACTTGTTTTCCTACATGGTCCTTGCCCAGCTGGGATAATTTGTGTGAAAATAATCTTCTGCTAACCAAAAGCTATGGGTTAAACCTGCTTAAATTGCCTGGTGATGTAAATAAACATGCTTTATAGGTATTTCTGCAAAAATTCTGCATAAATCCAAGCTACTTAATTCTTCACTGCTTCTGGCTAAAAAAAAAAAAAAGGGCAGCTTTTGCTCACAGATACATGGTACAACACCCATGTCTAGAACATGTAACTCAAAATTAAGGATGACAGTGCAAAATTTTTTTTACTGGAATTGCTTATATTTAGCTACTTTAATAATACAACATATCAGTAAAAACCCCATAGCATTTTCCCTAGATATATCAATGTCACAATGTATTTTCAATGCTTTGGTTTTTTCTTCACAAATATTTAGCATGGAACTATTGGAATTTTACTTCTGCCTCCTGTTACTATGCAACAAAGAATAAATGCACTGTAACATTTAGCAGCCTATCACAAGACCCATACAAAAAGGGAAAACTTACTGTGTATATGAATGACCTAAGATTCCTTCTGCCAAAAATGGTCCCAGGCATTTTGGTAGCTAAGACAGCAGCCCTGAACAAGAGACTTGGTACTACACAGTGAATGCTTCTGAAAGCAAGTAACCAACTGTACAAGAAAGTATAAAAGACCACATGACTGTCATATGAATATCCTTAGACAATATTAATCCAGTTTCTTTCTATTATTACTTGCCAGTTCTTTTATCTTACTAGGTTAGTCATATGTGGAGTAGTCAGCAAGAGTTACAAAAATATACTTTAAAATTGTCTCAAATGCCTTGTAGTCTTGAGGAAAACACAGTGAGCAGAGTCTGCTATTTATTCTGAATAAATAGCTCACTTTAGAAGGCCTGTTTGCATGGGCTTTCTTTCAGACTAAGGACCTTTATGGAAAGTAATTACAACAAGACAAAAATGCTTACAGCGGCAACAAAAGATTAAAAACTTGGTACATCTCTTGCAGGGTGAAAACAAAGCTGAGTTCGTGACAAGACTAATTTAATTTCGTTGGCATGTCAGCCTCATGGAATTTCTACAGACAAGGTTTTGAATAGCGTTCTCACTGCTGGAATGGGAACACCACAGAGAGCTCAGCTCTGTCCTTGCTAAAGTTACTGCCAATACCCCAGATCTTTGCATACAGTATTGCCTGCCACATCGGCATTAAGGTGGTGAAGCTGTTAAGTAGTGATGGTTCAATTAGTCTGGGTTGGACATTCACACATTTAAGGTGAACCTTGTGGTCTCTAAGCCTGTTAGCAACATCAGAAGCTGAATACCCTGTGATTAATGAAAAGTTAACAAAAGAACTTTCAAAGTATCAATATGTCTCTTTTTAATCACTACTAGAGGGACTAAGAAAAATATAAAACTAAGATGGTTAAGAGAGCATATCTTCTATTAGGAAAGGCTGAGATGCTGGGACTGTTCAGCCTGGAGAAGAGAAGGCTGAGAGGGATCTCATCCATGTGTATAAATATCTGAAGGCAGGGTGCAAAGAGGATGGAGCCAAGATCTATCATTGGTGCCCAGTGACAGGACGAGAGGCGATGGACCCAAACAGAAACACAGGAGGTTCCCTCTAAACATCAATAAACACTTTTTACTGTGAGTGTGACTACACACAGGTTACACAGGAAGGTTGTGCAGTGTCCATCCAAAACTCATCTGGACTCAGTCCTGGGCAACCAGCTCTGGACGACTCAATTTGGGCAGGGGGGATGGAGAATGGCCTCCAGAGGTCAAAGAATCATAGAAAGGTTTGGCTTGAAAAAGATATTAAATATCATTTAGTTCCAACACCCTGGTCATAGTCAAGCTGTCACCAACTAGATCAGGTTGCTCAGGGGCACATTCAACCTGGCCTTGAACACTTTCAGGGGTGGGGAATTCGGAACGTCTCTGGGCAGCCTGTTATGGTACTTCACTGCTCTCACAGTAAAGATTTCCCCCTAACACCTAATCTAAATCTCTCCTCTTTTAATTTAAAACTGTTGCCTCTTGTCCTATCACTGTCTGTGTAAAAAGTTACTCTCACTCTTTTTTAGAAGTCTTCTTTAAGTACTGAAAGGCTGCAATTAGATCTCCCTGGGGCCTTCTCTTCTCCAGGCTTAATAACCCCAACTCTTTCAGCCTGTCTGTGTAGGAGAAGTGCTCCAGCTCTCTGATCATCTTCACGGTCCTCCTCTGGACCATGTCTTTCCTGTGTTGAGGACCCCACAGCTGAATGCAGCACTCCAGGTGGGGTCTCAGAGCAGAGTAGAGAGGCAGAATCACCTCTCTTGACCTGCTGGTCACACTGCTTTTGATGCAGCCCAGGATGAGATTGGCCTTCTGGGCTGCAAGCATGTATTGCTGGGTCATGTCCAGCTTTTCATGCATGAGAACCCTCAAGAATCTGCAGGGCTGCTCTCCTAGTCTGTACTCATGTTTGGGATTGCGCCGACCCAGGTGCAGCACCTAGACATTGAACCATTGACTACAACTCTCTAGTTCCTTCCATCCATCCATCCATCCATCCAGTCAATTCCTTCCAAGCTCAGCCATTCTGTGATTCTATGAACTATAAATTATTAGGACTGAGAAACTACTTGATACTCTCACCATCCTGCAGATTTCTCCCTACAACAAGCAAGTGAAACTCAAAAGCCAAGTATGTAGGTGTTTCCCTCATTAATTAGTCTTCTTGCTTCCTGGAACTCTTCACCATTATTACTTAAGTCTCATCTTAATTAAGCTGTGGCTAATCTGTGGTCCTTCAGCTTCATAAAGATACTCAGTTTAAAATTCATACCTTCCAAGGGAGTGACTGTGAGCTCCTTTTCAAGTCAGTGGGGAAAAACACAAATTTCATCACCTAAAACAGACTAGACTTCTTGATCCCTGGAAGAATTTGCCTTTAGTCTGAATCCAGGCAATAATCCTCAAATGCTCACATTACAAGAGAGGTGTTTTGAGTTGAGAGCTGTGAATCCAGCAGAAATCACTTCTGTAAACATACCATAGGCTTTACAGGGAACTGCTCTGTCAGGGAAGAGAAAAAAAGATTAAGACAACAATGCCTGTGGCACTTTCCTTATGAGAGCTGTTAGTTCAGAAATGAAATGTTAGGCCATGCTTGCTGGTCGTCCCAACAGAACTCTTCCAATTTACCTGCTTACATAAAGGTAGAGATGCTCTGGTAAAACCTACAGTCAGTGGTATTTGGGACAGTCAAAATATTTAAATAAAAACACCAGTAAACTAACCAATAAAACTGTGAGGGTTTGACACATTTCCAGTTTCACTCCCACATGGTAAGTCCTTCTAAGTGGAAAACTGAATCCAGGTAGGTCAGAACCAAACAACCATGACCCAAGCTGGACTCTTCTCACTCCCACTACAGTAGAGACTTTGTCTCTCTGCTTCAGGATATAGCAATAGCCACATAAACTATCAATTCAACACTTTCCAACCAGCAGTCTTTTGATTAAGAAGACACAGACATCCCTAGCACCTTCAAGACCTCAAAATGCACAGGTGTCTAGGATATGAAATAGATCATGCTGACCTCAAAGAGACTGAAAGGTCACAGGTTCTAGAAAGGTCTTGTTCAAAGAAACAGGGTTTGAAACTCCCTCCAGTTTTGGATGGCTTCAACTCTGCAAGAGACTGGAGAATGAGTTACCTGTATCAAATTTGCCATATAAACTATTTTATGATTTTAAAATGAAGACTGTGATGGGGGGGGGAAGCATGTAGCAAATGTGAAAGGAGGTCAGAAATATTTTGGACTGTTCCCCTCCTGACCTACAGAATCTGATAGTTTCATTCAAAGCTTCTCAGCTTCCAGGAGAGCAGGACAAGTTCCTTACGTTGTTCCAAGGAAGCCTTTTTAGGAATATGAAGTCTATATGAAGACTCATACATCATTAGAAGCATTTTTTAAAAAACAGTCCCGTTCAGTCTTATCGCTACACTAATCCTCTGCTCTGTGCATACACTCCCCAATCAAGACAAAATAAGTGACAAAGCATATTAGTCAGGGACAGCCTGGGCATCCTCCAGTGGAAACTCCGCAGGGAGCACAGCGGCCCCTCGCTGTAAGGAGATTCGCTTACGATGAGGAGCTTAAGGCAGGGCTGGAAGCCAGGTCGAGCACCATCCTCTCCTGGCAGAAGAAAGGGGCCAGCGTTTACACAGGCAAAACTTGGATGTGGGGGATTGCAGAAAAAAATACCCGTGTCCCGGGGAAGCCTCTGCTTCCTCAGCATCCTAGCCTGCCTGCGGCACCCATTGTGCTGCATAGAGCGGACACGTGTCACGCCCGGCAACGCTGTGCCGGCGCTGTTTCCCACCCTCCCGCGGCATTCCCGGGAAAGGCGGTCCGTGCGGCGGCACAGCCACCCCAGAAAACCTTACTGCTCCTCGCCGCCCTCTCGGGGCTACTGTGATTGCTGGGGACGAGGGGGATAGGAAAAGGAGGCGGAGATGGAGGAGGAGGAGGAGATGGTGGAGGAGGAGATAGAAGTGGAGAAGGAGTAGGTGAAGGAGGAGGAAATAGGAGATAGAAGACGAAAAGGAGGAGGTGGAGGCGAAGATGGAAGAGGAGGAGGAGAAGGTGGAGGAGGAGATGATGGGAGAGCAGGAGATAGAAAAAGAGGAGGAGACGGAGAGGCGGAGATGGAAGAGGAGGCGGAGGCCGGGGGGCGCTGCTCCCGGGCTGGTCCCGCCCTTTCCGCCGAGAAAGCGGCACTGCCCAAGATGGTGGCGGGAGGGCTGTGCCTGTGTGGGCTCCTCAGGTACCGGCGGCCGAGAGGAAGGGCAGGGCAGGAGAAGGCAGGGCAGGGCAGGACAGGAGGCGGCCCGGCACGGCCCCTCCGCGGGCCCTGCCCGGCCGCGGTCCCGCATGCCCCGCGCTGCGCCACCGGCCGCGGGTGGGTTAGTGAGCCGCTCCGGCGCTCCCCGCCCCAGAGGGAGGCCTTTCCCTGCCTGTCACTGTGACACTGGGCCGCCGCAGGGGCCGCTCCTCTGGGGCCGAGCGAGAGCTGCTGGCCGGGAGGAGCCGGGGAGGGGCACGGGGGCCGGGAAGGCGCTCCCGTGGGAAACATCCCGGGGAGCTGCAGGGCGAAGGGAATACCCCTGTCGGTGCCTCGGAGGGCAGAGAAGCGGCGCTGAGCATACCTGGAGAGCTGGCAGGGAGTAGGAAATGAGGTGGGAGTGGGGAATGGCTGGTCCCAGGCTACTAGGCACCAAAGCAGTTCACAATAAGGCAGGCCAAACATGAGCTTGGACTGAATAAAAGCCTTACAATAGGTCTATATAGAAATGTCTGCTAGTTGTATTGCAGAATTGCTGAGGGCTCTACAGCCTTACAGTGTATAGAGCACCTGGAGAGGATACAGGTATATGGCATGAGTAAACAATAATCAATGATTGCAAGGTAACAGGAGGGGAAAAAAGTGATCTTTGGCTAAACAATGTAGTGATTTTATATACAGATATATATACAGATATATGTATATTTTATATACATAATCTGGTGATTTTTATACAGATACTGATGATTTCTGAGATTAGAAGAACTCAAGAAATTGTTGAGCTCCCTGTAGCTCTACCTGTAAGCCCTTCTTGCACAAATTCATACACAGTGTTTCTTCAAAGCAATTACGTGTATTTTAAAATTTCCTGCTTGTTTCAGATTGCTGTGCTCATTGTTAATCCCTGCATTATTTCTAAGTGGAATTTTGTGCATCTGCTTGGTGGTACTGCTGTGGGGAATACGGCTCTGGCTACAACAAAGGAAAAAACAGCTTAGCTCAGCAGGAAGAGATGGGAAACGGCCATTGCTGGTGGCCTTTTTTCACCCGTACTGCAATGCAGGAGGTGGAGGGGAGAGAGTCTTGTGGTGTGCCATAAGAACGCTCCAGAAAAAGTAAGAGCACGTGTTTATCTAACACTGTATTTCATTCTTAGCTTCTGATGGTATTACTTACGCCTATGTTGGCATTTTACCTATTTAAATAGGTACCATTAATCTACCATCCTACATTTTATTGTACATCTGACTTATGTGTGGTTGCACCATTCCACTTCATCCCTTTACCCAGAGTTTGATTTTTCCTGCTGTGGCATTTCTCACTTTTTTCTTTACTTCCTTGAAAGATCCTCTCCTTCCTCCTCAGTTTTCCACTGCTGGTATGGAACTTTATAGTCATAACTCATCAGTACGTGACTGATAATCTTGATACTTGACTCTTGGTGCAGGAGGCAAAAGAAGTTAATAGCGAAAGTTGATTTAACATTAGTTCATCTACTGGTTTGCACAGTTGTCTGCATTTTGCTCATTCTGTGCAATAGACAGACATCTGTAAGGCAGGGTGTTCTTAAATCTGTAGAATAACACTGGACTCCTTTTATGTTTTAGTCCCAAAAAGTATTCCCAAAGTCCTCAGCCATATGCTTTTCTGCAGATCAGAAAAAAATGTGCAAGTATTAGGAAAAGTATAACTTAATTAAAAACATTTCACAGCTAGGTCAGACATTCTTGCTTTCTTCTTGAGTAATTTTGAATGGATAGTATTTTAGTTTCTTGTTAAAAAATTTGAAGAGAAGAATGAATTAAATTCTTTTTCTTTATTCTTACAGGTACAGAAATGTAACGTGTGTTGTTTACACTGGTGACAGAGATGCCACTGGAGAAGAAATAGTAGAAGGCGCTTTCAGAAGATTCAATATTAAATTAATACATCCTGTGAAGTTTGTATTCCTAGAAAGACGCTACCTGGTGGAAGCTTCTCTTTATCCTCACTTCACTTTGCTAGGACAAAGTTTAGGATCAGTGTTCCTCGGCTGGGAAGCTCTTCTAAAGTGTGTTCCTGATATTTATATTGACTCCATGGGTTATACCTTCACACTTCCTCTCTTTAAGTATTTAGGAGGTTGTCGTGTTGGATGCTATGTCCATTATCCCACTATCAGCACCGACATGCTCTCTGTCGTTAGGAATCAGGATACCAGGTTTAACAATGCAGCCTTCATTACAAACAGTCCTTTCTTCAGCAAATTTAAACTTGTCTACTACTATTTCTTTGCTTTCATGTATGGTTTAGTTGGTTCCTGCAGTGATGTGATTATGGTTAATTCTTCTTGGACACTAAATCACATCCTTTCCCTCTGGAGAGCTGGGGCTTGCACTACTGTTGTGTATCCACCGTGTGATGTTCAGACTTTCCTAGATATTCCACTGGAAGTGGAAGAGAGCACCAGTGAATATTCCATTGTTTCTGTCAGCCAGTTCAGGCCTGAAAAAGATCATCCTTTGCAAATCAGAGCATTTGCTAAACTGCTGAAAGAGAAGAGAGTGGGGCAGCAGCCAACACTGAAGCTGATCTTAATTGGAGGCTGTCGCAACCAGCAAGATGAAGAGCGTGTAAATAACCTCAAACGTCTTTGCGAAGAGCTGGGAGTTGGTAATGATGTGGTGTTCAGGATAAACATTCCCTTTGAGGAGCTAAAGAGACACCTGGCCGAGGCCACCATCGGCCTGCATACCATGTGGAATGAGCACTTTGGGATCGGTCAGTACCTTTCCTCAGTTCAGCTGTTCATCCCTGGGTGTCTGGGCATAGAGGTCTGCATGCCAAGCAGGTGTCCAGCTCCCATTCCCTTTGGAGGCAGTGTAGCTGCAGTAAAGCCTACAGGATCAATGCAGATGTCTAACCACTAGGTGCTACGGTAGTGCAGGCTGAAGTGCTGTAGTTCTAGGCTGTTAATCCTGGGCATTCTGTGATCACCTAAACAGACACCTAAGTCCCATCTGCCCAGGATGTTCTGTTGACCTCCAGTTACCGCCCTGCAAGGTCATGGATCACCCTATGGTCCTTGGGTTAGGTTTGCCAGCCTTACACAGAGGCCTTCCAGAGCCTCAAAAGGCAGCAAGTACTTCTAATTAAGCACCTTAGATTGTGTCCTGTTGGCTCTACAGACTGCAGGGGGAGCTTAGACACAGGTTATATGTAGACATCCATGTGTCCGTGTGTTTTGGTCATGGTTCACCTTCCTCAAATGCCATTTTAAATGTCCAGTATATGTCATGGAGCTCTAGTTGCTGTTTCAGAGGCATGAGTCTACCACAGATCATGTCATAGATGAGCCCTATGTGGATGCCACCAGGTATCCTTGGGCCATCCCATTGCACTAGGCATGTGTGCTGAGGCAAATAAATCAAATCCTTAAATCAGTCAGTGTAGCATGGAGCACAGTGCCAAGGAGGAGCTGGAACCTGGTTTGCAATGTACTGTCATACAGAATTAAGGAATAGGGCTCAGTTTATTTGGATTCCTTGAGTCCTGACCTTGAAAGGGAATGCAAGATTGCTTATCTGCCATAAACCTACAACAGGGTAAGTTAGCAGCCAAGCAGATGGATGCCATACTTGGCTATAATGTGACTAAACTGCAGGTAATGTCTTCACACCATGAGAATGCAAGCTAAATATAAGGAGTAGAAGATTATGGTTTGTAGAAACCTGGTAGAAAAAAATGTACCCTGAAGTGTTTCCCAGAAGCAACTGCAAAATGATGTGGTTTCATATTTTTTTTTCACCCACAAAACAGCTTAGTTAGATTTATTTTTTTAAGTGATACAATCACACTGTGATTTTGAATCTGAGCATTATTTCACCTTCATCTCAAGGGCTTTTTAGGTATAAAAAACATATTCCAAAACCTTGGAGCATTATTTATAGTAGGCAATGTTTGAGCTGGGTGAACTTATAAAAATCAAACCAGAACTGAAAAGAATCAGCAATTAAACGGATTTCTGATGTCTATTCTGGAACCGTGGAGAAGAATTAAGTTGTTACATACATTATGTGCTGTTCCGACCATGCTGCTTTTTGTTGAGAAAAGCTTACTGATTCCCATTTCATTAAAATGCCTTCTGTCAGAAATGCAGATGTAGCAATAACAATTTTTACTATGTCTTGCTGAGTTGTCAAAAGATGCAATGATTTGTTAATCTGCCAAATACTGACTTCTGAATATTATCTGGTTGAAATGTGCGAAGTCAACTTCTTTCTCAGTCTCTTTCAGTATGTTTAAAATCTTCAGTATGAATGAAAAAATGAATAGAGTAACATTCAGCTCTAACTTTTAAATTTTTTTGCAGTTGTCACCATACCATAAAACCAGTGTTGCAGTGCTCTGTCACAGAACTGTGTAGTGTTCTGTCACAGAGCTACCTTCCATGTTTATCTTTACATTTATTTCAACATCTACCTTTTTTTTCCACCACATATAACAGTGATAGAATCTGTCTCAGGTAAATCAGATATGTTACACGAACCACAATTTAACCAGGTTATATACTATTTCTAATTTCAATTTTATGTGTTTAACAGAAGCTATCATTTCAGTCCTTAGCACTGGGAAACTTAAATTGGTGTTTTTTATGAGAGCATTTACGCTGTATTTTTCCAACTTAGCTAGAATGGCAGTCTGTAGTAACTTACAATTCTGTGTGAGTTTTACTGTTGTTTTAACTTTTCAGTGTTCTATAGAAAGCCAAAATACAGAATGTGCACATTCATATCAACATGTTTTGTTTCTTTTACAGGAGTAGTTGAATGTATGGCTGCTGGCACAGTTATCCTGGCTCACAATTCTGGAGGCCCCAAATTAGATATTGTGGTACCCTATGAAGGACATGTTACAGGCTTCCTAGCAGAAAACGAGGACAGTTATGCTGAGACAATGGCTTGTATCCTCTCTTTGCCTCCTGAAAAAAGATTAGAGATCAGAGAAAATGCTCGTCGCTCTGTGCACAGGTTTTCTGACCAGCATTTTGAAGACACATTCCTGTTATCTGTGGAGCCATTATTTAAATAAACGTACATAAATAAAAATATATATGAGTAAAATTAACTTTTTGTATTTGACTGGGTGGCACCTGTAAATATATCTAATCTATGATCCCTTGGTCCCATTCAATAAAGAGGTTTGTTTTTCGTTCTGTCAGGCATCTGTTTTACATAATAGACATTTTTTTACTGGGAAAAAACGCTTCTGTGTTGACTACATGACAGTATGGTGCACTTCAAAATCCTCTGGATTCACAAACCATGATATTGCTTTGGCAACAGAAAGCTCCTTGATCATCAGGAAGCTCTTTTATTTATTGAATTCTTTCAGTCTTCACCTGTTTTATGACTCTACCCACAATCATGCTTTTTGAAGTCAACACTTGTTTTATAGCCTTTGTACCCAGACGGTACAGAATCCAGAATCTACCACATTTTCACTTGATGTTCCCTCTTGTGTGGCAAAATTCTGTTGTGTAGGATTTTGAGGGTAGTTGTGAAGACATCATTACCTACACTGATTCCTTTAGGATAATCATATGATAGTGTCCTTTTTAAAGTGTAATCATTGCACTTTTCTATGATCCTTATATTAGGTATTTTCTCGTGTTCGGTCATGGTGTAAGAGCTCGATATTTTTCCAACCCTACTCTACTGAAAGGTTTTCTGTTACTAAGGATTAGAAAGGTCTAGGTTAGAGAGCATAATTTAATGCTATGCAGACATGAATGTTAAAGCTCTAAACTACTGGTTATTATAAAACTGAGAACAGTACAAACTAAATAGTTAAGAACTGGACATCTGCTTTTGTATAAAAATGGAAAAACGTTCAGTCCTTTTTTGAGCCATCAAAGTTTATTTTAGCAAACTAAGAGAACTGCAAAACTTCAAATTAGCAGATGTGTGCTGTAGATGCAATACAGCAGAGAGGAGACAGTCTAGGAAGTTCCTGGGCTGTGTAGAAGATAACTTCCTGAAAGAGCTGGTCAGTGAGCCAGCCAGGGGTGGTGCCCCACTGGACCTGCTGTTTGTGAACAGAGAGGGACTGGTGGGTGATGTGATGGTTGGAGGCCAATTTGGGCACAGTGATCATGAAATGATAGTTTTAAATTCTCAGAGAGATAAGGAGTGGGGTCAGTAGAACTGCCATCTTGGACTTCTGGAGGGCAGACCTTGGCCTGTTCAGGACCTTGGTTGACACAGTCCCTTGTGTGGCAGTCCTGAAGGGCAGAGGAACTCAGGAAGGCTGGACATTCTTCAAGAGGGAAACCCTAAAGGTAAAGGAGCAGGCTGTCTCCAAGAGCCAAAAGATAAGCTGGCAGGGAAGAAGATTAGCCTGTGTGCAACTCAGGAAAAAAAAGGGAGAGTTTATGACCCTTGGAAGAAGGAGCAGGCAACTCAGGAGGACTACATGGATGTCATGAGTTTATGCAGGGAGAAAATTAGATGGGTCAAAGCCCAACTAGAATTTAATTTGGACACTGCTGTAAAATACAATTGAAACATTTCTTTAAATACATCAGCAAGAAAAGGAAGGCTAAGGAGAATCTCTGTCCTTTATTGGATGTGGAGGGAAGATAGGGATGAAGGATAAGGAAAAGACTGAAGCACTTAATATCTTCTTTGCCCCAGTCTTTAAGTGTAAGACCAGTGATTCTCTGTGTGTTCAGGCCCCTGAGCTGGTGAAGGGTCTGAAGCACCAGTCTCATGAGGAGCAGCTGAGGGATCTGGGGTTGTTTAGTCTGGAGAAAAGGAGGTTCAGAGGGACCTTATTACTCCCTACATCTACCTGCTGGGAGGTTGTAGCCAGGTGGGGGTCAGCCTCCTCTCAGGGAACAAGTGATAGGACAAGAGGAAACGACCTCTAGTTGTATCAAGGGAGGTTTAGATTGGAAATTAGGAAAAATTTCAACACAGAAAGGGTTGTCAAACATTGGAACACACTGGTCTGGGAAGTGGTGGAGTCACCGTCCCTGGAAGTATTTAAAAGATGTGTGTATGTGGCACCTAAGGACATGGTTTTGTGGTGGACTTGGCAGTGTTAGGTTAACAGTGGGACTCAATGATCTTTTCTGACCTAAATGATCCCTTGAAAAAGCTGCTAAAATCAGACTTTGCAATGTAGTTTCCCCTCTATTTAAGATTCACCCGGACTATATAAAATCTTTTACATGAAAAAATGCAGTTGGAAGAACCTACGTCCCATGTTTTATTAGGAATTGAGGAAAGCACAATTTTTGTGGTGCTAATAGACCCTTTTGCT
This sequence comes from Acropternis orthonyx, assembly GCA_035583155.1. Classification (NCBI taxonomy): domain Eukaryota; kingdom Metazoa; phylum Chordata; class Aves; order Passeriformes; family Rhinocryptidae; genus Acropternis; species Acropternis orthonyx. The sequence goes on along the minus strand of JAWWEU010000001.1, from coordinate 53,561,043 downwards.
GCTACTATATAAAATTGCTGAGCAGTTGATGATACTATGTTGAGTCAGTCTGTAAATAAAGCCATGGATTACAAAGCTGTACTAGCAGTGCACAGAGATTATGAGAAGCTGGAATAGATTCTTAAAATGAGGAGTTGATTGAGCTAAGGAAATAAAATATACAAACAGGAGATGTTCTTACATGATACAAAAATGGTCAAATAGAGTATGCAATCAGAAATTTGCTCAGGCAAGAACTGTCAGAAATATCCAGGTAGTTTAGAATAAAAGATGAAAGTGCATTTCAGTCTGGATGAGGATTTTTCAACATTCAGACATCTGAAAAGTAGTCTGTTTTTTGGGGTTTTGTTTTTTTTTTTTTTTTTTTTGGGGGGGTGGGTTTGCTTTTAAAGAGAGTAATAATAGCCTTCTATGAATTTTAACTGAGTGTTTAGCACTGTTGAAAAGCAGCTGATTTACTTGGCATTTAAGCCAAGTTATCCTTAAATTTTGTCACTGATGTGGCTGAAATTTCAAGCCAGTTAAAATTTTGTGACAGTAACTGTGCTGATGTTCCAAGTAGCTCGGCTTCCTGGTTGCCTTTTTCATTATATATGTGAACACTAAATTACCCATGACTATTTTCTAAAGCATCATCAGATTTTCCAAGTAATTTGTGAGGTAAACTCATCTTTTCTTCATCAGTTTGACCTCTATTTGTTGAAAAGATGGGCAACTCCATGGTTCTTTCTGCTGGAGAAGTTGCCAGTTTTTCCAGAGATTCCTCCAGTTCATGTCTGAGTTCATCTTCAGAATCTTCAAAATTTCTGCAAAGTAAAACAAAATAATTAAGTAAGTCAATATAACTTTGTTCCAAACCTTATTCCTTTCAAGGTGTTTTAGATTTGTTTTAAACACTTTATACAAGCAACACATATTAAGTGAACTGCTTCTTCTCCCTCTGTGAGATTTTTTACCTGTATTTATAAGGCAAGAGAAAGGAGCTGAAAAGCCATGTTAATATTACTGCACAACGTAATTTTTAATGACAGCATTGGGTGTGACACATTACATTACAGAATTAAAAGCTAAATTAGCAGACTTTGTAAGTTTCTTAATTTATGAATTTAAAAGGACACAAGAAAAGGCTTTAGGCAATGTCATTTCATGAAAACTGTTCAGTTGTACAGCTTTTCCTTCTGATGTGCTTGACTTACATGTCTTCATCATCTGATCTTGGCTCAAGCCTGCCATCATCAACAGCAACAGCAGAGTATGTTTCTGAATCATCTTTCCTGTTTTGTTTCGGAGGCAACAGAGTTAATCTCCCTTCTGGAAAGGAAGAGAAACTTTCCTTCAGTTGTGTAATAGAGAAGTGTAAAAGTATGTGTAAAGTAAAAGCAAATGAGTAAATGCTTGAATTGTTCATTGTTGTTAAAATCACAACAATGTAAATACCATACTTGTGTTATTCTTCATCACATGTTTTAGCCAGTGGTTTGTAACTTCTCCTTCATGGAACCTCATGTGTTTGTAGACCATAAGCAAAGGACTATTAAAGTTAAGTAAAAAAGGCAATCTGATGTTATTAGGTTTAAGTTCCAAATAGAGGGATCTCTATTTTCAGTGGAAAACTTAGGGGAATAATATTGGGGAAAGTCTGGAAATTACTACTTAGATGTAGCTATGGATAACTGAAAATCCTTCCTTCCGAAGACTGAAGGGCAACCCTAACCTGAAGGTGGGAGAACAATGCTGAGTTGTTACTTTAGTATAAAGACTGAAATTCTGCATATGATCCAACAGAAACCTGTCCATTTGGGTAAAATTGTACTCCACAATGTCAGCTTGAGTCAAAGGGCAGAACTAGGTATTGAGAGAGTGCCATATTTTAATAAATGTAATGAATAAAACCAACAGCAATTAGAATACCCATGTGACTTACTCTTCTTTAACCCCATGAACTGCTAACATTAGTGAAAAGTGGTTTGAGTTTTATTTTGGTGTATTCCTCTTTTCTTTTTTTGATGCATAAGCAATAAAGGTAGTCTTAGGAGAGGGATTTAGCTGGCACAATTAGCTGGGTTTGCCCTCAAGATGGAGCAGTTTTAAAAGAGCTTGTTATGCTATAAGAAAAGTTTGTGAGGCATAATTAGCAGGAAAGGGCTGACTGCACAGTTGCAAATGAAAGATATTTCTGATAATACATTAAAATTGTTGAAACTTGGAATGTACAGTTTACTTGCTCAAAAGTCCTGTCATCCAGTTATACATCAAGTAGATTGGCAACTGTGCATAAACCCACAATCTCCAGTAACATATACAGCATCTTTCTGCAGAAAATACTCTGGCTTTTTAGGCAAGAACTTTGATGAAAAGTAAATGTAGTTTTTAAAACAGTCTGTTACTTTAGAAAAGTGCATTGCAGTATAAGTGAGTTTGAATCCATTTCAGTGTCAGCTGTATCAGCATGGACCATATTGTTAAGTGAGTTACCATGTACTACAATTTACAGCTGTTCTACAGAAACACGTGTTTGTAACCCTAGCAGTTGCAGGGGTTAGATCCAGGTTTGTGGTACATGCCAACTTGCTGGCAGTAGTAGCTTACCTCCATCTATCCAAGCAAACAAAAGAATTGCACATGAAAGTAACAGAGAGTAAGTAGGGCTTGCCCTTTTCCCTCCTATTGAAATCAGCAACGTCCTGAAAGAGGTCTTTCAATGCTTCAGGACAGAGCAGGGGATCTGCCCATGTTTTTCTAGTTTGCCAACTGCTTCAAAATGTTGGTTTTCATCACAAACCCCCTGCCAATGGTAGAAGAAATAACACGCTAAAGAAAGACATGCAGAATTTACAGTAAAAATACATCCTACCCTGTTCTTCTTCAAGACAGATCATGGAATCACTAGACAGCTCTGCTTCTGCTAAGATGTTCAAGAGTGTCTCTGGCGGCGTTTGGTTCCACTGCTTCCTACTTTCTGGGATGTCTTCAGGCAGAATAGCATGGTCAGCTGAGGAACAGAAAGGTTCTTAGGTCACTAAAGCATGACTGTAGCTTGGGACTGTCTTTTGGCATAAGTCTCTAAGTAGTCTGGCTGAATTTTAGCAGATCCCTACTTTCCGTGAAAGCCAAAACTTTCTTACCAAGTTCATTTTCAGCCACAGTAGGACATAGAGATGTGACATCAGCAGCAGCTAAAAAATTCAGTAGTGTCTGAGGGGCTCCAGCTTGCCAATGTTTTCTGGGTTTTTTTGTATCATCTATGTCATTAGACTCTTAAGGGGAAGAAAAGAGGAGCAAAGTTATTTCAAATTTTTTAAAGTAGATTTCAATGTGATTATAATATGTGGCACAAAGAGAGAGCTCATCAGATAAACTTGCTGTAGGCTGGAGTTACTGAATTTACCTTACTCCTATGTAATTTTCAGGATTAACACTCAACATTGTGTCTCCCCAAGAAATACCTGTTTGGTATCCAGACAGTTCTTCCAAAGCTCTGTCCACATGATTTTCATAAGCTTCCACCAATTTCTCCTTAAGATTCTCACCATCCACAAAAGTTAAGGTCTCACTGAGTTTATCTAGTACCTGAAAAAAAATTGTTTACTCTGGAAACCGAAAACAAATATGGTACAATAACTAATCACTCCTCATTTTACTGTGTTTGACAGCCAAACTCATGTATGCACAGGGAAATTGTGTAACAAAAAGTGAAGTAGCAGAACTCAAAAGTCATGTTGTAGTTTGTGTATCAGAGGGCTGCATGGGGCTCTGCAGAGATGTGAAAAAACAGAATGGCAAAATAGTGCTTTATAAATTAAAAATGTAGATACTAGAAATATATCTTCCATGTTACTGTTAGAAATATTTTTTTAAAAATCTAATATACTAATACAAATATTAATAAGTAACTACCATGTTGATCAGCCACAAATGTAATTTTTATAAATGAAATCACATAATGTTGTCTGAAGTTTCACTTCTACTTTTTATAAATAGCAGCTGGGTCATATCAATATTATTCTTGCTTTGTGATACAATACCAGTGAAAAGAAAGATAAATGTTCCAAAACAATTTACAAATCAAATTTGGCATTTGCAGACTAACTCAGTTTTCAGACAAGTTCTTCCTCTCAAGCCCTTTATGAAATACAAGTATCCGCAATCCTTTATCTTTTACCATGATTGACCCAGATATCACCCAATTTTCTTATAAGTAATTATCCTCTCGAAGAAGTGCAGATATATGCAACATGTCAGCAAATCCTCAATAGGAAGTTTCATAACAACAAAGGTAGAGGATGACAGTAATGGAAACAAATCTTAGATTATGGAGCTGTCATGGTTTCAGATAACTAATGTAAATGGTTTGAATATAACTACAGTGTACCTCTGCTTCTTGAATGCTGTCTTCCTCAGGAACACAAACATCTAAGTTAATTTCAAACTTTACTCCCCCCTAAAGAAAATTCACACACATCATTAATTTAGTTTATTAAATAAAAACATGTAATTAAAAGTACACAGTTTATATGGAACTACAAATTTTAAAACTACTTTTTATTAAAAATAACTTTTATTGAACAATTTTTCCTTGTATTTAACATGATCAAAGTTGAACAAATTGGACAAAAATAGACTCCCCTAAATATAGATTATTTTATTTTAGTGATATTTTGAAATTACTTCATTCACTTTTGATTTAAAGAAAATGTGTTTGATAGTAATTTCATTCAAATCCTTGCACTACACACAGGTGGTTCTTAAACATCATTCTCAACCAGTGCTAGAAGTTGAATACTGTACCACTTCCATGCAATATTTCACAAAAGACCTTTAGTCCACTTCACAATGACCTTATGATCAGAAACCTTCCTGATATCTTTTGTAGTTTTCCATTCAATTCCCATCTCCTTCTAAAATTTAAAAAGCATTATAGAGAACAATCTTTTATAACAAAATGTTTAAAAATTAGCACCCTGGTTTGACTTCACTTAAACTTTGAATAAGCATGAGTTCCCATGCACTAATACACTTTGATATAAAGAAGAGTAGGTAGGGATTGGTTAGTATGTAGAAATATCTAAAGAGAGTCTTCCTCAAAGATCAGAAATGCTCATTTATTTTCTTAATGACTCTATCTTCTCATATAAATTTTAACCAACAGTAGACCAGCACTCTCAATTGATTCTCAAATAACTTGATTTCCAGAGCTACAGAATAACACAATGATTTGAAATGTACAGACATAAGAAGAAACTGGAAAAGAAAATAAAACAATAAGGATGGATACCTTTCTGTTATGTTTCCTTTCTAACAGTTTTTGGTCTTGTCTATCCTGGAGTTGGACTTGTTCAAAGTTTTCTTCCATGTTCTGGAAGGAAAAAAACCCCAGCTTAAAATACACTCTTTGTAACCAAAATATGTGCATACCCTGCAAAGAAAAAGAAGTTGTTTAAGTAGTAAATATAGTCACTAATTTCTTTGTACATATACATATATCTGTAAGAATATTCAATTCATTGCCAATTCTTGCTTATCTGGCAAAAAGAAAAATAGAAAATCTTGCATAAAGTGCAAATCTCTGATTTTTTAAAAAACCCTGTTTTTGAGTCAAGAGGTAAATAATACATCTCCTTTTTTTTATTATCACATGTAAGATGAATCAGGCTCATTACATGCTGGAAAACTTTGGAAGTGATGAAAATCAAGATTTTAGTGGAAATCTACGCCTATAGAAAGCATAGTCATGTTAAATAGTATCTTGTTTTCTGGTAACACATAAAAAACATTTAATTACTGTTTTTCATATTCTTATGTCTTCTGTTAGGACAAGTCAGTTAAAAGCAAAGTAAATAGTAGTATACACCTCCTTCAGTGATCTGTGGCAATTAGTGCATGTCTTCAACCTCAGGTGAAACCACAACAGTTCACTTTTTACTTTTGAAAACATCTATGCAGTTTATCCAGTAGCTGGAGAGTCCATGAAATAAGGTGACATCAAGCAGGTTCAAAATCTAAGGTTTCTTTTTCCTTATCATATGTTTCCCATTAAATCACTTGGGATATAATTTCTGTCCTAACATGGCTCTAGCTGCCTAAAACCCACTTCATCTCATCAAGTGGTATAAATTCATTTTAGTAAAAGTCAGACCCAGGATCACTGAAGAGGATCCTACCAATATCAGCAGGTTTGGCCGAAGTTCCAGCTGCAGTAGGGTAGCAACGTCTGTCACTGGCTTATGGGGAAATCTGCCCCTTGCTACTGAACAGTGCAGGAATTCCTACGCCACATGAAGCACATCCTGACTGAAGAGCCCTCCCAGCTAGATCAAGGCTGTTTACTCTTCAGAAAGACAGGGAATTTGCACACTGTGATTAATTTGCATAATTGGAGGCTTTCATTCATTTGACTTGAAGAAAACTGCGTTTTTTGCTGCAGAACTTTCATGTGGTCTGGAAAACTCCTCTAGTGTTTACAATGACAATCTGGTAAAGTGGAAGTGCAATAATTCTGAAACTCCATTCCAGTAGCTGCTTAGGTAGTATTTGATGAGAAAGAAGTGGAGGAGTACTGTATCTGGAAAGCACTGCCTCAGCCTCTCTATTCCACTTCTCTCAATTATTTTTTTTAAGTAATGACTTCCCATGACACTGGACTCTAACTTTCCACACTTCCTACTCTGGACTGTCATGAACTGCTGTATTCTCAGAGTGGCTTCTTTGCTTCACTCAGAAAGCAAGGAAAAGGAACATACCACAAAAAGAAATTCAGTAAAAGTGCATCCTAACATTTACAGATGAAAAAGAATTACCCAAACAAGTCAGGACACAGCCAAAGAAACTTTCTAAGTTATTCACGATGGGAACCTAGGGACACTTTCACATACAGTGCAAGCATTAGGTGAGATTTAAGCTTTATCATTTTTCAGATTGGTCACAGAGAATGAATCAAAGACCATGAGGGACTTATTTAGAAAGTTCTGTTTAGAAGGAGATGGTACTGATACCCGAAGTGATTCTTCTGCTGTTCCATATGTGCCTTTTTTTTCAGACTGATGCACAGCTTTCTCTTGTCTCACAAGATAGGTTTTATGCTGTATTTTTTCATTCTCCTAGGAAATATTTTTATAAAATGTTCATTTCAATTTCTAATTAAGTGTTCTAGCATAGAAAAAGAAAAAATACATATGAGTGCCTGTATGATTGAGCTTTGTTACCTGGAGGATCCCTGCTCTAAATCTGTATTCTTTTATATCACTGTGGTATTCTTCCCGAATTTTCTGCAATTGTTTCAGGTACTCCTATTAAAGGACAGGAAGGTAGAACACATATCTATTGCAAATACATACAAAAATTACACTAGCTAAACAAAATATTCTATCTAATTTTGTGTATAAAAGAAAAATGAGGTCAGTGTCCCTTACTGACAATTTTAAAGATTGCATGATACTTTCTATTAGAGGACATTTTGGGGTTAAAACTCTTCCAGACTTTAAGTTTTCCAGACTGTTTCATGCTTTTTTGTAGATTTATGTCTAAACCAGCTAAGAACTATCTGAGTAATGATGCTAAGGTTGCAATCCAAGAACAGAGGACTAGAAATCATGAGGACAAAAAATTATGTAATATTTGTTGTATGGCAATTTGCTACCCATAGCAAAACAAACTCTGGTAATCTTTTCTTGGAGAACCTCCAATGTTCCTATGCTTTGGAACAAAAACTTCAAATTTGACCAAAATATAACTTTTATGTTAAGGACATCTCTGTTACTGTTTATATGAGAGTCTATCCCAATTTTGCCCATGTTACAAATAGAAAAATCTGTAAAATATGTTGGAGTGTTTTTTGTTTTTTTTTTTTTTCATATTTAGTACAGATTTTGTGGAATTAAACAGCAACAGTTTCTGGAGAATGTGTAAATGATGAGTATGTTCTTATTCTAAAGTCTGACCATTATGTAAAAGTTAATATATTCATATTTATTCTGACATTTTTTAATAAATCAAAGATAGACAGATTAATTGAATCTACATATAGTCATACAAGAAAGAATTATCAGTTTGTTTCCTCTGTCACCCAAATGCAAAATTAGAAAAAAGTATGTAGTTTCTCTATAAAAAGACGGGAAAAGAATGGAAAGGAATCGATGGCAAAGAGAATCTCATTAAAAAAATTAATTCATATGCAAAGAACACTACTATTATGGACTGTAAGAAGACAGCTTTAAGCAGCTAAGGAAGAGGCTACATTTACCTGTTCTTTCATATAATTCTTTCTAGATATGTCCTGCTGATGGTTTTTGAGATGCTCTTCCTTCATTTTCTGCTGCTGTATTTGGTCATGGTGTGGGTCAGCAGAGGATGGTCGTAGTCCCTATGGAGGTACAAATAAATCCCAGAGCGAAGGAATTGTCATTTAGAATCCTTTCCTTCAGTGCTCACTCCATTCACTCTCCCTGTTCCGCTGAAGAATGCAGTAAGGCAAGTGTACATTTTTGGAGGAAAAAGTTACAGTAGAATTTTACATTGTTACAGTTTTGTATTAGAAAATAAAACCTCAAGATGAGCATTGCAGAGCAGATCGGGGAATTTACCAGAGCAAAACCTTCTACCTGTCAGTGTTAGTTTGATGTTAGAAAGACATCAGTTCATCTTCAGGTTTTCATTCACTTCCTTTTACAGATTTTATTCTGTGATTCAGTATTTACCTACCATCTGTTTTTCCACTTTAATCTTGTACTGTTTGGCTTCAAAACGCCTTTGAAGAAATTCTGCGGTCCTGAGAGAAGAAAGTGATGTTCATATACTACATTTTATTTCACAGACTCTGCTACCTTCTGCACAAATAATTCCCTGTAGGTTCTATCACATATGAAAAGTAGAGCTCTCTTTGTAGTACATAAATATATAAATATAGATAAAATATGTATAAATATGGCACAACAGTAAACCAAAACATATTCTCTTCAGGCATGCCCCTTCCTATTACTTCAGTCACATCAGCCTTCGAAGAGTGCAGCAAATCCTTCTCCACCTTTTATTTGTTAAATGGCAAGTGAAAGTGTTAATGAAAATAAAATTTATTTCCATGATCCTCAAAATTAGTGAAAACTGTCAGAATGGAGGTTATATATTCAGCAACCTCTTTATTGTCTTTCTCCCGTCCCGTGCCTAATTCTATCAGTCTGACTTTGTGTAGTTTCTAAACTTTTACTTTGCTTTTTGATATGAAATAACCATCAGTCACTTGTAAGCTCTCTGTTTTCTGTTTATTTCATTTCCTACCTTCCAAATCCACGTGTGCCACAGAGAGCCAAACTGAATTGACTTTGTCCTTATATAGGGCACTAGAAACTCAGGTCAGAAAAGATGTTCTAAATTTGATAATCCTTAACTGAAACATTGTAAACACTGTTGTCACTGAATGAAAGTTAATAATTCAGTCAACCTCAAAGGAAAACTTTGAAAGTAGGCTTTATTGAAAGTCCCTTTCTCAAGGTTTTCAAAGTTCATCCACACTTTAAATGGCCAGTCACAGAACGGACAGGTAGTCTCCTAAGTAATGAAAAGGTTTTATCTCTACTTTGTAAGAAAAAGGCTTTGAAGTAAGCAATCTGCTGGAGAAAGGGTCTTTAGATCTGAAACAGAAATATAAGCTCTGCAGGAAAAAAAAAAAACATTTTCGTGGTTTGCCTCTCACTCCTGTTCCCTCCAGTGCAGTACTGCTTTTGATCTTTGTATTGTTCTGATCCTGGTATGAACAAGTGACAGTGTTTATCCTTGATATAATCAGAAAGTCTACAAGAAGCATATGTTTTACTTCTCATCTAATAAAAGACTGAGCTGAGATTTGGGAGACATTTTGAAAAAGAAATGTTAAACATCAGGACAACACAGTCAGAAGGAATTTCTGCACAAACAGGAACAGGAGTTGTGTTGCTGTGTACCAAATGTATGTTAAAAAAAAATAAATATCAAAGATGAAGCAGAGAGGGAAGTCTACTAAATGAGTCTACTAAATGAGCTATGTCCAGTGTTACCTGCTCAGGAAGGCTGATAGCTCAAAACATGCATGACAGTTCATTGCTAATAAATGGAGTGAAAATTACCAGTCAGATGGTGGACGTGGAGGTGCAGCTCCTCCTTTTATTTTACAGTATTCTTCAACTCTTTGGCTGATATGAGAAAGGTCATCATGTGCATTCGCTTTCCTCTGCAAGCTGTCAAGCTTCTCATAGTAATGTCCATAATGGCCACACACTCCAATACTTTCTGTCCTTTCTACCATATTAAATCTGGAGGTCTGGGGCTGAAAATATGATAAATTACATTAATTTACCTATTCTCATTTGTAACAGTACAAGTTTGAATTTACTGTCCTCCCCAGTCTGAGCTGCATGGTAATATAGGCTGCCTACAGTATAGTTAGTGTAAGTTCTCCGAATCCTCTCACATATAACCCAGAAACTTCCTAACTCCTTAGGGTTTATGTAATCATACCACTGTCATCTCCTTTTCTCCTGTTGCATCAGCTCCTGTCATTAAGCAGAAGCCTGTACTGTGCAAGTCAGTCAGCACAGGGCTTTGTACTCTGTGTACTCTGTAGTGCCATTGCCCTAGAGTCACTTCATTGTTATGAAGCCTAAAGCACTGAGTTATTTCCAGGAGAGTCTCTTTTTGACATGTGGTAGCAAGGGGAACCTGGAATGTAGTTTTGGGCAGCATAGGCATTGATTGGTGCTTTCAGGGGAGCACTGTGCTGCTTCATTTCACATCTCTTTGATTATGTGCCTGCGAGAGTTTGGCTTTCATTTCTCAAAGTTGTTCCTGTGATGAAACAGCCCTGTATTTCTCCTTTGTGGCAAGACTGTCATTCCCATTTCTCATAAGAAATATGGAGAGAAGGCTATCACCCTGCCACTGCATGATATGTGTGGTCAGACATCCACAAAATTTTCCACAGTGGGAGACTATATGGTGCATGAGAAAAATGATGAATTTTGCTTATTTTCTTACATAAATGTAAAAGCATCTAAGTATCCATTCCACAGATGGCAAATACTTTAACTATTCCTCCCTGTTTTCCTTTTTAGAAACACTGAAAACAAGCTCATGTACCTATGGTATACTCCAGGTTACAGTAAAATATAAATTCATATCTGTACAAGAAGAAAATTTTCAGCTGTCAATAAAGTTCCCAAGAAAGAGGTAACTTCAAAAAGTGTTTATCTTGTTCCTCATTGAAGTAAGTTTTACAGTGTGGTATCCAGAAGTATGGCAATCCCAAGCAATAGGGAGAACTAATCAGGACATCTAAATGAATGTCAGGGGATTGAGAACCATGACTAGTGCAGCAGGCATCGGGAAGTCAATGCTTGACCAACTCAGTAGCATTCTACAATGAAATTACTAAATTGACGGACAAGGGAAGAGCACTGGGTATTTCCTAACAGGTAATTGCCTTCAGGGAGGCTTTTGATACTGTCTGCATAGCATCCTCACAGAGAAGCTGATGAAGTAAGGGCTGGACAGGCAGGTAGCGAAACTGATCGAAAACTGGCTGAATGTCCATGTCTTCTGAGGCTTTAGGAGTGCTGAACTGTCTCTACTGACTTAGTGTAGGTATTAAGCTAAATTTAATACACCTTAATGAAGCTTTTTCTAAGAGTAGGTATTTGTCTTCTGAAGATGATTATATATTATGAGAATGTGGATGCATAATACCTGAAAAATGGGCTGTTGCCCTCTTGAAGGAGGTTTCCACTCATTTCTTTGAAATAATTGTTGTTTCTTGACATGCACCATCGTTCCAGATTCCAGAGAAACTTGGTCCTGAACTCTTGTTTTTTGAAGTTTATATGCTTTTTAACAGTAAGAGATTAAAAAGTTACATTCTGTGCTCTCTACATGATTAATGATCATGTGGTTGCCAACCGTGGCAGGGTGTCTACACCTAACAGTGACAGGTTGGGCCAACAAACACCCCTTACATCCTTTCATCATCACCATCACCATTCTTCACACCTCCTAGGTATTCTGCTTCTCATTCTTAGAATGACATACTTTTGATAACATGATTTGTCACGTTCACGTCAAGTGCATCTTATTGATTAGTTTTGCAAAGCATGCTGAATGAAAGGGAGACCTCTATGAACCAGAGTGGCTTCATCCTACTACAAAGAACAGAAAATGGGAGATCTGATTCATAGGCTCAGTTTTCATTGGAGGTTAGGTGTCTACCTGTTTAGGCATTCCCTTTCTGAATGTTGTAGTACTTATGAAATCTGAAAAGAAGTGCTGAAAATAAAAAAAATCTATCTCATGGGTTTCCTATGTAGGAAATACAAGAACATACCATTTCAGTTTGGTCAGTCAGTATTTTGCAAATATCTTAGCTACAATAATGAAAAGTGGTGTCCTTTATAGGATTAAGTAGTTTCTAGTGAGTTTTAAATCTTTCCTGACCACTGACTGTGAGAGTATCATGTCTCAGAGATAAAATAGATGAAAATTATGAGTCTATGACCATAGATATTTTTTATTTAGGTGTTCAGGTATTTCTGTCCAAATTGCATTGGTCCTGCAGGCCGATAAATCTCATTGAAAATCATTTCCAAAACAACACTACTGAAGATTTTTTTTTTTTTTTTGGGGGGTGGGGGGGGCAGGTAGGGAATTCCAAAGTGCCGTTCAGTAGCTACATAGGTTTATTTTCACAAATCTCTTTGAAACACTTTAATATTTCCAAAGATAAATTGAAGGAATAATTGTGATATACCGAAGAACATAGAAGCAGGAAAATGTTACACTGCCAGAAGCATGCCACATCTCCAACAGTTCATACAGACATACCATGTAGTTTCATTTATGTTTTCTAAAAAAGTGCATACATAATCTGTTCAATCAATAAACACCAAATCCAAATATAGTTGTCTCTCACAAATTGATATAATTAATGATACTTTGTAATATACACTTTTAGTATTTTGAAAAATACCATGGAGCATGTTTTGCAGGGTTGTTGCTCTTTTTTCACATAGCTTGGCAAAATTAAGTAAGGATGTTTTTCATGTGATGGACCTAAACTGCATCCAGACCAAAGATTCTCAGTTTTGGAATTCTATTCTTAAAAGCACTAAGACTAATGTTTCCTATGGCAGCTTTTCTGTTTGAATGTTGCTAAAGAGCTGGTCTTTTCCTCAAAAGAATTGTCTTTTCCTGATCAGGACAGCAATGCACTGTCTGGGTGAATGGCTCTGCTCTTGCATTCTCCTCTACTTCTTTTTAACTTTGTGTGAAAACCTTGTATCCAACAGTGCAATAAAGATTGCTGCAGAAAGCTAGGGCCATCACTTACATTGTAACTAGCAAGTGTTACTGTAGAACAGTATTATTATCATTACCTTGTATCCGTGTGGCTCCAGATTGTGATGCGGAAGGTCTTTTCCGATGTACCACAGTGTGACTGAGTTCTTCCTGTGTTATCAGACAAAAAGGTATCTGATTGAACCGTTTATGCTACTTTGATACATATTTTCTCTCAGCAAGCAGAAGTACAGACACTTACCTCAGGTGGCAAATACCTGAGAACAAGTTTCTGCAAGAAGGGCTTCCTTAGAATAGAAGTGATGGATGGGCGATCTCTTGGTGATACTTTAAACAACTGGGAAATTAATATCCTCAGATCATATGAATAGCTGGGAGACACTGGGTGAAAATGTCCTCTGCAAATCTTCAGCACCAGCTCGTGCAAACTGTTGCCTTCAAACTTAATCAATGAAAACAGGATAAAAAGAGGACAGTAAGTACTACTGTTTGGGAATGGTGGACTAGACACTGCAACTTGAAAAAAGGTACTTGCTGACACAATCAGAGAATCATAGAATTGCTTGGGTTGGAAGGGACCTCAAAGATTGTCTAGTTCCAACACCAGTACCAATATAGTTTTTAGCACCTTAGACAAGTGAAAATCACTTTGAAAACAAATTCTTTCTAAACTTACCATTTAATTTACATGGCTATTCTGAAAGTGGTGTAACCAAAAATTGTCTTAGCTTCACTTGCATTTCCTGTCTACCTCTGTATTGAGTCCCTGCCTCCACAATGAAACAGTTGGCAACAATACAGAATAAAACACCTAATATTTACGGCAAGTAATATTAATGTTTTCTCACTTTGTGAAATCTGAAATTTTCCTTAGCAGTATCACCCTTGCTCTTAGCTCAGCACAACTGCTCTCCCTGTCAATGCTGCTCTACCTTCTCCCACATCCAAGATCAGCAAAAAGTCAACTTCTGATGGGTCCAGGAAAAATTATGTTCTTTCTGTTGTCAAGATTACTTCCTGCTGTGTTCACTTCTTTACATAATATTCAGTCTGAGGATTATCTGAGGCTTAGATCAAGTTGAGGACAACACAATTTCCTGAAGATGCTATCTCAGTTATTTTCTAAGATGACTGTGATTTCAACAAAACAAAACAAAACAAAACCTTTAGGAAAATAGTTCTGGGGACTCAAAATGCTTTCTGGCAAATGTGGGTTTCAAATTCTTTAGTAAGTATAGATTTATATTTTCAATACAAATGAGTAAAATTATATGCCTAAGCCTAACCTTGAAGTTTGGCTTTAATTCTTTCCATTGTTCATCTGCCTTTTGGAAAAGTTTAGTATTTTTTTAAGAGTAAATTTATGTTCAAAGTGTGTATACATGCACACACATATATGTAAGTTACAGGAATACAACATAATACATTTTACTTTATTATGCACAAAACAGACACAATATGAAAAAATAAACACCAGCAGCCATTTTTTAATACCAATAAATAAGCTGAAAATACTTCTAGTAACTGACTATGAATGTTATTTTTACTACAGGTTTTCCAAGCTGTCCACTATATTTTTTAATATGATTATCATCTGATTGTACACTACTTACAGGATGCTTTAGTGCACATAACTCATAAAGCACACAGCCAAGAGACCAAATATCTCTGTGAATAAAAAGTAATTAAAGTTTTGGTGAAATGTCTGTAATATTTTCATACATATAATCAGTACCTCTTCTCAATGCTCAAATTTATTATCATTATTCTACCACAAATTAATATTGGTGCAACTTGCATTTTTTCCTTTAGATACACAGAAAAGAACAACTAGAAATTTCTTTTTAGTTGTGGCACCAATGTTTCTATGATACCTATCTAGGTATTATAATCATGATTGGAAAAGGCACATGACACAAAGGAAGTCTGCTTAATATTTCTAGTAGCAGGAAGGACAAAGCTGACTTGATAGTTAAGGAGACAGTAAGGGAGTAGTAAATACCACCTAAGAGCTGAGATGTTAGTCTGGGCTCCAGAACACTTGGGGTTGATCACATCCCCCACACAGAAGGGGGTCTAGACCACCCACCTCCTGACTTCACACTGCTTCTCATCTGCTAGTTTGTGTTAAGCCTCAGTGAGCCTTTGCAGTTCTCAGACTTATATGTCTTTTCTGCGGTTGGCTGCTGCAAATTTCCAAAACAGGCAACATAACAGCTTTCATTTGAGTGTATTTTTAAAAAAGATAAATGAGTGTACCAAAAATTCATAAACTTGAAACTGGAAAGATTCATTGGTAATTACATGTTGGAAACAAGAGGGAAATTTAGTATTCTCTGGAGAAGCAGATAAAGCAAAGGGGAAAAAATCCATTTTACATTTTCCACCACTATTAACAAGAAATATTAAAAGAGTTAAAAATGGAAATAATTTCATAAAAACAATAAATATAATTATGCTAAGCCTGTAGGTTAATCACAGCAAAGTCATGATTGCTATATTCTGGATATTGTGAGTCAAAATACTACTGACATTGTTGTGTACAATGATGCACCTAATTATTGTACACAAATCACAGAATCAACTAGGT
The DNA here is from genome assembly GCA_035583155.1 of Acropternis orthonyx. Lineage (NCBI taxonomy): Eukaryota > Metazoa > Chordata > Aves > Passeriformes > Rhinocryptidae > Acropternis > Acropternis orthonyx. Next base: position 53,545,142 of record JAWWEU010000001.1, on the reverse strand, counting down.
TGGAAAAGAACTCTGAGATTGAGTCCAATCTTTGACCTAAGATCACCATGTCAACTAGACCATGGCAGTAAGTGTCATGTTTAGTGTCTTCTTAAATATTTCCAGGATAATGACAAAATACAAAACTTCACAATGGGTGATGTCAATGTCCTGGTGCCCTGTGCAAATACTGATTTAAACCATGGTATTACTAAAACAAGTTCTTTCATGCCTGCATGCCCTCACCCACAGGTGTATGAAGGAAAGACAGAGACTTACGTTTTGTTGTTATAGGGTCGATTTTCACAGATCTCAGGTGACAGGTAATAGGGGGTCCCTACACAGGTATGGGCAAACTCCATAGTACTAATGAAACACAATGAATGAAAAGGCTTACACATTGAAAAAATTTACAAGCAATTTAACTAGAGACTTCTCTGCCCCAGCTTAAAAGCCTGGTGGGGTACATTATTTCTGTTCTCCAAATAGTTGAATAAGGGAACACCTCATGAAAAACTGCAATATTTCACAGTTCTCTGTAAAAAGGATCCCCTATTCTAACAATGGAGAGTGTTTGTACTTCAATGGAAAGCACAAGAATTCCCTGTACTTATCTTGATCTGTGAGCCTTTCATTATATTTTCTCTCTTCTGTCCAGCTGAGGAGGGGAGTGACGCCAGACCTGGCATCCAGATGGTATCAATTCACCACAGAAACTTAATTTGCTACTTACATGAAGAAAAGTACTATCAAGCTCTCATTATACTGTTGTATAAGGCTACTAAACAATTTTTTAAATGTCTGTACTTGGGCATTCAAATTCTGAGGTTTACTTCTTATCTGCTGTGTGCTATTCTGTTGTGTAGGAGCAATCCTTAAAGCAATTATCCCGAGAACACTTCTGAAGGTAGACACTTTCTGTGTAAGTAGTTTACATGCTCAGAGTTGAGGCACTGAGAGTAGGACTTCCATCCACAAAGGAACACACCACAAAGGCATGAGAGCTGGCAAAGTCTGCAGCTAGCACAGCAAGATGGCATATCCATGGAGATGAGAAGGCTTGGATCAAGCTACTAACCTAAGAGGATAATCCAATGTACTCCAGCTCTTCAGCAAAAATTCTTAGTTTTGATGCACCACTGAACTTGCAATGTTATGTATGCCTAAATCCAAAGCTAAGCTGATGGGGCCTTAACTGAAATTCCATGGGCTGTATGGCCATGTGAAGAATGCATAAGGGTACCATGTATAAGTAACACAGTTAAGTGCATCTCAAGAGAGGAAACAAAGTATATATGTTGGTTAAAATTCTCTGTTCTCTTTTCTGATATTGTAAAGATAGAAAAGTGGCTAAGCTTAACCTGACTTAGTTCAGGGTTAGGAAAAGTTTAACAAGAGAGGTGCAGCAGGTGAATTACAAAGCATCTGAGGACTGATGGCAGAAGGACAAACTGAAAAATGATCAACAGAGAAAATTACCTTGCCATGCAATACCTAGTTAAACTGTGGACCTTCTTTGCCACAATATACACTTAAAGATAATCAATAAGCACAAAAAGAGACCAAATTTAAGTATTTTTATGTTGTTAACATGACCTTTGACATGTTTTGGCCACACCTGGCCACAATAGAATAGTCCAACCTTGTCCCCAAAGCCAGTAAAGACAAGGCTGCTCTTTTTGGGAGAACAGAGATTAGCCATACAGAAGCAAGCCATGCCATACCATGCTCTCAGGACCAGAAGGTGGTTCTCAATTTTTTTAAAAAAATCTATATAGGTGCAGACTTGGAGGATACACAAAGAAAATCTGTACAAACTCTCTTCTTATACTCTTTCTTCCATTTTTAATGTTCTTCATTTTGGTTTTTTGAGGCAACAAGTTATTATCAACAGCTGCACAAGCAGGAGCTGTGCCCCCAGAATGTCTTTATGTCAGTTCCACAGAGAAGAAGGAAAGGCTGTGGCTTCTCCACCCTATGTTCTACACCGAACACAAGTCCAGTTACTAGGCTAGATACATCTGTGGTTCCATGCAGGATGACATGTTTGAGGATAACAGGAAAAAAACAAGTAATGTCAGGCCCTTTGTATCCCAGAGCTCTTGAACAAGACAATCCACAAACAGTTTGCACACTCAGGTTGCATTCTGAATGTTCACAAGCAGTCCTGCTTGGTGTAGGTCACAGACTAATGAAAAATGGTGCTTACCTGTTCAATTGTCTTGCTGTGCCAAAGTCCCCAAGTTTTGCTACCTTTCCATTATTGCTAAGAAAAATGTTCTGCAAATAAAAACAAAACTGGTGTGTGAAAATGAAACATGGCAGAGCTTCTTAAGCACATCTTTCACAGGATGAAATAACTCCTTCTCCAGTACCAGTTTTACTACCTGTGCTTTTACATCTCTGTGTAAAATCTTCTTATCATGAATATGCTTCAAACCCAAGGAGATCTGCACAAACCAACTGAGAATCTGCAGGGGAAATTAAAGGAAACAGATACCTATGAATTTGTGTGACTGTAATGTACAATGAAGTATCTTATATATAAATACATAAAATAAAGACAACAAAATCTAAAATCATAGAACACATACAGTGCAAAATAGTAAAAAAAATATTTTTAGAGTTAATGCCACAGACTTTTCTTTTCCCATTAGTTCTATCACAAAACTAAATAGAAATAGATACTTTCTCCACTACCCTTATCCCCACTGAGTTTTCACTGACTGTGACAGGATATGTACTTGAACAAGGGTTGAAGAATCATGCCAAAGGATGGTAAGAATGCTAGACCTTTATTTAGAAATGAGGGAGTTCAAATAACAACTAGAACAAAAATGGGAAGTGTTTTCTTAACTCAGTGATGAAAATCATACCACCCAGTTATAATATTAAAAGTACTACAGAATGCGGTCCAGGAAATGAAGGGGAAAAAAAAAGATGATGGACTAAAACATGCTGAAAGAAGGGAACTATGAAGAAACTTGCATAATAAGTAAACACACAGGCTTATCCTTTATCCTTGACCCAGTACACCTTTTAAACACATATTCAGCTTCAAATACATGCATCTTCTTGAATAAGGGCCTCTGTACTTAATTCAGAAACAGAAATACAGTGTGCTTTTATGAATCTCTAGGGAAATTCATGGACATGAAAGACTTGAATTAAAGTAATAATCTCCTATTTATTAGTACCTCATATTAAGTAGCAGATTTCCTGAATAGGGTTGATGCCACAAAGTAGACTTTCTTAGGCATATGTTTGAAAATATAAAGATATTTTAACAACATAATGTTAAATTGGAAAATTTGCTTTCTTCATTGGCAGTTGTATCTTCAGTTTCTATAATCCATTCTTCTGTCTGGATTTTCTTTGCCTTTCTTTGAATATGTATTATTATTGTCAAGGGATTCGTGTATGTTGGTTCTTTCTTTTGTGTTTTCATGAACTATGGGTTTGTCCTCTCTTTATTTCCTCTCATGTTCTCTCTACTTTGAGTATGACTCCCAACAGGATCTTAAAAATTCATTATTACTGAACCAGGAATTCACTTTCAATTGACTTCTACACTGAGTTCCTATTTTCCTACTAAAGCAAAAAGAAAAGTCACGGTACTTCTTTCTTCACTTCTACGTTTTACAGTAGATTTCCACTAAGAGGTTCGATATTATCTATCTGGTTTCTAAGCAAAATTTCATTGTACTTGCAATGATTATACAAGATTATACATTATTAAATAAACACAGAGTTCAGTACACAAATTCCAATACATAAGAGAAGATTTCCTCCAGAAAGCTGAGTTGGGGGGGGGGGGGGGGGGGAAAGGGGGGGGGAAAAAAAAAGGAAATGTGGGAAATTATATTTCTCTGAATTGCAATACTTAGCATACTTGCCTATTTACAAAATAAAATATATGTGAACATGGTCCAAAAGCAGTCAGATATCTGGACTTGATTCTCTGTGCTGTTTTAACAATTTAAATGGCATCAGAGCAGTCTTGACCCCAATGAAATAAATGAGAAATTTACTGTGGACTTCAGTATAAAGCAGGATATGCCATGATGTCAAATAGCCTCAACAAATTAAGAATTTGTATATAATATATCCCCCTATTTCAAAAACAGTATTTAAAAGAAAGTCTTTACAGCTTAATAGGCATACTATTAATATATAGAAAATTACATCCATGATGGAAGGAGCAACAGGAGAAAGAAGGGATAAAAAAAGTCATCATACCACTAATGAATTGATTTCAGATCTTAAAGCAAGTGAAAAACAAACTCTTACACTCCTACTAAACTTACCAAAATTTTGTTAAAAGTTCAATTATTTTAACAGGTCAGAAAAGAAACAGTAGCTAGTACTGGATAATTCAAACCACATGTTTTATATATATGTCCTTTCCTCTAATGATAATTTCTTTCACCTTGTCCTCGTCAAACAGCACTCCATGCTGCATATTTATCCGCTTCATTAAATCTCCACCATCACAGTATTCCATCACAATATATAGCTTGTTCTTTTCTGAAAGCAAAAGTATAATTTTTCCTTTATTCCTCATTAACACAGCAATAACTTAAAGTTATATTGTCCTTCTTTCAAAAGGTTAACCTCTACCTACTCCTCCATTTCAAAGAGTAAGAGAGAAAATATGGATACTTTCAAGTGAAACCTGATGCAAAGCTAGGACACAAAAATATATCTAAATGGAGGTTCACCAAAATATTAAATACATGAGAAAAGCCTAAAGAGACTTTGCTGACAGAAAGACAGATATTTTTACAGGAACACTTAGCAGAATGCTTCATAGTTAAGGTCTTTCCCCAATAATAACTAAGTATGCAGTTAGGCTTAGGGAAAAGGTTAAAAGTAGAGACAGTGTCTGAACAGTAGAAATAAACAGCAGGGCATGCTTAATATGGAAATTCACTCTTTGGAGTTCAGAAGACTATCTGAATTATATCTTTCCTAAAACATTTACAGTCCTCATCACAGAAAACTATTTGAACACAAGCTGCAACTATAGCATTCATTACTGTTATGGATTTAAAATCTTGGAATTTTTCTTTCATCTACCAACCCTGCACCTCAGAGTGGTCACCTTCTGTCTCC
>JAWWEU010000001.1:53528298-53539948 GCA_035583155.1 Acropternis orthonyx | reverse complement strand
GGGTGCTGGGTTACACACTTGTTTTTGTGGGTTAAACGGACCTTTTCCTCTGTACCCTTGTACTTATTGTGATCTTTGTTACTAAACTGTAATTCTGAGTTATAATCTGCTTGTGAATTAGATTCATTCCTCCTGCTGGTTTACCTTTAAACTAGCACAATTACATAAAGTATTGCTTATGACAGATGTCAGCAGGAAAAATAAATATAGGGAATTAGCTTTTATGATGAACAGACTTCCTTCTATCTCTTTCAGCCCTGAAGAATTCTGTATTCTTGAGTGATACTTTAAAATACGGCTCAAGAAAAAAGCTTAGTACAGCATTATGAGATTGATATTGGATCATTGAAAAGACTTTGTTATATCAAGGTTTGAAATACCAATACTGATTATACATTCCAGATGATGGAAGACATTTTCAGGTTTACTAATAGCTTGCATTACTATGTAATGGTCTCTTTCTGTGCTTGCCTGTTTTGTCTGTGTGTGTATTTATATGCATACATATATATGTATACTAGAATATATGTGTGTATGTCTATATAATGGATGTATCATATTCATATAATATCATATGTATACGATGTGGATAAACAAAATATGAGGAACATAAGGTTGAGTGCGATTAAATGGTCATTCTATTTCTTGCCTATTTGATCAGCTTTTTGTCCTATTTGACCAGCCTATTCCTTGCTACACTCGAAAGCTCTCTTCTTCTGCTGAAACACCTAGAAAGTTTCATTAAACTCTGGACTACGACAGAAGATCAAGACTAAAGTTCAACTTAAGCAGTAGAGACACCACAGGATATAGGATTCATGCCACAATACCCACTCACACATGAAGAGGGCAACTGATGACTGAATTTGATGCCTTGTGTCCATTTCTAGGAGTTGGGACCTGTTCCCACTTTTAAGTAAGGAGTTAGGGACAGGGTTAAGTTGGTCAATATTAATAAGGTAGGCTTTCTGCCTTCCACTCCTTTAATCACAAGTAAAACAGAAAAGTTGAAAGGAAACCTTCCAATGAAGCATAGAAGGTAACAATATTTGCATGCTTCATCTTGGCCAGAAGAATGACTTCTTTCTGAGAGGATTTTTTTTCTTCCACAGGCATCTACAAAGAATTAAGAAACTATATGCAATGATATATTTAACCCTTTTCAAAAAATCTTTACATCATTATAAAACGATTCCCACAAATACAAAAATACTGTGCACCAAGGTGATAGAGAAATATAAAATACATCGTATATACAACGTAAAATATGAATTTTCATTAAATGCTTTGGTAATATCTTAGAACATTATTGAAACAAATTATGACATTTTACAAGTGGGCAAATGTGTACCTTAAAACGTTTTACACAAATGCTATTGCTATGGTATCTGAAGAATAGAGTGAAACTCTAACATTAAGCTTTCCTTAAGTATTTGAAGAACATAAGTCTTGATAATTCCATATTCCTACTCTGGGAAATCATGAAAGAATAAAGCAAAAAGGAAAAAAAGTCCTTCCTTTTACTGTTGTTACAAGTTCTTGCAGCATTTTGGGCAAACTCTTTAATCTGTTACGTTAAATGGTAAACTATTTGGTTCATTGTGATCACACTTTCATCAACATTGCTTCTTTAAAAATAATTTCTCCAAGTCTCTAGCCATCAAAATGTCCTCTTTTGTTTCTAAAAAGGTACTTATCCTCATTCTTAACAAATATTTTTGAAATATAATCCTCAAAGATTCAAAAATCATAAAGTGGTTAAAACACACTCTACTATATAAAACACCTTAGGACTTCAAAGAAGTAATTTTCTGTATCCAGCTCCTGATTTTTGAACAAGTGGGATCCACAATAATATATCGTTAGTTGGCATTTTTCTATTTTGTGAACCTCAAAATCTAAGACTGGATAATGCATGGGGTTTATTGGTCATGAGAATAGAGAGAAACTATTTTTTCATTTAGCTGTCATCATTAGCATATCAGTTTTTCTGGGTTTGAATCTGGAAGTTATACACCTCTTTCTAGAATTCATTCTTCTATTACAATTCTGAATATATTAGAAATTCACTAATGTGCCCTAGAATAACAAAAGACCTGTCAAAAGCATGTAGGCACTCATTGAAATTGACTGTTAAAACCCCTGTACTACAAACACAGGGATTTAATTGCCTTTCTGGAACTAGATATAGCAGTGCTATTCCTGTGACACCTGAGCAAGTGGCCCTAAACTGCCTCTGAAGTCAATGGGAAGAAAGAGAACAGTTTTATGGCCCAATTCCGCTCTTTCTAAAACATAAGTTTAAAACACACGTGATCAGCAGCTTCCTAAAAATATGCATTTCTCTTGTTCTCCTGGAAAGGCAGTTTAGCCAAGCAGCTCAGATGCTGACAACAGCAAAATGGAAATTTAAAATTAGATGAGATGGATCAAACTGCCAAAAACACAAATGAGAATTGAAAAATGCTGTTGTGAATTACTTATGTCTGAAAATAGGGATGTGGAAAGAAAGGAAATTTAAAAACTTAGAGAAATGCATCACAGAATTGTGACTTGTTATTTCAGTGGTGGTATTTTCATTGTAGTTGAATCAACAATTATAAAATTTGCATTAGGCAGTGTCACACAAGCAAGGCAGAGAAAAGTTTTGAAAAGAAAAAACATGCAGTAAGAAGTAAAGACTTAATATCAAAATATATATTTTGTTTATGCTTTTAAAATGCTATATTATGTGAGAGTACATTCTTTGGAATGTTTATCTTTCTATAATTGAGATGGAACTATAAAGGAGATGAAACATAATCCAAGTTCATACCTCAGCTAAAAGCAAGTACCATAATCTGGTAAACATAATTCAGGGGGCTTTGGTTTACCTTAGTTAAATTGATCTCTTTGATAACACACGGCTCATTATCCATTTTTCCTTTTGCCAAGAATATTTTGCCAAAAGATCCTTCTCCAATTTTTTTAATGATCTCATATTTATCCATGATGTCTTTGACTTAAAAGAGTGGCTAAAATAAAAAGTTCCCAAATTAGTACTGCACACAGTCAGTGCTGCAACACCTGAGTAGTGCTGCTGAAAGATGCTACCTTTCAAGACTGTCATTTTCATTTTTTAATTAATTTTTATCACATTTTTATTACTGCTGCTGCTTCTTTCTACAAAATCATCTGGAAGTATGCAAATTATTGCCGACCTGAACTTTCAATAAGAAGCAAGTCTTTGAGTGTCTTATAAAGAAAATCCTAGTACACCCTAAAGTTAATACATGAGAAGGCAGTGGATAATACTATTTTAGATTAAGATACAATTTTGGAAAGCGTGACTCATTATTTCCTGAAGTTAACAATACTATGGAATTGTTCTTTTAATGGCAAAAAAAGTAGCTTTAATCTATCTCATGCTGACTTAGTTTATACTAATGTGATCTAATGTTGTCAGCAAGATGAAAAGCCATTGCATTTTGCAGGAGACCGTGGCCAGGCGCAGTCAGGCATTAGCAGTCACCTGGAAACACCTGTCAGGAACAGCAATGTCACTGGGTACCTTGCAATGGTTCCGTAAGCAAACTCGTTTGAGCAAGCACTACAAAACTGTTCTTATTAGTTGACCTGAGTTTTAGCAAGGCAGATTTGCTCAGATCCCAGCCATTCCCTGCCAGGCAGACCAAGGAAGCTCTGCAATGGGCTCCATCACCGGCGGTCACAGAGGACCGCTCTGGAAGCGCAAGCAGAGACCTTCGGGCATTTATGATGCCGGTGTTTGGGTCAAAGCCAGCTCCTGTTCGCAGCCATAGGTGAGAAGCGGCCACTCGGGACAGAGGGGGCTCTCAGCCCGGCGTGCCGAGCTGTCCCCGGGCAGAGGATGCGCCCTCCGCCGCCCTCCCTGACGTCCCCATGGCGACGGGACGCGCCGCCGGACGGTCCCTGTTGATGCCTCCCTTCCCTCTGGACCTGCTCAGCCCCGCTCGCCCCGGCCCGGCCGCCACTGTCCCCGGCCCCGTCCCCGGCCCCGACCACCGCGGGGGGACGCGGTACCTGCGAGCGCTCGGCCACCTCAGGAACCCGCACGGCAGGGAGGAGGAGCGGGGGGAGGAGGAGAAGGAGGAGCCGGCCCCGGTCTCCGCGCCCCCGCCGGAGGTGTGGCGTTTGGAGCGGCAGGAGCCTTATTTCCCTCACTCAAACCGCCCCTCCCTTCCACGGCGTGCAAGTTTTGGTTTGGGTGGTCGGTAGCAGGAGTGGAGTGGCCCGAAAATACATCTCGACTGCCTCAAGTTGAATCCTTGGTGGAAACTGGAGTACCAGGCTGTGTGCTACAGGGGAGGTGCGGTATGAACCGGCTCCGTACCAAATGTACAGATTTCCTGAAGCTTTCCCTGTGTATTATTCTCTAATATTATTTAGTACATGTACGTTGTCCGGGACGGCAGGAGAACTCTGCTGAGAACGTTTGCTCTCCCCTGCCCCACCTCTCTTGTAAACTGTCTAGTACCCAGTAGCCAGCACAGAGCCCAAACATGACATTGCCCATAGCACTCTGAACCAGAAGTTGAAAAATTCGTCCGTATTTATGAACATACTTGCTTCCTTTCATGCATGCAATGGCATATAAAAAACCCTTCTAACTGAATGAAGGCAGAAGTTCAGTTGCAAGAGTTTTCAGGTGATTAGTAATTGCATGAACTAAAGCCTCAAATATTTAGCATAGCTAAGTGTTTCCCAGAATAGGCCCTTCAGACATCATCACTTCCTATGTATGTATTGTGTTTGTATGTCAAGATTTTGTAATCAGGGAGGAGCTACAGGGGTAGCTTCTGCAAGAAGCTTCCCCCATGTCTGACAGAGCCAATGCCAGCTGACTCCCACACAGAACCACCTATGTCCCTGTCCGTGTTCTCCTCTCTCCCCTTCTTTAATCTGGTACCCCAGAGGCACTACCACCATCACTACTGGGCTCAGCCTTGACTAGTGACATGAAACTGAGTCTGAAAAGAAGGGAGGTGTGGGAGGAAGGTGTCCTAAGACTTGGGTTTATTTCTCATTACTCTGCTTCAATTTAATAGGTAATAAATGAAATTGATTTCCTCAAGTCAAGTCTGTTTTGGTCATGATTTTAATTACTGAGTGATCTCTCTCTGTCTTCATGTCCACCCACGAGCCTTTCATTAAATTTTCTCTCCCCTGCCCAGCTGAGGAGGAGAGTGACAGAGCAGCCTTGGTGGGAACCCAGCACCCACCCAGGGTCAACCCGCCACAAAGCTGTTAATTCAATATGTAGTCAGGAGGAAAAATTTAACTCCTTATAGTGTTACACCATCTCTTTGAAATATGACAAGAACACAATTTGAACAATGCTATTATTTGACTAAACATTTCTGCAAAGCTATTACCAACTCCAAATACATTTAATTAACCTGTTCAGTTATTTGCAAGTGTTCTGTCTAAAAAAGTGTGTTGTGTATTTTGCATCCTCAGGTTTGTGATACAGAAAACACACCCACTCAGAATTTGACTGATATTATTTAATTAATAACCAATTATTAACAACTATGTTAATTATAAAGACCAGCACACCTAATTTCACTTATTGTAGGTAAATTCAAGTTTTCAGTCACTGTGTTTCAATGCCATTTTAAGTTCTGACACCCAGTCTGAGTCATCTTCTTCAAAGTCCCTGAAAATAGATTTAAAAATATTATTTTGCAAAGCAAAATACAACTCTATAGATCTTTATTTGCTTTTTTTCCCTTGAAAAAAATCACCCTATAACTAGGATAAATTATGTTAAATATATCAGCACAAGAGACTTATTTCCTGCACCATTTTGATTAAGAAATTCATAGGTGTTCTCTTTGGAATTTACTAAAGTAAGTTTTATCAAAAGCAAAACCAAATTCATATACTAAGAGACTAAAAATGTATTGATACTGACAGTCTGCAGCTGAACTGCAGCAATACATGCCTTAGTATTGCTAAGTGCCACAAAAATAAACAGTGACATAAATTTGTATTCTTCAAATACAAGAACCACCCCAAAACAAACACGTCTGTAAAACACAGTATTTTTGTTCAGAAAGTGCTGATGTTCACTCTGCTCCTTTAAAAAAACACAAGTGGGTCACTAATATAAACAGAACATAGAAGTTGAAAAGTTTCTACAAATATGTTTGTAGAAGTAGGTTCCAAAGAGATTTTATTGCATGATGAATGACAATTCAGGAAGCATAATATACAGATTCAGTGAACTTACCACTAGACAAGTGGTTTTGTCACTGGTTATCTGATTTCAAGGTCAGAGTACAAAGACTTTAATACAAGAAGGTTTTGCACTTTATTATGGATCTAATTTCATCTCAGTCTTTTTTTTTTCCCTACATCATCAGCAAATTATTAGCATATCTGCTAATAACAAGCAACCTGTGTAATCTCCACACCATCAATAACTATAAATATAGCAAATAAAACCTGTAAGATACCAAATGCTACTAAATCTCATTATACAAGAGAGGCATGGATTTAGACGCCGAGAATAAAACTGAGGTCTTTTTCAGGGGAATGTTGTTTTGGAAAAATCACTTTGAGGAACCAGAGGAAACAAAAAGACAAGGACATCATTTGAACATACATGTCATATTCATCAGATCTAGCCTGAAGTCTCTCAGAACTATGACAACATCTTCATGTTCACCATCTACTTCATCAGATCCTTCAGTTTCATCAGAAAGTGGACCTCTTATTTTCAGAAGCTTTGAAAATATAAAAATTAAAATTAAACCCAAATATTTTAATTTTAAAAATAAAACTATTAAGAATATAAATAAAAAACAGTCTTTCTAATTTGCCCCCAGTTTGTAGAAGATACCAGGACAAGTTGTCACCTATTTTAAATGCAGAATAAGTATTTGTGGCTGTGCACATCTATAGACTGCAGCTGTCTTCAGCTGAACCATCCTACCACCCTGCCCTCAAGACAGCAGACTACTGACTTAGTGGAGGTGGATTTACCTTATGGGGCTGCAGTGTGTTTATTGCACCTCCCTAACACATACACTAGGCCACTCAGCAGGATAAAGAACATGTGGCTCTACAGCATCTGCGTTTTGCCCATTCAGCTGTTGAGCTGCAAGTGGAAGTCCATCATAAAGAGCTGTAGTGGAGATGTACAATCACTCATGAATTCTAAACCTTTCTGTAAGTCCACATTTCATTTCATAAACTTAAAATAAACCCAGTCAGCCTGTTGTGACATTAATTCAAGTGCATAATCTCCATATATGGGGGCTATGTATGAAAAAAGTAAAAAAGTAGAAATATTAATAAAACTGTTTGTAAAAATGTTTGCACACAAACTGGGGATTTACCTGGTTTATAAATGGTGTATGTTTTAAATGCTAAGCTGATATCTGCATTGCTGAGAATGTTCATCAGGGTCCGAGGAGTTTCCTTGTTCCACTGCTTACGTGGCTTATTTTCACTGTAGTTTATAACACCACCACCTGGGTATAAAATCATTCATAAATACTACTTAGATAAAATGGCATTAGCAGTGTGGATTACATTCAAGATCACTTTCCAGAGAGAAATACAGGAAGAAAAGAGTCTAGATATTTCCACCTGTAGCACCACTGACCTCAACAAACAAAGGCTGACACTGTCAGCACTAAAAGTTACAGGAGGTCACAGTGGAACGTTCTTGCTGGCAGAGAGCCAGCAGAAACTGGCTGAGGGGTGTGAGGACTCAGAGTCTCTGCAAGCTTATGTGGTGGCTCACATAATGGGTAAGTCTCACATATGTGTATTACTCACAAAATAGCAGAACACCTAAATACATGCATTCTTCTGCCTTTTTCCCTTGCCCTGCATATAATTATCATGTAACATTCCCACCACAGCTTGGGAATTTTCTGACTACTCATATCTTGATAATTTATTCCCACGGCATTTATTCACAGTTACTTAGAATACACATCCATAATCACGTTAAATAATTATAATAATTGCCTCAGTGTAGGGCATTTTAAAATTGAAACATTTTTCATAAGAAATCTCATTAATTAAAAGCTGTTAATGTGGAAGAAAAGTCTCTCTCACATCTGAGGTACATCACTGATAGTTCTTGCCATTGGTCTTATCTGTATGTTAAATGACAAGAGAACTAGAGGTACAGATGCTTTACGTTCCCAGTAGTATGCTGTAGTTGAAAGATGGGCAATTGCGTTCTGCATCAAATTAATTTCTCATTGTTACCTCCACAAACATCATATTAAGAGGAGGATTGTAGGATAATTTCTTAGTGATGATTACAATTTTAGGATTGCTAATATTATCTGTGGTTTTCATCGCTCTTTGCAATCGTCCTGTCATGCAAAACCACAAAGAAATTCTCTTCAGCACAGTGGATTTTTCCAGTGTTTGCTAATAAAATATTTTTAAATTATTTTTACATAATTTTAAACATGCCCTGTAAAATTTTGGCTTTTAAAATCTGTAAGGAATCACGAATATTACTTGAATTAAAAACACATTTAATTAAATCTTACTTTCAGTCTCTTCAGGTGTAAAACTGGAAGAAAGCAAGGATGCATTTTCCAGGACATCCAGTACAGTACTGGATACCCTCTTTTCCCACTGCCTCCTGTGGGCATGTGACAAATCAGTATTTCCTGCAAGGACAGCGGAAGTTTCTGTTGTAATTGTAACAAAAAAAGAATGACAATCAGCCTCTGGCTTGATTCTCTGTGCAGATTACCCTGTCCAGGCAAAGTAGTACTAAGAGTCACCTAACTAGCAGTGATGTTTGATTCTCTGCTTACAAATCTGACTGGTAAGAGTACCCCAAACATTTACTCTATTCCAAATGTTTTCAAACAGCCATTTATTAATTCTTTGGCCAAGATAATTTTTTAAATATTTTTTTAAAATCTCGGAGAAGCAGTATGAAACTGTATTTGCAGAATCAGCTGAGGGTGGAATGGTTTTCTATAAGCTCAGGCTTGTTTGTGCTACCTGTTTAAATGGCTGGATCATTGACATGTAGATATCACTACACAGAAGGAAGTGCATCAGCCTTAAAACTGTAAAACTTACCCTCTTGCTCAGATTTCCTTTGTTCCTTTGTGCCTTCACTGAAACCCTCAGCAATATTTTTCCTTTCTAAGGGGCTATGATTGCTACTTTCATCTTTCTTTTGCTTTAAAAAAATAAAGACTGCATTAATATTACAGCAGTAATATTAACATGGCATTAATTATTTTAGTTTTGCTATAAAGCTGCTGGCACAAAGATCTGAAGACCTGAAAACTAAACCACTGACAGCATGAAGCCAGTTGCAATTGCACAGTATCTATTACTGTACTACACTTCACACTGCGTTCTCTTTTTTGACAGACAATCTCAGTTTTTGAAGCTAAGCACACATGCAATTACTTGATGCAATTTGAATTTTTATTTTATTTTTTTACATTTAAGAACAGAAGCAATACAAGGATAAGTTATTTATATTTCCAGGGAAAACAAGATGCACCCAAATATTAAACTTCTTAGACTGATAGGCCTATGAAAAGGAAAAAAAACAAGCCCCATGACAACACATTTTTAGAAGTATACTGAATAAGGCTGAGTCAGGCTGTGCTGTAATGTGCCCACAGGTTACATATTGGCCACCTGTGACTTAATTCTCCTCACTCAAAACCTCAAAGGGGCCCTAAAATCTGGAGAGAATTATGTCCAGACTAGACTGTTTCCATAGCAGCCTGTTCTAAATGTTCCCCTAAAGCAAATAAAATGCATAAATTTTTGCAGAATACAAAAACTTAGAAAAACAGGAGAATTTTTTTGTTTGGGTTTTTGTTCTGACATGATAAAGAAATCCACTTTGGAGCTAAACTAAACGTGTCAAGAATCAAAAAGTTGGAGTGGTGGAAAATGCACAGGAAAGCTGCAATTGGCACACAGACAACAGCTGACCTAGTAGGCTGATCTACGGTTTAGCACACTAATAATAAACCAGAATATTTAAATTGCTAAAATATAAATCTTATATTTATATTTGAATACTTACCCTATTTTCCTTCTTATTATTTGAGCTTCCACCAGCCATGACACTACCTGATACATTAAGTAACAGATTGAAGAGTTAACACCTTTAGCAAACATTTGTAGTAAAGTGGCATTCCAGGGGTATGACAGCAATGCTATGAACCAAGCAATGAAAATTATGAGCTAGTTTCTTCACACTTCTGTCAACAGAGCTCATTCTCAACAGGGAGTCCAGTCCCTCTACTACTCAGTGGTAAATGTGTATAAATTTTGGTGTAGCTTAATTTACGCAGAAGAAAAAAAATCCAACATTCTCTTCAAAAATTAAATAGCGAACATAACTTGCGTCATCATATTCTGGGAAAGAAAGAACTGTCATACTTAAAATACATGCAACAGTTAAAAGTTTTGCTTGTTTTAAAATTGAATTTATTTCTAGCACAAGTCCTATGATTAACAGTGTATGTATTGCAGCTTTGCACTCTACTTATGTTCAAGTATAATTTACACCCTTCAAGCATTTCCCATATAGGTTCAATAATATTAGATTTTGAAATAATTAAAAATAGATTTGAACATATAATGCTAATGTTTTATAGCTGTATTTAAGATCTTACATTTCCTCATTGTTTTGTCATTCTCTACAACAACAAAATGTTGTTCACTTACCCTTTGGTCTTGCTGCACTGCCTTCTTGTTTCTTGATTTCCTTTAATACCTCCTCAAACTCTATTATCTGGAATGGATATGAAGAGATTCAAGTACTGTACCATTTTAAACTTCCTCAAATTATATGTTACATTATGTATGTACATTATGTTAAAAATAGAGTCACTATACAAAAGTACTGCTACAACTAACATTAGATACTTTTAGCAGCATCAGGTCAATATTCAACTTTCATTTTCAAAACAAACACTTATAAAAACTCAGTTTTCTGAGAAGTCTGCAACTGTATTTATGGCTTTTAAAGTAGGACCTACACAATACATTTTATAGTTATACACTACCAAACTGCAAACAAAAATGATTGAGTATCTAAAATGCAGACACCATTGGTTAAATGTAGAGACAAAGAATATACCACACCTCAGAAGGCAAACAATTTTTTATCAGTTTGGTTAAACAACCTCTTGAAAGGATAGTAGTGGCTGATGGACGATTCTGAGGATTTCTCTTAAACATCTGCTTTATTAAGTAATGAAGTTCATAGGAATAGTGAGATGGTAGTGGGTCATAGGATCCTTTGCATATCTTAAGGATGAGATGTTTCCAGCTATTGGCTTGAAACTGCGTTAAAAATTAATGAACATGAGAGCACAGAGTTTAAGGTAAAAAGAAAATGACATGATTTAACAACAGCTTTAACATTTTCTTTATAAAAATGTATAGTGTGTGTGTAGGCTTCTCTATTACTATCTGATGTGCTTCCAGTTTGACAGTTTCAGAAGTGTGGAATAACAACCCTGAGTACATCAGTAACTTTCCTCTACACTTTGTAGGGCTGTTACATGGGCATTTAAATATGTCACTATGTCTTAGTTTGAAAAAGAAAACTAAGATATCTGGGGGCTAATAGAACAGAGGACTCCACACGATTAATCACACC